>QLNU02015360.1:157891993-157912324 GCA_006491805.2 Dysdera silvatica | reverse complement strand
GATCCAATCTGAGCATCTCTTTTATAAGTCTTTAAAAATATGTCAAGTAACCGTACCTTTGAATTAGGTTAATAAAACATGGTAAATTATAGCAAGACCAGGGTTGGCAAGTTTCTGTCAAGGCGATTAGAACTGCTGGTTATAACCGGTTAAAACAGGCATGGCAGAAACTAGTTTCTGCCACAAAAGTGGCAATAACCGGCAGGGACCCAGAAAATAGTTATTTCATGCGTTAAAAACTTATCAGAATACCCCAACTTGCAAAAGGGAATGAATTTTATTTAAAGTAAAATAAGTTTAGTTATGATGTTTATAGTATTTATTCGAAGGTTACATCAAAGCAAATTCTATATATAATAATCCTTCATAGCAGTCTATAATAAAATATCAGTTTTGGTGCGATTTCCTAATTCAAATAATTTCTTAATTTATTATGAATAGACGAAAAGCGTTACAGAAGCATTTTTCCAAGCCCACCAATACTGCAGGCAATATTATCACTGTGTGAACAGGAGTTACAAAATCATCATTTATAGTTGTTTCCTTTAAACTAGACCACCACATAGAAGCAGGGACATTTTCTAAGATTTTACTTGGGTAGTATGTTTCAGGAAAAGGAGCTGATTTTGCTCAAAAAGCTATAACGTAAAGCATAAAATTTGGGTTAATGACATTAAAGAATTTCATAGTGTTTTCTTCCTGCTCCTGTGACAATTTAGATCACATGTACTTTGGATGAAGCATATAAACTGGCATATATGATGTTATTTTATGATTAAGTCTACTTTGTACCCTTTTTTTTTAATTCATTTCTATGAGATTATAATCATCCATTAGTGTCAACAAAATTTCATAAGCATCTGCAATAGAAAAGTCATCTTTCCGAATCTTATACAGGGCAATAGCAATAGATTTTAAAAGCTGCAACAAGTCTTTTTACATCTTTATTAATCATCTGATTATTTATGACCTGAAAAGTTCCTTTATCATCCATATCATTTTCATGATCTGCAAGTTATATAGATGGGATGATTCTTTAGGAATGATTCCAAGCTATCCACCTGACTTTTCTATTTTCTATTGCCAGGTATTTGTAGCTTCACAGTATTTATGTATTCCTTTAGCCAAGCACTTTGTAATGATTTCTAAAATATTTCTAAGCAGATACCACATGCTTTACAACAGACTTAAAAACAAAAAGTGTGGTTCATTCACTGTAATACAGCTTATTCGATTAGTCATAAACCATTGAGGCTTTTTTTTACAGCCAGTCTGTTAGTGTTTTTGCTTTTTATTTTATAGCTAAAGGTTTAATAAGGTGAAGAAGCAACAGGGATGAAATAGCCTAATAATTCTAAATAATATGGTGGGGAAAGCGTCTCTTTTTCTCCAAAATTACACAAGCTCTAGTTTGAGCTGTAATTAATACGTGGGTGGCAAAAATTATAGTATAATAAATTCCCCCACGAAAACTCACAAAAATCTCGCCCCGGAGGCTTTCTTGTGTTGACCATATTTGGCAATTGTGTTATCCCTGCGGAGGGTAATAATACCTTAACATCTTTACATACGGAGAAAGAGAGCGTTGTTTCCTGTCCTCATTCGTCTAGCGGTCCAAGACACTCCGGGCTAAACGGAGGGACCCTGGTTCGAATCCAGGATGGGGAAAGCGTCTCTTTTTCTCCAAAATTACATAAGCTCTAGTTTGAGCTAATTAATACGTGGGTGGCAGTTATAGTAAAATAATATGGCCTTCAAAAGATGGTTTTTGTAACAAATCTTTGATGTACTCTAGTATTTTTTAATTATTGAAATTATTAATATAAAGCTTTATAATATACTAAATTATTGTAATAAAAATATATATTTGTAATCTTTCATTTACTAAATAATACAATACTGTTTTCAGTACTTTTATTAGTTTCTGCCAGTTTCTCCCACTTTGTGTCAAGAAACTACCTCTGCCACTGGCATGGCATATTGTACTTTTTAATGTTAATTTTTTTCATTTGTTTGGGGGGGGAGGGGGGCTCTATAGCCCCATGGGCCATTCTCCTCCGCACTCCCTTGCTAGTCATGAATCCTAAGTGTTAAGAATATTTCACTTGAAGAAGTAAAATTAATTATTAAAAAATTACAATTAATTATTTTAATTAACCGTGTGTCAATTAATTATATTACTTCTGATTATATTAATTAAATATATTAAATTTGTAATCTTTTAATGGACCCCCCTTACCAAAATCCTGGCTACATGCCTGGTGGGAGTTATGAGAGAAGTGCCAGTGTCCATGGTTTCACTGCTGTTACACTCATAAAGATAACACACTTTGGACTCCCAGGATCATATCCAAGCGTAAACACCTCAAGCGACATTAGGTTTATTCCTATAAGGCTCGTTGATGATAGCATATCCTTTCCCTTCAATGCCAACAGAAAAGGTCAACTAAGGCACCTCCTTTCCACCATATATACTAAAATTGAATATTAAAATACATAAAAATGCAATATAACATAGACATACACAGAAAGTTCATAAGGGGGAATGTTTACAGAGCTGCAACTCAATATATTCATATGTACATATAAAAATTTCATCGCAGTGGGGGGGTTAGAACCCCCTCCCCTGGTGTATACCAGTGCAATAAAGCTAACATATATAACTGTTTATTATGCTGGCTTTCATAGATAAAAAACAGAAAAACCATTACTCATCTGAAAATAGTGGAATGTGCATAAATTATGGATATCTTACTAGTAAAGTGTTGCTGTATCTTTAGAAGAGCCAGATTATCGCATAAACAAACACTACAAATGTTTAGGGCCTGGCACAGTGAAGATTGAATGCAACTTCAAAATTGTTATCAATCAGACCTTATCACAGTTGGCGATCGGAATTTATTACTTTGCAAAAGCGAAAATCTAAATTCACCATTAAATATGCTCCATTTCATAAAGAAAATAATATCTACTTTCCCTAATATTGAAACTTCGTTATGCATTCATTTAACATTGCCGATTTCCAATGCAACTGGAGAAAGCTCGTTTTTGGTATTGCAACAAGTAAAAAATTATTTACAAAATTCCTTAAAACAGTTAAAATTAGGTTGTTTATATCTATTATGCATAGGAGAGGATGTTGTAGGTAACGTTAATTATGAAGAATTGTTTGATAATTTTGTTGAAGAAAGAGCAAGGAAAAAATATTTTCAATGTAAAAATTTAATGATATTTACCTATTAGCCCGGCGACCTTTTCCGCAAAATGAAAAATCGTCGCAAGTGCACGACAGACAGCCAATGTTCGTATTTAATGGTAACTTTATAATGTTTTTGTTGTCTAAAAAATCGTAAGTTTACGATTTTTTAGACATCTTAAACTTACCGTACTTACTTAAAACTTAAATAATCGTAAACTTACGATATGATAAAATTCTATTCTAAATAGCGTTAGTGAGGGATGTTTTCTGAGTTATCGTTAAAAAATTTATTTATGATATTTTTTATTATATATCTTCAAAATTTTACATAAGAAAAACGACGAAAGGAGACCCCTTCTCATCGCTTCACGACTCGTGACCGTTCATATCACATTCGATGTACGCTGCCTGAATCAGTAAAAGGCTGAATCAATATTATGTTGCAATTAGTATTTTTCACGCAATTTATACATTTACCTGAATCACAGGGACTAAACTGGGGGATGGCCCCCCAGACCCCCCCTCCCCTCACTCGTCGCATCGAGACAATTCCGATCACATTTGATGTGCGCTGCCTGAATTAGTAAACGATGAAAGGAGAATTCATTTTTCCTGTAAAAACAAAATCGCAGAATGCTCATCATTTGGTAATTACCGAAGAGTATAATCCATCTAAAATTATTAAAAACAAAAAAAAACAGGGTTCAGGCATGAAACAGCACTCATTCTGCAAAATGTCAACAAACAAACAAAATGGCGTCTCGCAAATAATCAAGGATCGTAAACTTACGATTTTTTAGACAACAAAAATATCGTAAAGTTACGATAAAAAAAAAAAAATTGTAAATGGTTGACGGGATAATATGTAAGTACCGGAAATTGTAGGTTTTAATACAGCATGATCTCTGCAATCCTTATGTCATAAAAACACAAACTTAAGCATTCAGAAGCTCTAGGCTCAATTATTTTTTGGAACAATTTTCAGACATCTACATTTTAAAATTTATTCAGTGAGTAAAATATGTAATAAATATATATACAGGGTTAGGGAAATTGAAGTTCTTCTACTTAGAGGCCTCTGGAGCATGTTCTAAAACTCCAAAAGGAATGAAATTCGGGCAGCAGGCACTTCAAACTATGCATTTGCCTTTTATGTAAAAAAATGCACAAAAATTAGCAAGAGGTGGCACTGTAGCAATAGCTTTGCTAATTTGCATAATCTTGACTATTCATATTTATAAAAGGGAAAGCAGACTCTTCAGGAACATCAGTTGATTGCTTGTAATTTTATGAGTAATGTCAACGTTACTGGAAAAAGTGCTCTTGGCGAAGTTGTACTGTCAGAACAATAATGTAGCTCTAAGAGAATTCTAGTGTTTAAAATTTTTAAGGCATGGACCATTGTTTTTGCTGTCTATAAGATGATAGTTGAATTAATGTTAATTGAATAGCTGATATATTGTAGTTATGAGTAGTTATGAAGTATTATTATGATAGAAATAAATGTGAAATTGAAAGAATAAGACCATATTCTTTATCTTAAACACTGTTTAAAATTTTATTGAAAATTCTGTTCAACAACATATTTTCTCTTATTTTAAACTTCAGGATCCTGAAGAAATTTCTGAAAATATTTTATCATTGGAAAAATGTGTTTTAAGGCTTTTTTATGCCTGATTTTTGTTTTAAGCTTATTTTATCAATATATTTATATTGCAACAATGTTAAATTTATAGTACAGGGTGATTATAATTAAAGTTCAACTTTCAAAAAGCTGTAGAAAAAAGAACCACTGCTCAAAATTACATGAAATTTGAACTGAATATACTCGAAGGAGGAGGAAATGGTATGGAATTAGAAAAAAAATAGTTCTAAATTTTAGCAATAGATGGCGCTTTAAGCATCATAATGTAAATGGGTTCGGCTACAAGTGACATTTGAATCGCAATACGATAGCTATGGCGTGCGTTACATGTTAAACCAACTGTACTTTTCAACATGCATGACTGTATCGTTTTCTTTTTTTTTCACTGAAAAAAAAACTTCCAAGTCATTCAACAGTTATGGCACTGTTAGTGGAAAGCCCATCCACCGTGACAGGGTCGTACCACGTCGGTTTTTAATTGTCCTGAGGCCAAACACCAAGTAAAAAGCAACAAAGAAATCGGTTTTTAATTATCGGCAGACTTGCACGAGACATGTTCAATATGCTGTCCACCGTTTTCTCCCACAAGTTGAAACCGATAAACAGCATGTTCCACAACAGATCGGACTGTCTCGGGGGTCACGTTGTGAATGTGTTGTGCAATGCGTGCCTTCAATTCAGCTAATTTTTCAATCGGACTACTGAACACAACACTTTTTAGGTAACCCCACATCTAGAAGTCACAAGGATTAAGATCAGGCGATCTTGATGCCCAGGCTGTTGGAAAATGATGGCTGATAATTCTATCATTTTCAAAATGCCTCTTCAGCAGCTGCTTCACTGGCTTTGCAATGTGCAGAGGAATGCCATCTTGCATAAAAATGATGCTACCCACACATGCATGCTGTTGAAGTGTTGGAATGATGTAGTTGCGCAAAAGACTCTCATAGCGTTTACCATTGACGGTACAGGTAACAGGACCCGCACGACCCATCTCCTCGAAAAAAAATGGCCCTACGATAAATGATGGTGTCAACCTGCACCACACAGTTACCTTTGCAAAATGAAGAGGTTCTAGTTCATGTTAGAACAGGTTTTCCATTGCCCATATTCTGCAATTCTGAGTATTGACATGTCCTTGGAGATGGAAATGGGCTTCGTCGATCCACGAAATGTTCCATGGCCATTCATTGTCCAATTCCATGTGAGCAAGAAATTCTAGAGCAAAAGTGTGTCTTACTGGCGGGTCAGCAGGAAGCAACTCCTGAACATGGGTAATTTTGTATGAATAGCAATACAGGATGTTTCGTACAATTTTATGCACCGTGTTCACAGATATGTCCAAAGTTCGGGAAATTCCCCGTGCACTGCACGTTCGCACACCGCTGCTCGTCTTTTCCTGGAATGCTGTGAGCACATCTTCTACTGACATCGAAGCAATTGATTTCCTACCTCTGCCAGATTTCACTTCAAAAGAACCTGTCTCTTCGAATTTCTTAATCATTTTTTCGAGACCCTTGGCAGTCATCGGACCACAACCTTTTTTCATACCCTTTACTGTCCTGAACTTCGTTAGAGCTACTGGCGCACTGTCACCGTTCTTATAAAAGAGCTTCACAAGCAGAGCGCGATCCTTCATTGAGAGAGTCATGACGAGCTTCTCAGACGCTATATGAGGAAAACGCCATGTACCCCATGTTTTTATAACAAATGCAATGTGTCGTGCGCATGACACTTCTTTTATTTTGCATATTACGATGCTTAAAGCACCATCTCTTGCTAAAATTTGGAACTATTTTTTTTTCTTATGCCATACCATTTCCCCCTTCTTCGATTATATTCAGTTCAAATTTCAGGTCATTCCGAGCAGTGGTTAACTTTAATTATAATAACCCTGTATTTAGTTCATTAGTAATGATTTCGAGTAAAATTTGGTTCCAGAATTACCTAATGGTCACCAATACAGTTTTTGAGCCTACTGAATTGGGTTTAATTCTCATTAAGCTTGGTTACACATGTAAAAAGTATAATTTGTAGTTTGTATTATGCCAACAGTTTTGTGTCAAGGGATACATTGTATAATTTTGGTATATAAAGTATAAATGAATAAAACTCTGCGGTGTCAAAGTGTGGTAACGCGTTCTCCTAGTGCGCCGCTAATCCGGGTTCGACTCCCAGCAGTGCAAAGAACGCTTACTCAGAGATCTCATAAAGATCGCACTGCTCACTGTAGTCCGGGGTTTGGTTCCCTAGGCCTTAAGAGGTTCGGATTCCTCGGAAAACAGTAGGTCCCGGCGCAGCATGACCACTGTAGTCTTTGAGCCGTAAAACCACAGACAGACAATAAATGAATGAAACCTACCTTAATTCTCAAGTTAAAGAAATGGCCTTTATTATTTATTCAATTCTTGTATTTTCTAATTTAAAAAAGTATTACTTTATTTATTTAGCATCCTCCTGAAGAAAGTAAAAGTTCGACTGGTGAAAAATTGAAAGTATTTTGGGCACTGCCGTCATGTTCGTTCGGCGAAAAGTATTTTTTGTCTCAGTTAATATCAATGCCTTCAAAAGATGTAAGTTCTCCATAGTATTGAAATTCAGTACAGAGATTAAAAAATGTCAATTTTTGAATGCATTTCTAAAAAATTAGCTGATTTGTTAATTACTGACTATTATCACATTGATGCATTAAATTGACTTTTTATTTCTTTAAAGGTTTTAAAATACTTCCTTTTATTCCTTTCTTATAGCTTCTGAAAAAAACTTTAAAAGATATGATGAAAATGAATTCCGAAAACATGCAAGTACGTAGTGTAGTGTTTCTCTTCAAGAGCTTTATATTTTACAATATTACTCTAAAATGGTTTGAGAAGTGTTTTGATATTTTATGCAAAATATTTATCCTTTTATTCTTACGGTAGGACAAAAATGAAAGAATGCAACTATTTTATTAAAGATCTCACAGTAGTGCAATTGTCTAAGAAAATATACCATCTATATCTCTCTCTCTAATGTATGCAATTCAAGTTCACACAGTAGTACAGTTGTTAAATTTGGTCTTCAGTGTTTGAATCATATTAAGTTCAGGTATATGTAAATCTTAGTTAAAGGAACATGTTAAGCTATTGGTCTTATCTCAATGGACCTGTTGTGCAGTTTTAAGATATAATATCATTACATTTTCAGTTATGGTTTATCCATTCTTGAATGACCTTGCCAAGTCTACCGTGCAGTTTAATTTTGAATTCTTTTCTTAAAGTGTTCCTATAGCTGCTGTTGTTGATTTTTGGATTTACTGGACTGGGCTTAATTCCCAGTAAGTTTGGTTGTGCATAAACATATCATAGTTTAGATAGCCCTGCAGTGGTAACATATTCTAGTTTGCCATTATCCCATGTTTCACTTTCAACGGTGTCAAAAAAGTATGTTCACTGACTAACTCCTCACTGTAGTCTGAGGATTGTTTCCCTAGGCCATAAGAAGTTTGGATTCCTCAGGCAACCACAGGTACCAGCTCAGCATTACCCTTGCTGGACTTGCAGTGAATCGGTCATAGTTTAGAGATGATGTTAATTTGTCAGTCTCATCACAGATAACCCATTGATTAATTTTTGAATGTAGAAATACAAATGGTCTTTAGCTTCTTAAAGAAACAACAAAATTTGGTTTAGACATGTTTAGCTTATTTTTGCATTAATGCCTGTATTTTAGTAAAAAATAAGTAAATAAGTGTAACAGCGGAAGGCCAATAAGCCAATTTTTTCTCTCTCCATCTTTTACCTTAAAATGTATTTCCTATCATCAGGGGTATCTAAATTATTGCAGCATGTGATGAACATTTTTGAAAGCATATGTCTTTTCTTCGGATTCTTTTAAGATGTATCTTTATCTAGGCCCATTTTTCCTTCATATTTTTTTACCATGTAAGCTACTTTTAGAATGTTATAAAATTTTTGCATGATGGAAATTGTTAGTGTTTTATTTATCATTTAGGGAGACTGTTTATGGTCAAACCTGTGATCGATGTATTAATATTTTGTTTATTATAAGGTTTTGTAATTTATGTTTAGTGCTGTGATGTAAGTGGAATTCAAGTTGCTTTAGCTGAACGCCATTCTGAAATGTCTCACACCAGCAAGTCTGGAATTCCTATTGTTGTCCCCCTCCCTGATTCTCCTGGAAGGTTAGTAAATCCATTTGCTCTTTTAATGATAGGAATTTACTGTAGTTCAGAGTTAAACAAATTTCATCATGAAGAATATGTATGTTTACAAAATTTTAGAACAGAGTATTATATATATAGATGATAGCCATATAATTAAATGCGAGGTGTTTAGAGCCTTATACCGAAAAATCTATTAGGCCAAACAGAACCAGATTTAGTGGACCTGGGACCATGGGATTTCCATTTAAAAAAACTTTAGAAATTTCTGAAGTGTGGAATTAGTATTACCACTTTCGTGATAACAGAATTTTACCAGCAAAGTATGATCACGTTGAATTGGCATTGCACATCAGTTTTATTAAATGAATGCAAAGCACATTTTCAGTATTTCTTATATTTACCAATTGACTTCAATGTACTAAAATTTGTATAATCTAACTGTTTTTGAGTGAAAATATTGACAGCTGCATGATTTAAGTGCCAATTTCCCTTGTAGTTGCAAACTTTTGAAATATGTTTTATTTTGTTTGTCATTATTATTAGAAATCAAAATTGCATGGTCCCAGGAGTATATACGCCAAATTTGGTTGTTTGACCCAATAAATTATTTGCTATCAGGTTCTAAACACATCATGTTTAATTATGGCCAGCCTATATATATATATGGCAACAATTTTTATTCATATAGAGTAAAATACACCCACATAAAAAGTTCTTTTTTGTCAGAAATAATCAAATAACGTACATATGATTGTAGTATTCTTGTAGCTTATATACTGGTGTGCAAAAATTAAGGATAGGACAGTTTTGCGCATGTAACATCGCACCCCAGTGTTTCAAATGGGTACAAAGCATGTCATATCATCATCGTGATATAAGATTATGGAAAAGGTCAACAATACTGACCAAGAAAGGAATCCAAAGGACACGAAGGACTTTTATTCAAAAGTGGTCTTTCAGCACAGGAGGACAGAAGACCGAAACGTCCATGTGACAGGCGGCAAGTAAGACAAATACAGTTTTCAGTACAGGATATGATCACCCCTGACTTCGATACAGGATGTGCACCGTATGTTCATGCTCAGTACGAGGTTGTTGACAAGCTCTAGAGGTATCACGGCCCATTCCTCTAGTAGCACCAATCGCAGCTGTGGAATCGTTGCTGGCGGATGACAGTGTACTCCAGGCGTCTTCTGACAACATCTCATATGTGTTCTATTGGATTCGGGTCTGGAGACTGTGTAGGCCACTCCATACGATGAATATCTTCACCTTCTAACAGCTCAGCGACAGCCATTGTATGATGAGGTGTAGCGTTGTCATCCGTGAAGAGGAATTCCTGGCCCACAGCACCCTGGAAAATATGGACATAAGCCAGGAAAACTTCGGTACAATAATGGTCACCAGTAACTGAACCTCCTTGGAAAATGTGGAGCTCTGTATGGCCAGTAAGCATCATGCCTCCTCAAATGAGAACACCGTCACCTCTAAACCGGTCCCTTTCAACATTGTTAAAAGGGTAATCGCATGCTCCCTGCTCTCTCCAGATGTATAGACATCCAGAATCGCTAATGAGACTAAATCGACTATCATCCGTAAACAGCACTCGACTCCTTTTCTGAGCTCCCCATTCCTTGTGTTCCTGGCACCACAGAAAACGCCATCTCTGATGGTTAGGTGTCAGTGGCACACACTGTATTTATCACCGAGTGAATAATCCGCCTGTGTGAATAATCCGCCTCTTAGCCATGTTAAAATGCAAAAGCAGCCACTCAGTAGTGTGTTGCATGTGGCTTGTGATTTCACCCGCTGTCAGCCGTCGATCTCTCACCGTCTGTAGAACAAGATACCGATCCTCCCTTGCCGTGATTGCTCATGGACAACCACCATTAAACCTTCGGACAGCTGTTTCTGTCGTTCGAAATGCCGTCCATGCTCGTGACACGATGCTGTGTGCGATTACGAACTCCTCGGCCTCACTCGTCACACTTCGATCTTATTCCAACTTTCCAATGATTCGACCTCGAGTAAATTCATCCAGATGTTGTCTATGGGACCATCCGTTGGACATCTCGCGCCTCTACAGCAACTCGCTTTTGTTCAAACCGATGTACACTGTACAATAGCTTCCACTGAAATGCTGTGTGAACACCACCCACACGCTTTATTCCCTACCCACACGCCCACATTATGTCATAATGATTATATGCAAATGCCCTACCGTATTGGACCCTAGGCAGTCTCCTGATTGGTCTTTCGGTCGGTTATGCGTGTTCGTTCTGCTGTTACGTTACTTTTTCCATCTTATCCTTAATTTTTGCACACCAGTGTATTTCACACTTAAAAGGGAACCTGCAATGGGCAAGTCCAAGCATTTCCATTAAAATTTTTATGGGTTGACCCAATTTGAAGAATCCTATTCAGAGCTTTCTAGCTGGAAAACCACTAGCATATGGAATGCAGACAAACTTAAGTGCCTACATTTTGGAGAGTGGGGATAATAAGGATGAAATTTGCATATTGTGTAAGTCCTAAAGTATCTAATCACCATAAAAGAAATGTCTGAAACTGTTTATTTCAATTACTCATCAAATATAGTTCTCACTTTACTTGGCTTTTAAGGTTGTTTTTTAAAATTCTGAAAATGCAGTCATATGATTTGGATTGCAGATGATAAAAAGAATTGCAGAAAGGTTCAATTATTGCATGAACCATGCAGTATATTTAACCCGCGAGCAGGCGCGCGGGATGTTTCACACCCCACAACTTACAATTTGTTAAAAGAACAGTCCACCCTTGCTTTTGAAACTGGCCAAACTCTTTCCTGTTGCCTTCAAAGTCACAATCTTTGGGGTAGGGTGACAAAGAGAAAATTCCACTTATTGTTCCCTGTAAAATTGGACGTTTTTAATGAAATAATGCTATATAATCAGATGGGGTGCAAAGCACCGCTCTGGTGTTCCTCTAATCCGCAGGCCTGGTCTCTGAAGTTTCAGAAGACTGATAGACTCGCACTTTGTGAACAGGAAGAAGGCATAAGATTTTATAAGTATTGAAAGAAGTTGCAACAGCTATCACTGAAGAATTCAGTGAGAGAAAGCACTGTAGATTTATTTAATACACATGCGGTTGTCGAAAAGTTAAGTTCGCCATATCATTACTGTTTAGAAAGGTTTTTCTTTTTTTTTTTCAATGAAAATTGTTGATATTCATATAAACTGAACTACAACCACATGTTGCACATAGATGATACTGAAGTCCTATAAAAGTAAAATTAAAAGGTATGTGTAAGTAGATAAGTTCTGCCAATGATCGCTGTTCTGAGTTAATCGCATGATTAGTAAGCAAGATAAAAAGGAAAAGCCAGTCCGTTCAGTCAACTTTTTCAACTTTGCCAAAACTATAGAAATTTGTTTTTTGCTTTGCTGTTTTTGTTAAATTCTCGAAGATGCTGTTGAGAATATTTTCAGCACACTGATGCCTTTACTGGAGTATTTATTATAGGCTTATGTACATCTGGTTGATCTCTACATCGGATTACAACAAAGACTTAATGTAATGTGACAAACATTAATAGAAGGCAGTATGAATCATCATAAAGGGACTGGGGCATCTGAATGAATGTCAGAACGCATTGACCAACATATCTAGTGGTAAATAATAGCTCTCACATAATCTACAACTGCTGACATCCTACGAAGTGTGGAGGGAATTTTGAATATTTCGATATTAATGCAGTTGGTTCCTTGAAGGTTGGCCAAAACAGGCTTGCAGAAGATTCCTTTTCGAAGATTGCCTCTAACTGTAAATCATTGACATGAACGATTGTATTGATATCAAACCAGAGCCACCTGGCATAATGAATGGCACAGTACAGTGCTCAAAGCAGCATCTCGCTTCTGTCTCAGCAATGATGATTACAGAGTGAAAGAGTGGATGTGGCGTAAGAACTGAACTGATCTTGCTGCTATTGTTAAGCATTACACAGTTCATTATAATGTATCTTCAGAATTTATCAAATGCTGTTTTTCTGCAAGATAAGCATGACCACACACAGCTACTGTCCATAGTCAGGCTTTGCAAGGTGTTCAGGTATTTCCTTAGCCAACATGATCCGCAGATTTCACTTTCAATTGAGAGTCTGTGAAAAGCTGACTAGCTGTCGAGTGAATAACCTTTAGTGCCCTCAAAATGAAGAAAAACTGTGGACTTTCAGTGATACCTCAGGGCAACAGTCGAATGTTCATTGAATCGATGCCATGCAGAATTATCAAATATGTCACTCATCGTGATGGTCATATTACCTATTGATCACCCTGTATATTCAGCCACTGGATACATTTAATTTTGAAAAATTAAATCCACTTCTTCAGAACTTCTCTGTGTATAAAGTTCCATCATATTTTGAGCATACTCTCACAATGATGCATTTTCTCTGTGAGACGTTGTATACAGGGTGTCTCAACACCAGGGTTGCAAACATCTAGGAGGGGTAGGGTACACTTAGACGAACAATATTTGTCATAGAACCTAGGGTCGCAAACCACTCACAGCGTCAGTTCTAAAACCGTCCAGCATGCACAAATAGTGACAACCAGTGCATGAGAAGCGCAAAATGCGATGTCCTAATCATCTATGCACTTGAGCAGCTGACCTGAGTTTTATCTGGCGCTTTTCACGCACTGGTTGTAAATATTTGTGCATGCTGGACGGTTTTAGAACTAGCGCTGTGAGTGGTTTGCGACCCTAGGTTCTATGACAAATATTGTTCGTCTAGGTGTACCCTACCCCTCCTAGATGTTTGTAACCCTGGTGCTGAGACACCCTGTATATATATATTGAACATAAAACTTTGTGATGAGATGTGGTAACATGTATTAATGAGAGCCGAATTCTTTCGAAGTTTTAACTAAAACTGCATGCAGCTAAGGATGAATTCAAGGGAAGACTTATTATAAGAATGTACATTTTATCATTTGCCAGATTAGGCTCTTCATTTTTAAAGAAACTATGTCTGGGATATGCACAAAGTTATGTAGCAGATGTCTACCACATTACTTTTTCATGGAAATTATTTTAATTATTTTTTGCTACCATGTTTACATAGCTTTAACTGTTATGGATTGTCCATAATTAATTTGTAATTTGAAAAGTTTTTAGTCATTACAGCAACAATGTCAGAAAATATGGAAAACGTGTTGATTTTCAGCCATATTATTTTTACAAATTATTTTGCAATTTCTATGATGCCCTGAACTGTAACTTCACTGGAAAGTAATCCTTATTCTGCGCTCACAAATTTTTATTCAACTGTATGCACTTTCTTGGTTTCTGTTGATGTGCTATTGTTTATTGTTTTACTATTTGTGTAGTGTAGTTGAAAAACACGTTTAATTAATGAAGTAATTTCGTCAATGAGGTTGCAAGTAAACCTAAGCAATTAAAAGTTACCCAGCGATTGAGAGAGAGGAATGTTCAAAAGAATGGTTATGTGTATTGAAATCTGAATTATTTATTATAATTTCTATATAACAAATATTTAAAATATAAAAAAATAATAATGTATATTTTTAGTACATATGGATATTTTTATTTGTCCAACTGACAAAGACTTTTGGAAAATTGTCCAACATATCCATTGAATAATTACATAAAGTCACATTAGAAAGTTGGCAGCTATGTATATATAATTATCTTTTCTTAATTATTTAAATATTTTACAGTTGTGTTTATTTTTTTTTTATAGTGTGATATTTAAGCCAACGTCTCGACAACAAATACAAGAATCTTTGCTATGTGGTGATGATGCTGCTGTTCAACATTGTCATAAACCATGTTTTGCAACTATTATTCCTCCGCTTTATGATTGTAACGATGAAGTAAGTTTTTTTTAAAACCATTGTTCACTATTTGTATATAGGTTGATAATTTCTTATATGAAATTTTGAAGCTCAAGAATTTATGTGATTCATAGCTTATGAATGTGAGGTATCAGTTGCCTTTATACACTTTTATTAGCAATGCTTGTCTGTTATTTCTTGTTAAATTTTGTCTGTTTTGTAACTTGGATTCTATGGAAATGTTCGGAAGAGCTGTCTCATAGGGATAACTATGAAAAATGGAAGTACCTGCCATTGTCAATAGTTTATAAAATGGAGTTATTGCAGATGCCTAATCTTCTATAAACTTCTTGCAGCTCATATTTGAATCCAGCCTGAAGGTAGTAGCCACAATAAAATAAATGTTCATGATAATGTTTTTTCTATTCCAGAATACTAAACCCTGATTTGGTATACTATGGAGAGTTAAAAATAACAAAAAGCTATTTATACCTCAAAAATTTACATTACATAATTTTTCAACATAATCTTCTTCTCTTTTCTATGGACTTTTACCGGACAAAGATTTGGAAACTTCGCGATATCGCTAGAATTTTTTTTTTAAGTTGGGAAATTACCCACTCTCATGAAGGCCTACTATTCTTTTGACTTCGTTTTGAAAGAGATGCCATTTCAAATCACCCTTTAGAAGACAATCATGATAAACACAAGTTACCAGGCCTGCACTGTAAGATATATTAAGAAAATACATTTTTTTAAAGTCTCTTAAGTTACCACAATTATGTGAGATCGAGCATTATGGAATATAAGTACTCTTTGACACAAAATCACCTGGACATTCCATACGAATCTGAGTCTTCAAATATACTCATAAACAATGAAAGTTGTGCACCACAAAGAAAACATTCTACAACTGTGAAATTATGTAAATAGTTAAGAGGGCAGGCTGGTATGTAAATGATCTTAGTGTGGTTGCACATGAACGTATACCTGTGACTACAGCTTCAAGCACGAGCCAGAGGCCTTATAAAAGAGCATGTAGTCAACAATTGATGCAAATAGCTTCAACCGATGCCAGCGTGAGTGCTGAATGTAAAGAATGCAGGGTAGATGCCAGAAATGTTGATATATGCAACTGATGGACTTCTGAAGAGGCTTGATCATCAGATCGAAAATAGCAAGGTGGTGAACTCGCCAGTTAGCCTGTTTAAGTGGATCGCTCAGACCATACCACTATACCTTCCGACTGTGTTGGGAGCACTGGGCACTTGATGCTACTCAGACATGGAGGACCAACTGTAGAGGGATCAGGCATATTATGAGTAGAAAAGATCAAATGATTGCATATCAGGTATATATAGAAACCATGGCAACTCCATTCGCGATACAAGCACAAGTAGGGGATTGTGTATGTGTCCATGAACTATATCTAGATGCCTGAAGGACACAAATTTGCGATCCCAGCATCCCTTACATGTGCTGCCGTTAACACAGAAACATCGGTGTCTCAGTTTGCAGTGGTACCAAGCCAGAGCAACATGGAATGCTACATATTGGCAATGTGTGGTGTTTAGTGATGAGTTCTGCCTTGTTTTGAGGACCAATGATTGTGTCCTGGTTTGGAGGACCCCTGGACAATGTCACAATCCCAATTTCGCTATCGAGTGACATACCAGCCGCACTACAGGCATCCTGATCTGGGCAACTATATCCTATGACAGCCAGTCTGCTCTAGTAGTAGAACCTGGAGCATTGACAGGCCAGTGGTAAGTCGATGAGATCCTACAGACCCATGTGCTCCTATTCGTGGTTGGGATCCTAGGTGCAGTATTTCAGCAGGATAATCTTGGCCTCACACGGCTCGGGTTCCTCAGGCCTGCCTACATCATGTTCAAACATTTCCATGACCTGCCCGCTCCTCAGACCCTTCCCCCTATTGAGCACGTGTGGGACCAGTTGAAATGTCAGCTCCCTCATTGAATCTCTGGGATTCGGAACTTAACGTCCAACAGGTGTGGACCCTTCTCGTGTAAAACAACATCGGGCGTCTGTTCCACACCATGCTGGACAGTATTGCTGCTTGTTTCGCAGCATGAGGTGGTGTGACAAGCTATCGAGGATGACCAGACTGTGTACTCTCTGTAACTGTTCTGCCGTTCTGTTTTTGTCATTATGCATGTCATTCATCTATATTCTTCCATCAATAAAATTTCAGGTCAATCCTATGCTTCTTTCTTAGTGTGCAACTTTCATTACCCATGAGTATATGAAGTCAACATGTGGCTATAATTTACTGAAATTCAAGTGAATAGAATTTAATCTGTGGATATCCACCCACCATCATATATCAATAAGCATGCGATTTGATTGTTAGCTTCACACACTAAGCTTATCTTGCCTATTGTGCATTCTCAAAAATTCAAGCCCATTATAGCTCGATTTGTAAATCGCCGCACTAAAGAAACCATTATCGCCACAGCCAGGAAAAAAAGAATTACATCGAAGGACCAGGGATTTTCTGGAGAAGTGCAGCCAATATTCATAAGTGAACAATTAACGCAAAGACGGAAACAGCTATTCGGAGCCGCCCTCGAAGCAAAACGTACACATGGCTGGAAACACCTGTGGACTTCTAATGGAAAATCCTCAGCCGATACACGGACGGAAGTACCATTCTCCAAATAACGTGCCGTAATCTTAAACATTTCAACATTGTCGACCAGCCTTCGGACCCATCTATCCGGCGTCAATGATCCGTGTGGGGTGCTTCCGGATTTAAAAGATGGCTTTCTTGTTTTTACCTTTATCGCGCGCTTCTTTTCTCCTTCCTTCGCTATGGCTTCTCGGTTTCTTTCTCCCTTATCTATTAATTGTCACTATCACTGTGCGGGCGATTTGCAAAGCATATTAGCTAATTGCAGGGACGACCTAAGCGTCCTGCACATCAATATCCGTAGTCTCCTTAAAAACTTAGATCTAATCTCGGAGTTGCTCACGACTTCAAAAATTCCTTTCAAAATTATTGCATTAACCGAAACCAGAACTCTTTCCCAAATCGACGCTAAATATCTAAATCTAGATAATTACCGTCTAGAACACGTCTCCAGACCAGACAGCTCTCACGGGGGTGTAGCCATTTACGTGCATAAAACGGTTAATTACAAAATTAAAAACGTCGGCCCAATTGATTCCTGTGAATCACTCTTTCTGGACATAAATACTTATTCCCCCCTGAATACAGTTTCTGTGGGTGTTATTTATCGTTCACCAAACAACAATGCAGCCGACTTCCTTAAAGCACTTGAAATTTCTCTTTTCCAAAATTTTTCAAAATCGAATTTAATACTTTGCGGTGATTTTAATATAAATTCGCTTGAGAACACCCCTATTAACCGTTCTTTATCTAACATCCTTGCTTCCCACGGCTGCATTCCCTTCATTAATAAAGCTACCAGAGTTACAGACGTGTCAAAAACCCTCCTAGATCATATTTATTCCAACATCACCGACTATCCATTTCAGGCAGGCATAATTCAAACGGGAATCTCAGATCATTTTCCGGTATTTATTAAAATATCGAATTTATTACCAAGATGTACTACTGATCGTAAAACCCCGAGAATTTCCTACAACCTAGAAAAAGTTTCCTCACTACACAACAATGCAAACTGGCTTGACGCGATGTACAACAGTTTCGATCCCAACGAGGCTTACAATATTCTTACAAAAGGGGTAACTGGGGCTTTAAAAAATTCCGAATATTTAACTAATAAGTCTTATAAACGCACTCCAAGAAAGCCTTGGATCACAGGAGGTATCCTGAAATCCATCATCAATAGGGATCGGCTTCATGCTAAATACAGGAACAGTCCTTTTGACCCCCTTTTAAAATCAAAATATGTTTCTTATCGAAATTTGTTAACTACAATCCTGAGAGTAGCCAAAAGGAACTACTTTGATGCGAAGTTTAAAATCTCACTCGGAGACAACAAATCTACGTGGAAAACAATTTACGAGGCCCTAAACCGCAAAAAATCAAATAATCTCCTCCCCACCAAAATCAATGCCTTTGGCACTGAGCTCCACACAACTAATACAATAGCCAACGGCTTCAACGAACTTTTTGCAAACGATCCCCCCCTCCCAACAGTAGTTCCACTCCCCCGCACCACTCAGAAGTTTTTGAACCCTTCCCCGCCGCCGGGTCTTCTTTCTTCCTTAAACCATTGAGCAGAAACGAGGTCAAGCGTTCTATTAATGCTCTTAGTTCCAAGTCCACAGGTCTCGATAATATCCCGCCGCATATTGTTAAAGCCAACCCAGATTTCTTTGCAAATGCTATTGCGCATTTAATCAATATCAGCTTCAATAAGGGTATTTTCCCCTCGAAGCTTAAGATGGCTAAAATTATTCCTATATTTAAAAAGGCGACCCATCTGACATTCAGAATTATCATCCTATTTCTATCCTTCCAGTTATTAGCAAAATTTTTGAAAAGGCTTTACACAGTAGACTTGAATCATATTTCGAAAGTAAAAACTTACTTTACAAACATCAATTCGGCTTTCGAAAACATAGGTCAACAACTACCGCCCTCCTTAATATCAAAGAGATGATTTCTGACGAAATAGACAAAAGCAATTTTGTAATAGGAATGCAAAGAGATCTCCAAAGAGCGTTTGAAAATGTTAAGCATGACATTTTACTGACGAAATTAGAACGGTATGGTATTCGGGGTACACCTCTAAAATTACTGAACAGCTACCTTTCTGATAGGCAACAGCAAGTTTTCATAGGTAAAACTCCCTCAACTCGCAAAACTATTTGCGTTGGTGTATCTCAAGGAAGCTGTTTAGCTCCGCTATTCTTCCTTCTTTACATCAACGATTTGCCCCAAGCTGTCCTGAATAGTCAGCTGTTTCTTTATGCTGACGACGCGACACTTCTGGTATCGGGAAAAAATATCGAAGAAACAGTGCAAAAAGTCAACTAAGATTTAGATAACGTCTCACGCTGGCTTTACGTTAACAAACTAGAGCTAAACATTGCAAAATCTAACTACGTTATCTTCCATTCCCGGCAAAAAATATTACCTAACAGTTCTCCTATTACTTTCCGCAACTCCATCCTTCAGGAAACGAAATCAGCCAAACTTCTTGGAGTAATTTTCGATTCAAATTTAACCTGGAAAGAACACATTAACGATCTCACCAATTCTCTTAGCAGTCTCCTGGGAATATTTTTGAGATTCAGACATGTCGTTCCTCAATATATCCTAATGATTCTTTACTATTCTTTATTTTATTCAAAACTTACCTACTGTCTTGAGGTCTGGGGAATCACATATTTTACCACCCTTTGGCAATTGATAGGAACGCAAAAAAAAAAGCTTATGCGAATAGTTAACTTTGCAGGCTTCCATGAACACGCTGGCCAATTTTTTAAATTATGGCGCATTCTTCCTTTCACTCTCTTAGTAAAA
>QLNU02015360.1:157870097-157890993 GCA_006491805.2 Dysdera silvatica | reverse complement strand
GTCTTATGAAGCATCGTTCAGCTGTATTATTTTTGATGTATTACGTCATAAGACATCGGAAATAATACAAAACGAGCACAGTTGGCCTTGTTACTAAGAAATTTTTATGAAATTATGATTATCCATATTGCATATAAATAAAACACCCCGTTTTAGAACTAAAAAAATAAATTAATAAATTTAGTTAAGAAGATACTATTTTTCCAATTCCTGATTATTTTGATGCCAATGTTCTTCGTGGAGCCTTCGGGCAGTTTACCGGGGAGCACAGTTTAAGAACCACTGGTTTATAGCAATGTCAGTTATAATGACCAACCGCATATAACGACGGAATTTTTACAAGAAGTTTGGTTTGCTATTCTACTCTATATTAAATATATCGGTTATAACGACATCGTATATAACGACGAAACCTGCTATAACGACGGCGATTTTGTAGTCTACGTAGATTCTAAGTAGGGAAATTCGTATCGGATATAACGACGCGACTTGACAGTCATAAGTCGGAACAATGTGGGTTAGTTATCAAAATTTAAGCGTTATTTTAATCTTGTTTATTTACAAATGTCCGAGAAATTTTTATTACTGCTAAACCTGAATATTGAAGATAATGAACCTTTATTAAAAACAAAAACAAAACAAAAAACGGCGTGATTTATTAATTGAATATCACGAGGGTCATATTTTTTAGGGGCCTATTTTATTTTTTCAGCACAAGGCCCATAAAACTCTCACTATTCGGAAGTCATTAGTATAATATAATAAATATTATTCATTAGATTTGTTTTGTACATTATATACTTTAGTATTTTCTAGAATTTTTTCAATTTAAAAAAATAAAAAATGCTATGTATTTAGTGTGGCTATAAATATAATTTAATATAAGTGGAAAATAAATTTATGTATAATTAAATATATTTTGTATTCAATTTTAAAACTAACAAGTTTAATACTTTTTGCTATCAAAACAATTTATAAAACTATGGAGTCTGTTATAATATAGTACTATGGTTTATAACGACTATCGGTTATAACGACCGAATTTGCACGGTCCCTTGAAGGTCGTTATAACCGATTTTCACTGTATATATACACAGGGTGATTCAGAACTAATGGAACAAACTGAAAGGGGTGGTAAAGGACGTCAAATAAGCCATATTTGGCGAAAACTCCATGTCTGCAAATGAGCCAGTTTGGCTGTAGAATGAAAGTATTGTTTGCATCCATGTCGTTACTACGCAGACAATTATATAAAAACATTTTTTGACACATAATTTGTGATTAGCATAGTAATGCAGCAAAAAAAAAAAAAAGGAAATTCCCTTCCCTGGTTTTTAGTTTTCTTTGCCATTTAGTCATCAAAGGTATGGAAAACGATTGTTTTACCATACTGGAGGCAATTGTGAATTGTAAAGCTTGCATAATAGATGAAGGACATAAAAAAAATCCAACTTTAATCCAGTGAACCAATGTCTGAAAATGAGCTGTTCTGGAACTACATGGATGCTATTATTTGCATTCACATTAGTTAATCATGTAACAAAATTTGGAAAATTTGCCGTTCCAGTCTAAAGTCATATTGGAAATAATTCCACCACTTACTATTGTCCAAAACAACTTGCCATGTTCAAATTTATGAAATTAGGGAATTCATGGCCTAACTGTGAGGCTCATGTTTGGGCTATAAATTCCCCAACTGCATAAATTTGGCCATGGGAAGTTATTTTGGACTATAGTAAGTAGTGAAACCTTTTCCAATATGGTTTTAGGCTAAAACGGCAAATTTTCCAAATTTTGTTATATGATTAACAAATGTGGATGCAAATACTGCAAAACTTCCATATAGCGAAATTGATGATTCCATGAAAAAAAATCATTATATAGAAAATTCGCTGGATAGAAACGATGTATTCATGAACCAGGGTATTACAATATAATACCACAATTAAAATCCCGTTTTTCAGTAAAGGACTGTTTCTCATAAATAACATTCAACCATTTAAAAATAGAAGTTTTCAAGTGTGCGTATTGTATTCCCATGGTATTAGGGAATTCAATGTAAGCTTGGCCACTTAATTTTCTGTTTTGGTCGTTAAAAATTTCGTTATATAGAAATTTATTCCGTTATATAGAAACACTTTCATATGTAACGACCATGGGGATTTGCCAAAACTTCACTATATGGAGAATTTCGCTATACGGAAGTACGTTATATGGAGGTTCTACTGTAATAACATCTCTGTAATTCCAGAATGGCTCGTTTTCGGACATTGGTTCACTCTGCCAAAGTTGTTTCTTTTGATCTCTTTCACCTATTACACATGCTTGACAATTCCCAACTGCCTCCAGTATGGTAAAACAATCGTTTTCCATACCTTTGGTGACTAAATGGCAAAGAAAACTAAAAACTAAAGGCCAAGGAAGGGAATTTTCAATCTTTTCTTCTTTTTTATGTCTGCTGCATTACTAGGTCAATCACTTAAATTATGTGTCAAAATTTTTTTTGTTTTTGTAATTGCCTACATAGCAACGATGTGGATGTAAATAATACTTCCACTCCACAGCTAAACTGTCTCATTTACGGACATGGAGATTTGATTTAGCCAAATATGGCTTATTTGACGTCCTTTACCAACCCTTTCAGTTTGTTCCATTAGTTCTGAATCACCCTGTATATAAAATATGTAAAAAGCATGAAACATTTACCTTGGATTTTCCTTAAAATTTTATGAGAAATCTGATGTTATAGGATCGAAGGAAATTTTTTGTATGTTTATGGGGGAGGGGAAATGATTAGATTGGAGGTATGAAAGGGTGCTTCAATAGACCTCTTGATGGGACTTCAGCCTGCTCATCTCCCATTGGCTGCATGCCTGGAGTGAACCTGTATAAAGATTATAAAAAAACTGAAAATATATGTTAATCCAAGAAAAAATATACAATTGTTGAAATATTTATGAAATAATAGTTGAATTTAACTCAAATTTGTAAAATATTTATAATGAAATAATTATTAAAATTGGTATTTTAAATTTATATATACCTTTTTTTTATTTTATAGTTAATCTGGATGCATCCTTCTTGTCCTGTTGATCATAAAGTATCATGGGATAATTCTATGTGTGTTGTTAATACAACTGGTGTTGAAGCTAAAAAATTAATGGCAAGAGCATTTAAGGCTTCATTAACCATTCCACAACAACAACAGCTATTAAGTGAAATAAGAGCTGATCCCAAATTGGTGTATCACATCGGTCTTACTCCAATAAAAGTATGGTTTCTTTTTTTTTTTAATTCATTTATAACTTGTTAAAAATGAAATGAAAACGTTTCATTATGTTAAGGGATCTGAAGAAAAAAAAAAAAAGGCTTCCTCATGTGTTTTGTATGTAATATATTTTTCTTCTCTCAATGTGAGATAATATAGATTATATGGCAACCGTATAAAAAAAATTATACATATACATAGTTTGTCAACTATTACAGATCGTTCTTAATTACTATGGAATTTGACAAGTTTTTAATTGTTACTGGTACTATGTTGGAAAATATGCTGATTTGTAGCCATATTATTGTTATGATCTGGTTTGCAATTTTTATGATCCCCTGAACTGTAACTTCACTGGAAAGCAATTATTCTATGCTCATTGTTTTTTACTCAACTGCGTGCACTTCATAAGTTTTCGTTGATGTGCTGTTATTTCTTGTTTTTCTAGTTGTGTAATGTAGTTGAAGTACACTATATTAATAGGGTAATAATAGTAATTTTATTTCTGTGCTCATACAGTCATTCTCAATAAGTTCTGTTGAACATTTATAAAGGATTGTTTTATTGGAGATATGCATGGCATAGTCGGAAATACGTAAAAAGTTTGTTAACTCCTATATTCCCAGGGTTACAAAGTTGTACCTGTGATTCATTTGTTTTTGTTAGTATATCTATTTTTACTAGAAATTTAAATCTAAATATATTTCTATCTTTTAGTTGCTCTGAATTTTATCAGTTTTCAGCTAATAAAGGTTTTAACAATTTAGGAAGTCTTTCTGTGATTAATTTGTACATATTTAGTGCTTAAATTTAGTTATTTGTCGAAAGCCAGGTACAAATTATTGAATATGATGATATATTCTTTCAATATAATCATTGATGGCTGTTTCAGTGTTCTGTAAGTGACAAAATAATACAAAGATTGATCAAGATTGATCAAAATTGATCATAAGTAGTAAAATTTTCCTCACGTTGGTATGTGAAAAAGAACAAAAGGAAGAAAAATAAACTAGGAAAAAATAAACTAAAAATATAATAAAGGAACAAAAAGAAATAAGCAGGAGAACAAGTTAACTGAGTATAAATTTATAAGGACAAAGAAGAATAAAAGCAAACGTCAAAATATAGGGGAGGGGGATAGAGTAGAAAAAATAGACAATGAAATTTTCTAGAAACAGCGAGGATGTGGTCTGTTATTTTACCATCTCATACTGGTCAATATCCTTGTTTTGGGAAAATCTTTATATGAAGAGGAAATTTGAACTTTGCTCTCTAATGTGTATACTTTTAAGATCTTAATCCTTAATAGAGCATCTAATGAATGTATAACAGCTTAGGCTACATAATTAATTAAAACTTAACGAGACAAGTTCATAACTTTTATATGGTTTGGACAACATCTCTCTCTTTTAAAGCATTCTTTAGGTTTGTAAGGAAGGTGTGTGTCCATCTTATTATGACGTTTGAAGTTGTGCAGGTTTTTGGTCTTGTCCCCCTTGATTGGGTTAACGACATATGCTATTTGTTAGGGAATTTATTTCTTCCCATGTTAACCAAAATCTAAGTAATGCTGCATCTTTTGATTTTTATGTATATGCCACATTTCTTGTGGTTTAAATTACCTCAAAATGATTAAAGGAGGATGATCGTTGCTAAATCTATAGATTTAGTATTAGAGGGTACTTGCTATTGAAATTTTCTTTAGATGTTGATCATGCAGTGGCAACCCATTCACCTAGCATGCTGTTATCTTTGGTTTGACTCTAGTGGTTCCAAAAAAAAAAGGCTTACCAATTAACTGCTCATTGTAGTCCAGGGGTTGGTTTCTTGGAAAACTGTAGGTTCAGATGCAGCATAACCCTTACTGTCCTTGCACCATAAAATTCACAAAGTTCTTTGGATGCAACTTTTTTCACGAATGATCATTTTGACACCCATGCAATTGTGTTAACCCTATAAAGGGTAATAATATCCTGTAAAGCTTTCCTAATTTTAACATTCTACAGAGTTATACTGTTGTAGTGTAATTAACTTCTTGATATTGAAACTTTATATCCTAAATTTTTACAGTTTTATGTTGAGGTATAGCTGATGTGTGCCTGATCGATAAAAGGGAACTGGTAATACACATCGATTGAATTATATATAGTCCAGGAGTTTGTTTTGTCAGTCATAAGAGATTTAGATTCCTTGGAAAACTTTAGGTCCTGGTGTAGCATGACTTTTGCTGTCCTGGTGCTGTAAAATTCACATCGATTGAAAAGCTTCCTTTTCAAGTAAAAATGTGATTTTTTCCTTCAGAATATATATATTTCTTAATATAGTGAAAAGACAGCTAAGACCATGTTGCATTTGTATGTAAATTTGCAACTGTGGGGGAAAAAACTACTGAAATAAGAAGACATTAATTAATTATTTCATAAATACAGCAAAATATTTTCAAGCCTTCATGATGTCCCAGGAAGCTGTAATGCAGTTTGAAAACCTGTTCTTTAGCTATTTATAACCACTAATTAGTTTTACCGTGGCACATTGTTTGACAACATATTTTGTAGTATGTACTGGAGTATGTATAACAAGTTTTATCATTGTTTTCGGTATATGCATATTGATTATAGAAGTTGTACTGCAATTCTATTATCTCAAAAGGGTATTGAATGCTGAAACAATGAAAAGGTGTTGAATAAAATATCAAGTTCCATTAAATTGAATATATTTAACAGTTACATTACACTACTTTCTATTTTAGAAATTCTAAATTTTAGTTTCCAGATTTAGTTGAAAATAATCCAGTGGTGGCCATAGAAGTTTTATTAAAGTTAATGCCCTCCAGTCAAATTACAGAGTGAGTATTATTTTATTTAAAATGTACTTGAAGTTTTAATTCATATAAAAATGTGTTTTTACATTCCTTATCGAAATTGAATTACATCTTTTTATTAATGTTTTGAGCTAAATTAAAGATGTAGTGTAGTTTACAGTCAATTTTATGTGAATTACCATTTTCATTTACATGCCTGTCCATATAATTGTGTTTTAAAATTATTTTAGTATATATACTCATGTTTAGGAAAATTGCAACGCCGGGAAGGAATTGTCTGATTTGACTGAAATTTACAGGAAATGTAAATCAGAGTATGGCATGCAAATAATCAGAAATTCAGCATGAATGCACATGCCTGGACTGAGCTGAACCCTCTGAACGGTCATATGAGGAGTATAAATAGAGGGCTGTGGAAGAGCTACACAAGCATTGTATCACAGAGATCTGCAAACTGTTCTCGTCAGGTTGTCGATGTCAAACGCACCATACAAGCAAATCCACAAAGTCTAAATGGGAGACATCATTGGTTTTGCGAGAAGGAAGATTTTCAAACCAGGATATCGCTACTTGTACGCCACAGTAGTAATGTGAGTGTGGAAGCAGTGAACCAAAGAACACTGAATGAGTCGAAAATCTAGCATTGAACCATGAAACGTGACGAAAACACAGGATGATAGGCATTTCATCCTCATGGCAGTAACGAACCCTACAATTTGTTTTCGAGTGTTAGCATAGCACTGGAGCACTGCTACAGGTGCGGCATTGTTTGGTTATATGGCTCAAAGGCATCTGCTGTGCAGAGGATTATGTGTACACATTTCTTTGCGGCAGTACTTTTGACTTTAAACCATTGACGCCTTCAGTTACAATAGGTGGATGAGTACAGACAATGTCATGCAGATTGGCACCAGATTGTGTTTTCGGACGTGTCTCCCAACAGCCTGGACTAAAATTATGGCCTCTTATATGTTAGACAGTATTGTGGTGAGTGTCATCTTCTGGCATTCATGTCAAAGTATTATACTTCACAGTCAGTCAGTGTGGTGGTATGGGGTACTATTCGCTATTATAGGAGATCCTGACTGTTACGAATTTACAGTACTGTCAACAGCAACTTTACATCAGGGAGGTTTTAGAAGCCCAAGTTGTAGCCTTTCTTCAACACATTCCTGGCACTATATTCCAACATGACAATGCCTGACCACATGTTGCCTGAGATGTCCAAGACTTCTTTACAGTACAGTAGATACCGTTTCTTCTTTAGCCTGCCCATTCACTAGATACATCACCAATTTAACATGTGTGGGATATGGTCACTTGTCGACTGGGCCATTACTATTCTCCGGCAGTCACTAACAATGAATTGTGGACGTAGATCAAAGAAGTCTGGCAGGTTGTACCCCGAGGATATATCCAAACTCTAATTTGATGCCCAGAAGTTTAAAGGCTCTTATTATTGCTTTGGGCGACTTCACTTAATACTGATTTTCTTCCCTTGATGTAGTTGTATTTGTCTGTAAAGTTAATTGTATCTTTATAACACCTTTCCTCATATGTGGTATAAATTTCATTCCGATTTGACTATTCTCCTGGTGTTGCAATTTTCATAAACATGAGTGTATATTTTAACGTTCTTAAGAACTTTGTATCTTAAATTAATTGTTTATTTGTGAGTGGGTGACTATACTAATGTAAGTTGGCATCCCGGTATCTCAATAATTATACCTATGACTTTAGAAACAACAGATATAATTTTTGTGAAAATCATTTATGGAATTTGGTTCCAATTTTGGTGAATTTTATGTATAAATGTACCATGTCTCAGAGATGCTAAATCTTTTATACTGCCTCTGATGACCTCCTTCGTAGTTATGAGCTTTAAAATTCAAGCAATTAAAAACTAAATCCCAAATCTTATTTATGTTCCAGAAAAACTAGTGCCTATGGGGATCATGTGATTTAGAAAACAGTTAAAATGACACTGTCATTACTGTCCTTCATTCAAAAACACATAATCTACCTCTGTGCATTATCTAGTATTAAAGGACACCATTCCTTAATGACTGGTAAATGCTGGTATTCATTCACATCATTCTTTAAGACATTTACTGTTAAACATGCAACATAGGTAATACCATCTGAAGTTATGTCAAGTTCGAGAATTCTGCATAATGCCTAATTGGAATTGCGTTCTGTTCAGTGACCATTCCCACTCCTATCTAGGAGCAGTTGATCACAAACTGTACGCATGTGTGGAGGAGGCATGGTCAGTGCTTCAATCCTGCTTCAGTTGTCAAACATCATATATCCATCACATTTGGGGTGATAGTCTGGAGAGCTGTTTACAATTAGTCAATTTCCCCTAGTTGTGCTGCAAAGTACTTTGACAGCATGTAAGCATAAGCATATTGAAAAAATCCTGTAGCCAATTGTATTGTCTATGCTATGTTTTCCAGGAAGTCTTTCTAATAGCATAATACCAGATAACACAAGGCAGTGTCTTTATCAATGCCTTTGTGGTGTTTATACCCTCCAGGAGTTGGCCAGGTCCTCAAACCTATCGCTAATTGGGCACATCTGGGACATGTTGGGAAGGCAGCTACAGCTATCACAGAATATTACTAAACTAGTTTAACGTTTGCAAAATTTATGGCAGAATTTACAACATGATAACATTAGGCTGTTGTTTGACTCCATGCCACACTGGCTTGTATCACAGTAAAAGCAGCTTTACAATGTATTGAAGTGTAACCGTTAGATTCCCACTGTTCTTCAGAAAACAAATTCTTTTGCTATGAAATTTTAATCACTTTTTTATTTTTACATATTCTTTCAGTGTTTGAAATTTATGAGGGATCAAACAGTTTCTTCTGGGTGTGTCAATTTATATGCAATGAAGTGTATATACTATTGGTAATTAAATTCATCCAAGTGTTATCACTCTCTCTGTGCTGATGAATACTTCCAGCAGGACAATGCACAATGTCATATTATATCTTACATTTCATCTGAGTGACTTCATGAGCACGATGAAAACATCCTAGTTATGTTTGTCATTGCAGTCCCCAGATTTTAATTTTGTTGAATATTTGTGTGATGGAAGCAAAGAAGTTGTCAGACATCTGAATCCACTGCTATCCAGTCTTCGGGATTTGGATAAGACAATTCAACCTTATGAGTGAACAACATTCCTCTAGAATGTTCCCATGATGTAGTTAACCTTCGTTATGGTGAATTTCTACTATTTTGGGGGCAAACATTGTGCTAACACTGTATTAAGGTCATTCTAATAAATTGGTCATTCTGTGGATATATTGGATTTTTTTTCCTATTATGTATTGTATTCTATTTTAATAAAGGTTTGTATTTTTAGCTATTTTTCTGTGCTTGTTAATATGGAAATGTCTCTGCACTCAATGGAGGTTGTCAACAGACTTACAACAGTAAGTTTTCTTTTATGTTAAGTTACTGACTTTGCATTTTAAATGTGTAGGTAGTTTTTTAAAATTTGTGATTTTAGATCATAACATACAGTAGAACCTTCATATATCAAAGTTAGTGCAATAAAAATCTTTGATATACAGAGTTTTTTAATACATATACATTGTGTAGTATGTTATATTTAGAACAGGGTTGGCAAGTTTCTGTCAAGGTAGTTAAAATCGGCATGACAGAAACTAGTTTCTGCCATAAAAGTGGAAATAACTAACAGAAATTCAGAAAATAACTACTTTGTGTTTTAAAAACTTACCAGGATACCACAAATAGTGAAAGGGAATGCATTTTAAAGTAAAATAGGTTTATACTGCGTTCACACTTAGTTGTCGCCCGATACTCTTACCATACGGGTTGTTCCATTGCAGTTTAGAGAAGGGCGTCTTGTCGTAACTGGCTTTTCCCACGCGAAAAGCCAGTTCGGGCCAAATGCTCTATCCTAAACTGCCTTGGAACAACACGTCTGATAACGGTATCAGGCAACAACTGAGCGTGAACGCACTATACTTACAATGTTTACAGTATTTGTTCTAAGGTTACGTCATAGTAAGTTCACCAGCATTTGAGTTCGGGCTCTTTTCCATGAACAAGGTGGCTACAAAACTGGAAATCAGGGAATTTTGTCAGTGTGGAAAAGTCAGGGAATTTTGTCAGTGTGGAAAAGTCAGGGAATTTTGTCAAAATTGCTCCAAAATCGGGGAAATTTTAGCTCTTGCATTTCTCGTAATTCCTTCATGACATAATCATGGTCATGCTTATTTTCCAAGTTCAAAATATCACTTCCATGTGCATTGGAAAAGTCCCCCCCCCCTCCCCCACACTTCTTACTTTCATTGCCTTCTAAAAGGCAAGAAACTGCTGACTGAACTTTGAGTTGCACATATATGCTCACTTGTTTACAATTAAAGATTGATTCTTTTCATCTGTACCTGAAAAACATTAAACAATCTTAATCATGAGCTAGCTAAAGGCATAATTCTGTCAAGTTTTTTAAAAGTGTACTGAGGCCACTGTATCTGTGTGTAAATGATTAAAACTCGGTGGTTCCAAGGGAGTTATTCCAGCTTCTCTGACTATATACAATCAAAACAATTTATACAACAAATTTTAAATCCAGAAATGATTTTTAGGAGATATAAATTCTTGTTGATGCTCCCCTCTGCCAAACTTTTTTGGAATTTTTTTTTTTGGTTGGGGGGAGGATTCAGTTCTATTTTTAGGGACAGTTCCTCATATTTGTTCCATATTTCGTTAAAATTTTCTTCCAAATATAAACTGGTTAATGCATTTCTCGTTTCATGTACCATTTCAGTATCAGTTAATTTGAATTTGGTGACTACAGATATTTTAATGAACTATTGATATTTGTCAATATTTTCTTTAAAAATTTAACAGAAAAAACCAACTCTAAGCTTTCTATCAAATATAGTAATCCATATGCTTTGTGTCCAGAAGATGCATAATTTTCAATTTTTGTCAGCATATGAATAATTGAATTTAGATTTCCGGTTACCTTGCAAAGTTCCTCTATTCGGCAACTCCATAAAGCATCAGACAGCAACTTTAAAGTTTTGGATAAATTTTTTTGTCTTTTGAAGAGACGATACTGCTACTATCTGTTCGAAGAAGAAGTTCCATTTTGCAGAGGTGCCAATAAAATTATTATGTATTCAGTATTCTAAAAATATTTCTGATGTAAAGAATCTGTTCGCTCAAACTACGGTACGTAAGTGTAAAATATGTGTATAGAAATGAAAATAAATTGTGAGTTCATTTTCTGCATGCCCTACTTTGAACTCCACTATAAGAGCCACGCATAGCTGCAGATCCATTGTAGCATTGTGCATGTAGGTCCTCTAGTCTTAGTGATCATAGCTCTGATTTAATCAGATTTGCTAGAGACCCATTAGACTGAATTTTCTGTTCTGCAGAAGCCTAAAAAACTCCCATGCAGTGTCATGTCTTTGTTGACATAACGTATGATGGCTGACATTCATGTCGTCCAAGATCATGTGCTTAGCCTACTATTAAGCTGAAAATCCCAACTACTTTAATATTTGAAATAATATTCCCTAATATGCTGTCTGCCATATATTTGATAAATACATTTTGATAATTGGGTGTAATATGCGTAACTTTTTTTTCTTTTTCTAAATAATACCACTGTGCTACTTCATTGTCTTGATTAAGAGCCTTAAGAGGTTCGGATTCCTCGGAAAACAGTAGGTCCCGGCGCAGCATGACCATTGTAGTCTTTGAGCCGTAAAACCACAATACACACGTGTGTGTATGTGTGTGTGTACACATACATACACATAGATTCAGAGCTTCAGGAATCCACTTGCCAAAAACAAGTTATTGGAAACTGTTAGGTATACAGCTAGACTTTTTGGTTTGAATGTTGTGTTCAGTCTTTGATTAAGAAATTATGGGTGAGTAATTTTTCCCTAGCTAGTGTAAATTGAAGTTGTATTTCTGAAGCCCTGCTTATATGTTATTATATAAGAGAGAATTTTTTACTTTAATTTTTATATTCTTAATTAAATAAGTTACATGAAACTTGAATTTGTATGTGAAAAAGAAAATCTTATTCTAGGCCGTTGAACTTCCTACTGAATTTGTTCATTTGTACATTTCAAATTGTATAACTACATGTGAAACCATTAAAGACAAATATATGCAAAACAGGCTTGTGCGATTAGTCTGTGTGTTTCTACAATCCCTCATTAGGAATAATGTTATAAATGTACAGGTAAGATTTTTAATAGAATATCATAATTGATTGTTTGTAGTGCATTGACTGTGTAAACATTGAAAGTTTCAAGATGTAATTGCTGTGTTATACCAAGTACTTTTTGATTATTTTAACCCAGAATAGGCGTTTTTGTTGTGTCTTGCAGAAATTGTGTAATGCAGTTAGTATAAAAATTTATAATTCTACTAAAAGAGCAAATTACATATTCATGCTTGAATTATTAATATTTAAGTACTTTTAAATATAACTTTGAGTGCATTTGCTGTATGAACGAAGGTTTAAAAAATTATGAATCATATTTTCCTCCATTAGTCTCCCCCCCCCACCCCAATCCCCGCAGTGGTAATGTGCTCACCTAACGTGCAGTTTCTTTAGGTACAACTCCTAACTGTGCCCCCGGGGTGTCCATCCATTGAGAAAGTCAGAAAATATGCTTGAAATTCGAGAAATGTGTTTGAAATTCGTATTTAATTTCACAGTCTGCATCCGAAAATTTTTCATTTTTGTTTTGGTTGGCTACATTGTAAAATATCTATTATGGATAAAAAAAAAAGCAAAAAACAAATATTTTTCAAATCGAATTAAATGGAAGTATTGAATAATACATCACAACTCAAATCTGAGTTTCAATAAATATAAAGAAGATGTCATCCGTTACAGATTTTCAGTTCCCATTACGCCTTTAACAACCTTATTTTAAAATTACTGAAAATATTCAGAATTGTGCAATTTGTAAATGTTTTTGCATTTTAGTTTGTGGACGACCCCCATGTTGTATTTTGGTGACATCTGGCTTCAATCTGTATCTATAAACATAACCTAAACAATCCTTACTCAACTGCTTATTCCCTGGGAAGGAAGAGAATGGTAGGGCCAAGCTTTTATTTAAAGGATGACCAGCACCAATGCCCCCCCCCCTAGAGAACAGGGAATTGTTATAGAAATTTAAGTTGCCCAAAACATCCAATTTTCAGACACCTCACCTGGAAGCATCCGTTCACGTGATGTAGTCAGGGATGGACGATAGTGTTGCAAATTTTCCCCCACTAGATTTAATGGATTTAGCAAGGAAAAACTGCCCAAACTAACTGAAATCTGCTAAGTAACGATTTTCGAGTAATTTGCCAGGTTTTCCTCTTTTAAAGAATATTACCGTGGCTCACAATTTTTTTTAATCATTTTAGGAAACAATACTGATGAGAAAGCAGATCTTGTTTATCTGTTTTAGTGAATGTAGTATTTTTTTTAATTTATTTTTTTATTATTTTTTTTTCTTGGGTCAGTTTGGATTATATTTACTTCAATTGCACTTTTCAAGTGTTTTACCCTTACCTCCAATAAATTTAATATTCAGAACATGATGCTGGTTGCAGACCCCTCCCCCAGGACAAAAAATATTTCAAGCTCATGGCTCACAGTTATCCTAAAATTGGACTGGTGGACTTACCATTACTATACATCCTGTTTTGGTTCATACTAGTGAGTTGTTTTCTAAATTCCTTTGCACTTGAAGAATGAACCGCCTTGTTCATATTTCGTGTGATGAGCTTTGTGAATGTCTAAAGGTGGTGTTGAGAAATTTTGTGAAACCAAATATCATGAAAAAGTTCTCTTTTAATTTGTCCTAATTTTATTAATCGAACTTACTGGTAGGAGCCCTGGTCATATTCTAAAATGTACTTTACTACTTTCATGCCTGGAAGGGTGGTTGTATCTGAGTCTAGGGGGTGGTTGGAAAAATGGTAATTCATTGTGAGAAAGGGATGCTTGAAATTTTTAAGAATAAGCCTTGAAATATGCTTGATTTTTTTTCCAGCAATTCTGCTGAACACCTTAGCCCCTCACCACCAAAAATAAAAGCTCACTGACTGCTCACTTTAGTCCAGCACCTTGGTTCCCTAGGCCTTAAGAGGTTCGGATTCCTTGGAAAACTGTAGGTCCTGGCACAGTGTGACACTTGTTGTCTTTTTGACACATTTTTTTTCCATTTATCCTTTGACTGCCACATATTTTTGCCTTATAAAGTATATGCACATATACAGGCCTGCACAAAAGTTTAGACACAACACAAATTTGAGTATAACAAAATACTATTAAAACTGAAGAAGTAGGAACTTTAATATTACGAAGTATGAACACATGTAATATGCAAATTAAAAATTTGAGAACAGAAATCACATCAGTAGCGAACTTGCTGCAATATATAACTTAAAATAAGTAAAATATGTGGCACAAAAGTTTAGGCACAAACATAAATTTTAGCACTTGCATAAGGAAATGAACAATTTTAATAATCAATGTAGCCACCATTACTTCGTATTAGATTAAATACGCGGTCGTTCATTGAAAGCACAAGATTTTGAAAGGTTTCTGGTTCAAAATTAAACCACGCTTCTTCTATAGCCTTTTTAAGTTCTAAAACGGACGGATATTGCTTTCCATTGGCATACACAACATTCGTTAGTATGCCCCATACATTTTCGATGGGATTACAGTCAGGACTAAGAGCAGGCCAATCGAGAACTGTAATATTTTTAGCGCTCATCCATTCTTTTGTTGACCTGGATGTGTGGATGGACGCATTATCTTGTTGGAAAACCCAGTTTCGTCCACATAAAAGTTCGCCAAAAGGTAATAGGTGACTTTCAAGAGTTGCCTGGTATGCCTTGGAATCTTGTTTTCCATTCAAAAACGCCAAAGAAGTCTGTCCATTGAAGCTAAAGGCTCCCCAAACCATGACTGAACCTCCTCCTTGACGTCTGCTGAACCGACTTAAGGGGCGTTTTCGAAGATCGTGCCAGTAGTGCGAAAGGCCATCGGGACCATCTAAGTTCCACTTTTTTTCATCACTAAATAACACCTGCAGCCATTCGTCACTGTATGATATGTGCTGCCTTGCCCATTGTAGTCGTGCTTGTTTATGATGTAATTGCAAGCAGGGCTTGCGGCGCATTTTTGCATATCTCAAATGCCTGCATTCTACAATCCTTCTACGTATGGTTTCTCTTGACACTCGCATTGCTAACGTGTTTTTTATTTGATTTGCAGACAGGCTTTCATTTGAAGCCAATCTTCGTATTTGTCTATCATCCCGAATGCTGGTCACTCGAGGCCTCCCAGATCGTGATTTTGGTTGATACTGATCACCCCGGGATAACACTCGATAAATGCCTCGCTTTGAACGGTTCAATGCAACAGAAATTTGAGTAACAGATTTACCTTTAGTTTTCAGCCTCCAAATCTTCAAAATCTCGTCATTCGTAAATTGCTTTGACTTCGGCATCGTTCTAAGCATTCTAAATTATTTCAGGCCTTATATAACAACTCTGGGAAACGCCCCTTCGATCACTTGGGAACTTCGCGCCGTTAATTTGCATAAATCTGACATATGTGCCTAAACATTTGTGGCATGCAGATTCCAATATTACGGTGTTGGGATATTTTGTTTCAGTACTTTTGGTAATCTTTTAAGTTGCACAATTTATTATTGGTTCTAGGATTATTTAGATACAATATCGGCGAAGTTCAATGCAAATTCTCGCTTTTATTTATAATTTGCCTCTGTGTCTAAACTTTTGTGCAGGCCTGTACATAAAGGACTGTAATGACTGTCTTTGTTACTCAAAAGTTTGTTTCAAAGTGTTGTAGGGAAAATGCATGATAAATAGGGTGTGTTCTAGGTCATGGAAATCATAGAAAAGTCATGAAATATGAAAAGGGTCACTTAACCGAGGTTGTAGGTTACCGTTTTGCCCATTTTTTCAATTTTACATGTGCATTAAATTGCAAGTTTTGTATTGTATTTTAATGAATTTTTGCTGGTTTAGTGATTTTCAACTATTTTTTTGTCAGAACTTGGCAGTTTTTAGTGATTTTCAACTATTTTCCATCGTACACTCACACACACAAGGGAAGTTGCTCACTAGGAAGAAAATATTCTATAATCACGAAATTATGTCAATAGCTAGATTGTGGGCTGATATACAAATGATCTCAGGTTCGTGTAATTACTTGACTGTATACCCATTAGTGTCATTGCAAGTATGAGCCAGTGGCCTTCTAAACCAGCATGTAATCGATGTCCCATCAACATGAGAAACTTCGGTTGATGCAAACATAAATATGGACTGAAAAGAAAGGTGGGTAGACACCAGAAATATCAATATACGCAATTGACAGACTTCAATCATCCAACTGAAAACCACAGAGTGGTCAGCATGCCTTATGTTGCATAGATTGTTCTGACTATTCCATCCGACTGTGTTGGATGCACTGGTCACATGGCGCCACCCAGACACGGATGATCAGCTCTGGAGGGACCGAGCATACCACGAGTAGAACGGGATGATGGTGCATTAGTCATGTATAGGTCCCATGGCGATCTGATCTATGATACAGGCACAAGTAGGGGCTTGTGTGTGCTGATGAAACACATCTGAACACCTCAAAGAAGCAAATTTGGAATCTCAGCGTCCCTTACATGTGCTACCGTTAACACAGGAACATCGGCGGCTCTGTTTGCAGTGATGCCAGGCCAAAGCAATATGGAATACCATAGATTAGCAACGTGTGGTGTTTAGCGATGGATGCTATTTTGTTTTAGGGATCTATGATTATGTACAGGTGTAGAGGACCCTTGGATAAAGCCACAATCCCAACCTCATTATCGAGTGATACACCCGATCTGTTCTATTAGTGGTACCTGGAACATTGGTAGGCCAGAGGTATATTGATGAGGTTCTGTGACTCCATGTGCCTTCATTCGTGGCTCTAATACCAAGTACGATACTCAAGCAGAATAATGCCTACAGTGCTTCAGTTGCCCAGGCCTGCCTATGGCCAGACACTTCAAAGGCCTGTCCACTGCTCAGGCCTTTCTCCTATGGAGCATATGTGGGTACAGTTGAAACGCCAGCTACCTTGTTGCCACAATCTCTGGGATTTAAAATGTAACGTCCAACAGGTGTAGATCCGTCTACTGCAGGACATCATCAGGCCAGGCGTCAGTTCCACAATATGCCTAACTGTATTGCTGCTTGTATCGCAGTACGAGGCAGTGCTACATGTTGTTAAAGGTGACCGGACTTTGTACCACAGCTACCTTTGTAATTAATTGTTCTGCTGTTCTGATCATGTATATCATTCACCTATATCCCCCCATCAATAAAATTTCAGGTCCATCCTATGCTTCCTTCTTGGTGTGCAACTTTCCTTATCTGTGAATGTATTTTGGTAATATTTAGGGATTTTCATCTATTTTCATAATATTTTAATAATTTTCAGTGATTTTAATCAGTTTTACCAATTCATAGTTATTTTTTAGTCCACCATTTGTTTTCTGCTGGTTGCAAGTAAGCTGCAACCTTTTGCTTTAGCAGAGTAGTGTTTCTTGAACTTGGTTCAGTTTAAAAAACAACAGCACCATCTTTGGTTACCTGATATGCATTATTATAAAATAACGATACGTTTATGAATGAATTTATTTTATTTGATTGTATATAGATAAGTTTTTAAGTGATGTGCCACAAGTGATCGATATAATGGTCTGCTAGAGAACAAAGACAGGACTCTCAAAAAGGAGGAAAGGAAAAGAGATGATAGCGTACCTTAGTAGCATTTTGTCAATGTTTTTAATCAGCCGCTGTTTAGAGAAGGTAACCAAACCATGTTGCACGGAATTTTTCATAATTTTAAGTCAGGGCAAGGTGAGTGGAAGGCACTTTCCTGAAGAGGGCGGATTCACTGGAATTCTATAGTAGACATGAACTACAGTTTAAAAAAAAAAAGAAGAGAGTCGATCTCGAATTTTACACCCCTAAAAATTTAGCATCCATTTATAGTAAATCTTGGCTTTCTTTCTTCCTGTCCTAGCATGGGTAGTGGAGATGTCCCGTTTGGTTCAGGGCTATAGCTAGATGTTTTTTACAGTGGGGAGTTTCCGAAAGTTGCAGCTGGCTTCGAATTTGTTAATGTTTTGATGTATTTCATTAATACATTTAATAATACTAACTAGCTAAGCAGACTAAAAAGTTAATGTTAGTGAATAAATTTCTTAATTGACCCTTGTCCTTGCACCCAGTGGTGCCTTATTGGGCTATAAGTAATGGATTGGGCGATGTTTTAAGTGCCCTCGCTACAAAAATTTCGAATTGGGCGACACGCTACTTTTTGGGCTACTTTTAATTACCTTCAGGCTATAAATCTGAAAAATATGCTACTTTTTTATTTTTATATATAAAATCACAAAATATTATTAGTATTACATAATACAATAAAAATTTTGTTTGTTGAACATTTCTATTCGCAGTGAACGATAGTTTTATTAAAACATAACATGTTCGATACTCGTTCAATTCATAAAAGATCTCTGTGGTTCAATTCTTGTTTTGGTATTTTTTAATCACAGAGATTTTATATGTACTAGAGTGGACGTCATGTAATTCCGAAACACGTTTAACATTGAAGGTCTGTGCAAACCTTCGAGCATATGTGCGCTATATAGGCTCGAAATGCAAACCTTGGAGACACATTAGTGAGGTCAATTTTTCTATTTTCCTGTGTTACAGTACGTAATTATAATCAAGCATGGGTACAGGGGCAGGTCACAGGGGTCATGACCCCCAAATATATTTTTTCACTGTAAAATATTCCAACTTTCATGATAAATGAAGGGTGTTATTCCAAGACCATGGCAAATTTTGTCCTTGACCCCGCTTCCCCCAAAATGAAAGTCTGTATCCGCTCTTGATTATAATGGTGCAAGCTTGTTTAAGTGTAGATTGTACACTTCGGGATACTGTGGAAAATCGTTAACTTGGCAGTACTTTCCACAGTTAATCTAATGTTTTTAGTTTAACTTGCGTTCCACTCAATTTTCGTTTTATTTTTCGTTCAGCAATGCAAGTATACAAACGATTATGTTGACCTTCTTATATAGGTATAATTGTTAGGCTCAAACATCGAAAACACTCAGTGAGTGAAAAAAAAAGACTACAACGCATTGTGGCCATTTCAAAAATGCCAAATCCAAGGGTTAAAAAGCTCTCCAGACATGTCATGGGTGTATTGGGGACAGCCCGAAGCCCCATCCTTTTTCTAGGCTGCTATTGGAGATACGATTACGATATTCTGTTTTCCGAGAATGTACATGAGCGCACTTGAAACGTCTCATGTCAGGGCTGTATCGGAGGGGACTGGAACCCCATCCCTTTTCTAGGCTGTAGTTGGAGCTACTGCTAGTTGCAAAATAATTCATTTTTATGTTTGGGCTACAAATAGTTCAAATCCGCTACTTTTGGAGCACAGTTTGCTACTTTTTAATCTTCAGATCTGGCAACACTGCTTGCACCATTAAAATGCAACCAACCATTCGTAACAAATTTTGCATTAAGTCAATGATGGGCTTTGCAAGGGGGCAGTGGTAACATGCCATCATCCTGGGTTTGACTCTCAACAGTACCTCCCAAAAAAAGTTTACAATCAAGCTGCTCACTGTAGTCCAGGGGTTGGATCCCTAGGTCTTAATAGATTTGGAATCCTCACAAAATTGTAGATCCCAGCGCAGCATAACCCTTGCTGACCTTGTGCCATAAATGATGTTCCACAAGTGATTGATATAATGGTCTGCTAGAGAACAAAGACAGGACTTTCAAAAAGGAGGAAAGAAAAAAGAGATGATAGCGTGCCTTAGTAGCATTTTGTCAATGTTTTTAATCAGCCTATTTCCTGAAATTCTGGATCTGGGTTCACACGGTTTGTGGCAGAGGTTTGTTTCACCAATCAAGAGAGAGATTTAATTTGGTGATGGTATTGCCCTAATAATGGAACTTTTTGGTTTTACATGGTTTCATGACAAAGATTCCATATTTTTGATCGACCATCATATCTCGAACAGAGGGAACAAAAAATGAGTTCTCAGTGCCTTTAAGGAATATTTTTTTTCAAAACAATTCCACTTCAAGTTCTATAGCTGAAATTGTGCTGTCTGCGATGTATGATTCTGTTAATTGAGGAAAATTTAATTCTAAACATTATATATTATATTAGAATTTATTATAAACCTGAAACTCACTAACTTTAATTATTGACCATATTCATTTTATATTAAGATCGCACTGCTCACTGTAGTCCGGGGTTTGGTTCCCTAGGTGTTAAGAGGTTGTATTCCTCGGAAAATTATAGGTCCAGAGGTTTAGATTCCTCGGAAAACAGTAGGTGCCGACACAGCATGACCATTGTAGTCCTTAAGCCATAAAACCACAAACATTTTATCTTGTTTAAAGCTAACTACTGTCCGGCACTCAGAAGAAGAGCCACAGAAGTTGTTAGACAAGTTTAACTTGGAACAATTGACTAACCAAAATAGGGTAAGGGTAGTGATCCGAGAACCTTTATTTATCAAGATCATATGGAACCGACCATTGCTATAATATTTGGGAAACAATCGCCAAAAAAAACGGTTATCCATCGCGTAGCCTCCCCAACTCCCCCGCAAAACAATCAACCTGCTTTGATTGACAGTTTCGCTGAGGTTCTTCTGTGCCGGACAGTACAT
>QLNU02015360.1:157854704-157864860 GCA_006491805.2 Dysdera silvatica | reverse complement strand
AGTAAACATCAGCAAGCATGTTTTACATAATGTCCCTGTGATGCCTGCCTTGACAAGCAAAATCTTCAGATCCCTCTCCAATTGAAAATTTGTGAGACATGATTGGACATTGAATTTATGCTTCTTAATGATCTTGAAATGAAGATGAACTCGACTTTGGTGGATATCACATAGTACTCAATACGTCGTGATAATATTCAAGTATACTTTGATTCAATGCCACGTTATATACATTCAGCCATTGGGTTCATACAAATGTTTGGAATTAGTAATTTTTGCAGAATGTACTTCTCGGTGTGCCATGTTTTGTCTCATTTGTAGCATTTTTGTAATGGCAAAGATAAGTACAGTGCCATATGACTCCCCCCACTTGTGAATAACAAATTTATGCTTATTTTTACTTATCAAAACTTAGCAATAATTTTCATGGAATAGGTTTAAATCGGTTTTTAATCTTTGCGCCTCCCTCAGAAACTATCTTCTGGATATCGCTGTGCTACCATGGTGTTGCATTTCTCTGTGGAGCAGTTTATCTTCTACCATAAAAATCAACCAATCAATGTTTTATATATGTAAAACATTGATTGAGATCAGAAATCACCTATGAATGATTATAAAACTTATCTTCAAATTATAAAATCGCATCTAATTTTTCATGTGCCAGTGTCAGTTTCTTTTATTATAAAAGAACATTTCTGTATACATATTCATGTAATTATGTAAGATACCTTTTCTAATTTGTCTTTATTTTGAATAGATTTACATTTCACACTCTATGGTTGGAATATTTCTTGCTATCTTTTTATTAGTTCGTGTGAGCTTAAATGTACAGGGTGTCTGGGCTAAAGGTATAGAAAAGTAATGACTTATACTGGGAGAATGACACAGGGTTAGTTATAAATTTCAGTTGCATTAAAGATGGCAACTCCTTAAGTTTCTTTTCAGATTAACGAATTTTAATGTAATCACCATTAGTGGCTCTGAGAATGTCCAAATATTATTCAGTCTCTTGCCAGGTATTTAGTTACATCTGAGGTATTGTTAAATCGATACTACTGCACAGATACTCTGTTTCAAAACATCCAAATTACGAACTTTTTGCTAGTACACCATCATTTTATTGAAGCCCCAAGCAAAAAAGTCCAACGGCCTTATGTTTAAAGATCTCTGAGGCTAAGCAGTAGGGTCTTCTCTTCTGACCCAGCATCCAGGAAAGATCTTACTCAAAAACTCGGTAACATCTCTATGAAAGTTTGGTAAAGCACTGTCTTGCTGAAATATGAAATTTGGGCGAATATGTGAAACAGCAAAATTCTCCAACAAGTCAATGTTACTGCGTCCTGCCACTATCGGTTCTGCGAAACAAAATGTGCCGATGATTCCATTTCTAAGCATTCCTTACCACAAGTCAGCATACGACTGCTGTGGAAAGCAGCTCAACGCAACTGTCAACAATGCGCATGCGCGACCGTAATAGCAAAATTTTATAAACTTGGAGCAATCCCCTATTATTGGTGCAGCACTTCCATAGCTAGTCATATGTGTTTCTCTCAGTATAAGCCATTACTTTTGGATACCTTTAGCCCGGACACCGTGTATATTTAATGCATGAAATTTGAAGAAAAGTATTATAATGACAAATTTTTATGTATAGCGTGTATATACTTGAAGTTCTAAAAAGGAAATATTAAAGACACAAAAATATGGACCTACCCACTGACTGAGCAGATAAATTTAATTTCTGTCACCTTGAATTAAATTATTAAATTTTTTCAGTTGCACTTTTTAAAAAATTATTCTGAACAGTAATAACAATTAACATGAATGTAGTAAAACATGACTACATATGTGTTAAATATTGATTTGATATTTTTTATTTCAAATTTTTTTGTGGTAACACATTAACCAAAGTTGCTTAGTAACTGTTTGCAAAATCTGCAAGTTCAATCACAAAGTTTAAAGCTAATCAGACGAGCTGAAGCTTGACTGCTTTGCATTTGTTTTTACTCTGTTGAATGGACAGACAAATTCTACGTCATGCCTGCTGTCCTCGTTTTATGAATTCTTGATGCAACTAATAACTTATTGCACAACTATATATTCCTGAGTTTTGATGTTATTGCCTTACCATAGTCGCAATTGACTGTTGTAGGTTTAGGCACCATGGGTCAGTATAATGTCATATATAATTGTTAGTATAATGGGCAACTTATGAAGTTGTGCAGCAGACCAATCCATTGCAGGCAGCAATAAGAATAAGCACTACATGCAAGAAATGCTCAAAAAGGTCATGAATTTATTGTTGTAGGAGAAAGTTTTAAGCCCTATCAAAATCCTGAAGGTGTGTCATTTAGCTGGCGGTGTGTGTGTAAGAGTTCTTATTCTGAAAATGGAAATTAAGTACAGCAATTTTTTTTTGCAATAAGGCTGTGTGTAAGGTGCAGTTTGCAGTTTTTCATAATGGCTGATCAACATGAGCAGATTAAAATTAAATTTGGTTTAGACTTGGAAAATCGTTCACTGAAACTTACCTTAAAACAGGTTTATAGTAATGAGTATGAGGTACATGCAGTGTTATGGTTGGTAAGAACACTTTTATAATGGACTTTTTAATGGTTCTCTATGATATAACTATGCCATTTTACTTTTGCTTACTCTCAAAAGGGAACCATGTGAAGTGCAATAGAGATGAGACTAGTTCAGCTTAAGCCCGGGCATGAAACAGGCTCGGGCTGTATATTTCATATTGATTTCGGGCTCAGGCTCATCAGACTGATACAACTGAAGCTGAAAACTGACTTTTTAATATCGAAATTTTTCAAGGAACACAATGTGTGATTCATTTTAAAGGATTGTAGAAATTTGTGTACATGAAAATTGGAAGGAAATTAAATTGTGTAGTTTAGCAAATTTTTTAAAATTTAAATCATATGTCAAGGGTTAAAGTTACATTTGAGGTTGGTTTCAAATTGCAAATTTTTGGGCTCTGGCCTCGAAAAATGAGCTCAAACTCAACTCTTAAAGTGCAATGTACCAATTTTGATAAGAGTGGTACCATTGGATAGGTCTTGTCATGAGAAACAAAAAATCCAATGGAACTACCCACCCGAATCCAACTACTCAGGAGCTACAAGGTGATTCGTACAATCCATCCATCATACAATCATTCCACTAACAAAAAAAAAAAATCCTTGAAATGTTATTGTATTGAATATTACATATATTACTGGAGATGTGTTTTAAAGTGAATCAGGAACTAACTCCTCGCCTGATCCTATGGGATGAAAAGAGGGTATAAGGAGGCAGGTGCTCAACCACAGAAAATTATAGCATTATCTGTGACTCACATTCCAGGCATGCTGGTTCAAGAGACGTTGCACGCACACCTGTGACATGCAAAGTCGGGCTTAATCATGAAGGTGTTGGTGAGCTTTCTGAACGTAATGCGATCATTGACAAAGCAATTATCAGCAAACTTTTTTGTGGTTTCCTTGTATCCCATTATGGACATCCCAGTTACATAAATATAGCCACAAGTCATTAGCTGTTGCTTGTTTAAGTTAATGAAGCACATTATTGATAATGAGTTTCATGACTCTCGATGTCACAATTGAAGGCAACATTAAGTAAAATATGTTACAGGAAGAAGACACTAATTATGAACCCCCAGAGAAAAAATAAGATGTTTAAATGAAGGAGGTATCAATTACAACTATGAGAAATAAAACGATATGGCGGCGAAAAACTACTCAGCATAATTCAAGACAAGTAAAAGGACGCCATACCATTTTCATATGGAGGGAATATTTGGTAAAGAGTGGCCAAGATCACGGTAAATTAGTGATCATAAAAAATATGTAATCACAATTCAAATACTATCGTTGTGAATTAAAAGTCACAGTCCATGATCGTGGTCTAAAAATGTGTGCCATGGACAAAGCATTTGAAATTAGCATGGAAAACTTTAAAGCAAGCGAAACTTCCATTTTAGTATTAAAAAAAAAAACGCAGAATTTCTGGCCACAAATGCATGAAAGGTCTTATTCCCTGCATTATTACTTCAACCAAATATCTAAAATTTGTGAGACGATGTGAAAAAACGGATACAAGAAGAAAATTATAGACTGTCATGTATTCGAAACACTGATCAGAGCGGGTATGAGTATTAATTTGCATCAAAAAGAACACTAGATTTTTAGGGGGTAAAAGACGTAGATGTTGCTGTTATACAAAGAAATAAGACTACCCACTCATATACAATTCAATTAAGACTATAATTGTGATGGGAAAGTTGGTCGGACCAGTATTAGTTGTGATGCAGGGACTTCGAAGCAATTTTGGAGCCCAAATGAAAAAACATCTAAAAGAGCTACCTTATCTCAACGTACTAATGACTGCTCCACTTCAAGTAAACAACTAAAATGTTGACAGAGCTCCTAGTTGGTCCGTATTTTCGTTTAAAGGCCATTGGTTTTTTTTTTTATCATTTGACCTCTATATTTTTCCTTTTTTTATTTCACGTTTAACAGATGCTTAATTGGAAATTAAATAATCCACAATATTCATATGTTTACAAAGGCATTTCCAGAAACAATGGCGGTGCGATAAAATCTGCATTGTTAAATGCCGATCAGTTAGATGTAATGAAGCTGCGGGACATTGTATTTTTGGTAGGATTACAACTCCAGACGAGGCAAGCAGGGACAGGATTTACGGGCCCATAGAAAGTTTAGCATATATTCTCTCTCTCGCTTTCCTCCCTCCCCCATTCAAACATTTCTCAAAAGCTAATGGATTCTTAATTTTTTTTTAATATACAGGGTGAATTTAATCCTCCGCACCTCTGATACATTTTTGAAATCCTTATGTTATTATAAGCCCATTTGCAAATCATTGTTGGATCGGAAAATGGAATTTTATATTTTTTTGTTTTTTTAATTTTTTCGAGCGGATTATATTTACTGATTCAGCCAATCATGGGTTGGTGGAGGCCAGAGCTGGGAAAAATATTTGGAAATATGTATTTTCGATACAAAATTCGTGAAAAATTGTATTTTTAATGCAAAATACATAGAAATATGTATTTTCGATACAAAATGCAAAATGTATTTTAAAATACTTTTCGAAAATACAAATTACGTTTGTTGAAGGTCTTTTTTACTTGTCGTTAATGCACTTGGGCAGCCTAAGTTTGGCTTAATAATTTCATTATCGTAACTATATTATCATAATTTCATAGTAATATATAATCGCATAATTCCATAATATGTCAACATAATTTCATATGTCACAATCATTTCATATTGTTTGTGAATCCACATTTACAATTGCAAAAATATTTGATAAGAAATGAAATAGATATTTTTTAGTTCTTGCCACCATGAGACTAACTATATGCGCTATATAGCGTATAATTAGTCTTATAACCAGATATATATCTGGCGGCGAATCTAAGGTTATGATCACTCTGCGAAGACAATAACAGCAGGACGATTTGACTTTTAAGGGGGAGGGGAGAGCCCCCTTGATCTAACAAGGATTTAAAAGCCTAAGTTTTGCTAACTTTATCAAAAAGCCTAAGTTTTTGCCCCTGATTTTAATAATAAAAAATTAATTAAAAAATAATCATTTAGAACTAAATTGAAAAAGCGAATATTGAATAAAGTGCAATGGCAGTCGTGTTAAAGTTAGCACTGTAGTGGCTCAGAAAAACTCTGCATTATAGATAAATATATTTAAAACAAGCGCACAAGGCAATGAGGAAGTCAACATTTTATACGAAATGTGTTTTATATCTTAGAAAACATAACACTTAACAGACGGTTTGTTTTTCTGTCTTTATCGGTTTCGGGGCATTTTTTAAGAGAATTAAACATGTATGTATGGTTTTTAATCGCTCACGCTGGGGCACCCAATTGTGGGTCACACTTGACTATCCAGGGGCGGCGTGACCCACCGGTGAATCATCATCACGCTTGACTATCTCCAGGCGGCGGCACCCACCGGTGGGTCACACTTGACTGTTCCGTGGGGCGGCGTGACCCACCGGTGAGTCACGCTTGACTGTTCCGTGGAGCGACGTGCATCACAGGTGAGTCACGCTTGACTGTTCCGTGGGGCGACGTGCATCACAGGTGAGTCACGCTTGACTGTTCCGTGGGGCGACGTGCATCACAGGTGAGTCACGCTTAACTATCCCGTGGGGCGACGTGCATCACAGGTGAGTCACTTGTTTTCAGAAAATAAGTCGTTAAAGAAAGAAGTTTATTTTATTTTTTTTCAACATTATATATGCAACAGTGCATATTTAACATTATATATGAACTCGCAACAGTGTCGCCCCGCCCCACGAAGCGTAACGAGATAAGACAGTCCCGCCTCACACGAAAAAACGTAGATATTCGCCCCGGCGTGAAGGTGTTAAAGTGCTGCAGTTTTATTAAATCAACACTATTTTTGATAAAATTTTACAAAGTTCTTTATTTACATGTCTAACAACTCTACGTGACCCATCCTAGGAAGTCAGAATGGAAAAACGTAAATTTACGTGACCCGTCCGTTAAGTGATGATATAAAAAATTAAAATTTTAATTTATTTTTTCAGCATTCCACTCTGTTTTAATTCTGGGTTGTATTTTATAAATACGTATTAAATCTGAAAGTAACAGTAAGAGGCAAATTATCCCTACGACGCACATATGAAAATCCAATGAAAACAGAGGATTGGTCTTCAACAGGCGGGCCACTTGCGGTCCATCGACATATTTTATACGGTCCGCCGGCTCATGAAAAAATACAAATTGTTTCATACAAAAATAACATCCCTTGATTCCTTTGAGCCTTAAAGCTGTGTATTTTATTCCGTTTACATTTTCACATTTCGTAATAAATATTTTCAAACGCTTGAGAACTAAAGAAATGCGCAATCTTACCCTCAATTGTGTTTTACAAGCGGTAGCACGGGTTGCCAGTGCCTGGGGCAAGTTAAGTATCGCGCCCGCTTAAACCCGTGAGCACTCCCTTCCACCAGTTCAACATTTACCTACCCACAAGCTTGGGTCATCGTTTTCGAATATAGGCATTTTATCAATTGAAAGGTCTATTTGTAATAATTAAAATGACAATATATTAAATTTGTTGCAAGTACTATGGGCAATATTTTAATAAGGATATGCAATGACCATTGCTACCAATTGGACATACATAAAGAGCGTCGTGGATAAGAATGAGACAAATTAAAGTCCTTATAACTTTAAGGAAACAAATAATTTTTGGTGGTAACTTACACCGGAATAATAAATGCTTGCTATGCCTTTATATACATTTACAAATTGCTGAATAAACTCCACCCAGACCAGTTTTACGAAGATTAGCTCTGGCTGTCTTCATGTAGTTTTATACTGTTTCTTTAGAAATAGATTTCAATATACGATAATAAATCCTCTTAAAGTGGGGCAAGTTCTTCTTGGCTTTTCACGGGAATATATATTTTTCTTCAAAAATTTTAATGCCCCTAGCTTGGGGACATTTGAGGGGCATTATTTTGTTTCGACTGGTATTGTTCTGATTCATTAAGTAGGCAACAACCTTTTTGTGTAATGGCTCGTTGCTAAGTCCGGCAAAAAAAAAAAAAAAAAGAAATCTGATGATGTTGCAGTATGAATGGAAGCAGCACTTCCTTTATGCATTCATTTTGGTAAGCATAACCATTCACAGTTTCCTAAAAGAACACGGCTTCAGAAACATCACCGTCTTCATCTGTGGCGTGCCAATACCATCACTTTTCGATCGAATTTTTCTTTAGGTCTTATTCGAAAATCTACAAAAACAGAATTGGGACACACTGAGTGATAGTACAGTGAAAATCGGTTATAACGACCTCCAAGGGACCGTGCAAATTCGGTCGTTATAAACGATATCTTTTTAAAATCATGGTGTAGTAATACATTTTAGAGTTTTAATTATTTTCATAGTAAAAGTATTAAACTTTTGGTTTGAAATTAAAAATATATAATTGCCAATAGATTTAGTACCGTATAAATTAAATTATATTTATAGCCACACTAAATACATAGTACTTTCTTAGTTTTTAATTAAAAATTGTAAAAAAAGAAAGAAAATACTGAAGTACACAATATTGAATTGAAAACAAATGTAATAAATAATATTTATTATATTATACTAATGACTTCCGAACAGTGCCGGTTTAAGAGTTTTATGGGGCCCTAGACAAAAAATAGTATGAGCCCCTAAAAAATGCAGATTGATATTCAATTAATAAATCACGATTTTTTTTATTATCTTCAACGTTTAAGTTAACAATAATAAAAATTTTTTGAAAATAAAACTAAAATAACGCCTAAATTTTAATAAGACAAGGTTTCTGCAAGATTCCTGTGGAGTTCCAAAACGGCGTTGCCTTAGGTCAGGACCTATTTGGCCTATATGCAGCAAAAAACGAAATTCAGTTAACTTGACCGAACTATGCGTCCAACTTCTCCTTTTATTTGAACGGAACAATGTAATTCGAGCTTTGTCCTGAATTCACGTGGTTTCGATGCATCAGTGTCAAGTCGCGTCGTTATATCCGATACGAATTTCCCTACTTAGAATCTACGTAGACTACAAAATCGCCGTCGTTATAGCAGGTTTCGTCGTTATATACGATGTCGTTATAACCGATATATTTAGTATAGAGTAGAATAGCAAACCAAACTTGTAAAAATTCCGTCGTTATATGCGGTTGGTCATTATAACCAGCGTCGTTATAAGCGATTTTTACTGTATAACTTCACACAGAAGTACATTATATGTTTTTTTATCTTAAAACACAAAGTTAACATGGTATAGTTATCCTTTTAGTAAGAAACATTCACACGGTAACTCAACCAGAAAAACATTATTTACAATCCATATTGTCTTTTCTTAATTAACTGCTTTTGTTTTATTTACATAACGCGCATTTGTTCTCCTTTCCACTCGCCTGCCTCGATATCTCTCCCTTTGTGCATAGATAAGGTCAAATGACCCTCGAGTACGTAGTTCCTATGGTTTATGTGATGCCATCTACCGGTTAATTCTCATTCCTTAAATATATATTTTTTTTTTAGATTTTAAATGTAAAATTCAAAATTTTCTCTATAGAAATATTATAAATAATCGTTTTAACTTGCTAGAGTTTTATAAAATTAAATAAAAAACATAGATATGCCAAAATTATGTGAAAAATATAAAATTCTTTAACTATCACTTTCGTATGTATACATACAGAATATAAATAACACATTTAAGCATGTGGCTCTGAAGTGGTTAGTCATGTCTTCATAACGTAGTAAAGCAAGCTTGTAGTATTAAGCTTGTGGAAAGAAATAGAATAAGCTCTGATTCCCTCAAAGGAATGCACAGCAGAACATCGCTAACCCTGATGTTTTTACCTCTCTTGGAAAGCAAGAGTGACCAAAAAGGTGGATCATATTTTTTTCCATTATGCATCCTTTTAGAAATCTTATTTACTTCAGCATATCATAGAAGTAATATAAGTATAGTACGTATTTAGTGCAAATTGTGATATGTTTATTATGGTAAACATGAAACTTAATGTTTGAAAATTTACTTTTTAAGTTAGCGCCATCTATTGGTTCATTATTTTAGTATTCGCCTTTCGAAAAGTGTTAATGTTTTTGTCTACAAATAAAGTTTTTCTATAAATAAGTAGAACATTTAATCGGTATGTGTTTTTTTTTTATGTTTCTGTATGTTGCGTTAAAAAATATACTTTAATTAATATATTTAAATATAATTTAATTCACTGATTAGCGTTGTTGCTGTTGTTGTCTGTGTGCATTTGTGAATAACGGAAAAATTGGCCGAACAAGGGTTGCTGTATTTCCTGGTATGGTGGGAACAAAGTCCAATGGGCGTGATGAAGAGACCAGATTTCCATAAAGAATTCTGTTACCATAAAGAGAGGATGTTTATCCCGGATAGGGTTCAAAATTTGTGTTTTGAGTGGCCTGCTCGTCTGGCACTGATTAGCGGTTGAATATACAAACACAAAGAGAAAAACATGATCGGGTCATTTTCAAGAGGCCAGACGTCAGGATATCTCCCGATAAGCGTGTACATACTTTTTGCGATGCAGTGAAATGACTTTGTC
>QLNU02015360.1:157844430-157854604 GCA_006491805.2 Dysdera silvatica | reverse complement strand
TTACCTTGAAGATGAAATTTTAAATTTCGTGAGGGTATTTCTTCACAAGCTGAAAAGCTGTTTGGTTATCATTATGGCGATACCACAGAAAAATACGTTTTATATTCATAATTTTATTTACGTTTTCCATCAGAATTCTTATGTCAGCTGTACAATAATTCTTTTCCCCTTCATCACGCAAACCATGTGTTCAAATAAACAGTTTGCCCATTCGTCTTAAAAGAGGAACTCTGAGGATTTGATTAAATTGCGCGGAAAATTAATATTTGTGCTACGTCAAAGTTAATTGAAGGTTTGTTGATTCAAAGGACATTTTTATTGCTGTGAACCTCCAGGCAGTCGTTTAGTGGAGATACGGTACCGCAATACCGAGGCGCCGGAGATTTTAAGGGCCCGCGAATCTGTTTTTTTTTTTTACCTGGGCTCGGAGCTGGTTGGCGCCCCACGAATATAAATATATTTTTATCAAGGACCTGTTTAAAAAATTGATACGAGAGGGTCCGATATTTTTACCATCAGCCCTGGAGAACAAACATGATTCAGTTCAATTTCCTAATTCACTTAACGTGTGTTACCTTTCTGGCACTGGCCATCAAAACTGTTCTTACATGGCACAAGTTCAAAGTTTTTTCTTAAAAAAGTCGTTATTGGTGTTATGGATGTGTGAATCTCGTTATCAGTGCCATTTGTTTGCTGGTGGAGGCGGTAGTTGAATTCATAATGATTGAACCATGTTGCAGCACAAAGTGATCTAAATTTAGAATTATTTAATTATTATATGTTCTATTACTGACATATAATAATTACTTAATTATTATATGTCAGTAATTGGACAATGGGTACGTTTGCATTGAGCATGCAAGTGCTGAAATACAGATATTTAAGGAGGGGATCGCCATTAAAAATCGTCTGATGAATTCATTTGCTTCTATATTGAGTTGGGTTGATTAAATGTTCTGCCATTCTCTTTGTGACTTACCAATCGATAAGTACTTTTCACCAATCTCACAAATCATAATAATAATAATAAATGATAATAAAATAATAATTTTTTATTCAACCCAATATTGTATACATTTTCGTAAGGTATACGTCATAAGTGATATAAGAATACAGAAGAAATATTTCAGATTTGGTTTAGAATAAGAAGAGAATTTTTAAGCCGAAACTTGTTACGGAATTCTCTTCCAAAATGATTTTACAATTCTGTTGAGGTTTGCTATTTTCTTGTATATCTGAAATGTAAGACATTGTATAGTTTATTAACTGATTTAAACAGCATTTACGTGAACGGATGGTTAGAATATATTAATATTAATGCTATATATATATAGGATATTTTGTGCCTCATTCGAGAAAAAAGTGATACATGAGTGGGTAACGTCTATGTATTTTTATTAAACTGAATTATTTTTTAATTATCTTAATTATTCATTAAAATGGAATTGTAACACAGGTGAAATAAAATTATGAATTCAATTCGTTTTTCAGAATTCGATCTAGTCTGATATCTAGGGTGTGTTTTATGAATAAATTTAATTTTGACCTCAATTTTTCCACTTAATGCTATACTTTTAAGAACGCTAGTATTACAAATTATTTTAGAATGAACACATACTATAGATTATAGAACTGATATACTTCAGAAGAATACTGCAAGAGAGGAAAAGAGGGGGGGGGAGAATTATCCCATGTTTATCACAGGTTTTTTATTGGGAGCAACGCAATTTCAAATCAATCCATTTAGCGTGTTTAATAGAATTTGTTCTGTACATCATTGCTGCATAAATTATTTTGCGGAGAAAAATCTAAAGAATCCAGTTACCATTATTTGAGGTCAGGTAAGGTTTAATTAGTTATTTTCGAATCTCTTTTTGATAGTTCTCAAACGAACGATTGGAGAGCGTTTGTTCTTGAGCTCACGAATATACACAATCGAAGACATCTGGCTGACAGGAGGTTAAAAGAATGCTGAATAACAACGTCGATCTTTGGTCTATCCTTTATCATGAGATTTGCTTCTTTGTTATTGTGAGAGCGTAGTTGTAAATCCAAGGAGATTGTAAACAATTCAGCGTGTGCGTCAGTGCTCCAGGCCTCCGGCGTTCCTTTACTGTCGACGTCTGAAAATTTGAGAGATAAGAAAAAACAGGCTTGGAATGAAACTAAAAACGTTTAAGGACCAGTGAGGGGAGATGATGGTCCAAATAAGGGAAAGATTGAGTAGTCACTAGGCGTGTTGTTGTTCGAGATGTGGATTTCTGCAAATAGTCGAGGGGGGAGGGCCACATAATGAGTGCAGCTGTTTAAGAAAGGGGGAATTCCTTATGGTTACAAAAAACCTCCCCCCCAAGAAGAAGAGGGCAGGGATTTGTCCAGACGACATGAAGAGGAAAGTATCGAGGAAACTATTTTTTAGAGGGAATTAAATTGCAACTGATACACAGAATTAGATTATTTCTATACTGGAATACACACTAGCTAAGAAAGTTTGAAGTATTAATTTTAAATGTATAGTTATTATTTATTTGGTTATTTCTGTACTGGAGCGAAAGACGAAATGGGAATTTCAAAAACTAATTGAACCCGAAATTTTTTGCTTAAGACAAATTTTATAATTAGTTAAACATTTTTAGAACAGCTCTAACTACATTTTTAGAACAGCTCTAACTACATTTTTAAAGGTCTTTCTACGACTTACAGCCCAATTTATTCTCGTTACATTTGTGGGTCAATAATGTTTGTTTCCTCATTTTAATAGTGGCGGTTGTTTCGTTTTTAGGTAAACGATACGTTTTACATTTATTTCCTCATTTATACCACTAGCTGCCTCTCTCTCTCTCATTCATTCGTCGCCTCTTTCCAACGACTACATTTTTAATAGTGAACACGTTTTTGCGGGTACATATTTGGTAAAGTATTGATACTTTACGTACAACATTCGTCCCTAAATAAAGTCTAATTCCCATACAAATTCAAAGTTCAACCAACCACTAATAGACAATATTTAAACACTAAAACTATTTACAAAATAATACACAAAAGTACATAACGTAACGATACCGTGGACGATCCCTGAAATCTGATTAGCACATTCGCAGTTCTTGGAAAACGCATTCCTACTGAAGCAAGTATAAATGTCCACGTGGGGCATAAAGACAATACTAGTATTCCGCAGGTCCAATAACTCCCAAGAATTTAGCGACGTTAGCTCCAGCAATCAGCAAGTTCTACCTGTCTCAGAAAACAGTTATAAACGATTTAACACAGTTCCAACTTATTTATAGTATCAGCTTCTGGACTATTCGAAGTCAACAATGGATTTCAGCTTCTTCACTTGCGTTATCCAATATGCCTAAGGCCCCGTTGACACATGCAACAGAACCCGGTATTGTAACGCCGTCGCATACCCAGTCTGGATGTCAGCGCGTATCGAGACCGCGTAACATTTCCTCGTTCCACTAGTTGGCGGTTTTTCCCTGTCGCTTCAAAGAAATGCTGCGTGCATGGGAAGAAACCGCCGATGAATACATTGCTAAGAAGTGCGACCGTTTCGCATTTGTTTGGCGTATGTGGCTGGTCTTCTGGGAATATTTCTTAGAAGTAATGAAGACATAGGTTCATTACTTATAGTTCTGTATGTTCCTTCTACAAGCCTTCCCTCTGTGCCTGTATCGAATGACCTGCTTGGTGTATACAGGAAACAGGAGGTAGAGCTTTTTCTTAAGAAATTGTGTAAATGGGCTATCATCATTATAATAAGCTCAGCTTTTTCAGGGGCTAGCAACGTGGGTTTACTGAGTACTCTAAAAGTCGCTGAGGTGATGCCAAATATATTCTCCACAACTCTTCGTGCACGAGATAATCTTTAATCAAAAACACTTTGTAATGATTTTTTAGGATGTATACCCAAAAACAGTTTCATTGATATGTCAGTAAGAGCAAATGCTTCGTCCCCAATGAAAAAATAAGGGAGTTTGTATTGTGTACCACCTAAACGTTCTATGCTTGAGGCAAACTTAATTCATCTTTCTGTAGTTTGTCGTACAGGGAACAATTTTTAAATATACTACCATCTGAGATTTGCTCCTGACCTCCAGCATCGACGTACAAAAGATGTAATTAGCGTTCATTACTGCAAAAATAACTATACTAAATAATGCCGATTTGTAATTAAAAAACTCGATTTCTGTGTTAATGAGTGTTTGCAAAACGACGTGTTTTCCATTTAACGCATCGAGGCAGTGTGGAAAGCTATAAATATTGTTATACTGCTTTAATACCGAATAACCACCCTCCTGCTGTGATTGGTATCTGGATATAAAGTTTTTTATTCAAAAATTATATAACAAAATATTGCAAGGTGGCGACAGAATCTGAAAAAAAAAACCCAAACCAATTTTCCTGATTTGGGGCCATTCAAGTATTACGTAAGCGTATTTGGGGAGGTGATGACCCCAATACTGAAATGTACGGCACACTACGAGTAGAAGACATGAAATACATGTAATTACAGGTAAATATTTAAATCAAACAACAATATCAATCAACGTTTATTGGCGTAGTGATACCAACGCCGATGGTATGGCGTGATTAGATGGTGAAACGTTCGAAAGAAAATAAATATTTCTGCCTTCGGTGGGACCTGAACCCACGACCTTCCACTTGCCGGGCGGAGGCTCTACCCACTGAGCTACGAAGGACAATATATAATCTCTTTACGAACGTATATATATTGTTGCCAGTTATTTCGCAGAATGGTGTAGTACATAGACTACTATTTAAACCAAATTGCAAAGAGACTGGTATTAAATTGATCGAAATGCACGTTGCAGCATATATAACTGGATGAAACAACTGATGAAATAACTGCAACAAATAAATAATAAGTGCGGGAAGTTTGAAACCGAAAAATCAACTTTTAATTATAGTTCAGGGTTTGGTAATAAGTTCCGAAACAGCAATATGATTACTAAGGAACGTATAGAGAAAAATGAAAATAATTGTTACCATGGTAACATTGGTGGATTTAATTATTCAAATGGTAACAAACGTTACATTAACTTCAACCATCAAAATGAAAGGGGTGACCCCAAGTGTTACAATTGCAACGATTATGGACACTTGTCCAAGGACTGCCCCAAGGAAAAAAAAAGTAGTAACATGTCGAGAGTGCGGTAAGGTGGGTCATTTACGGAAGAACTGTGAAAGGAAAAAGCACAGCAGCACGTTAATGGTAAACGCAAACGCATTTCATTCTCAATCGTATATAAAAGAAGCAACAATCATCAATTGCTCGTCTAAAATGATCTCTTTAATAGACACAGGAAGTGGACTGACACTAATTAGGAAATCGGTGGCAGCCGACTTAAACTTGGTTATTTACCCAGAGAAGTGGAAGTTGATAGGTTTTGTATTCGGACAAACGTATACAATAGGTAGAAGTAAGGTTCAGTTGTCAATAAATGGAGTGTGCTCAGATGTGGAATTATTTGTCGTTCCGGACTTACGTTGGAACTTTGAACTTACTGTTGAAAGGAATTATCTGGACAACCCAGATGTTGCGTTTGCTAAAATTGGTGCTAACTTGCAAATATGGAACTCTAACATTATTTTCTTTCATAAATTACCGGATGAGCTGGGTTCCTTGAAAATAAAACTTAGAACCGAACGACATGTAACGTTGGAGGAAAATACAATAAATTTCATCCACGCTAAAGCAAACGACATAAATAATGGCTTAATGATTTTAAATGGTGAAGGAGAGAATTCGGACTCTATCTTGGAAACTGTTAACGGTAGAACAGTAATTCCGATTGTTAATGCTGGTCCTCATTATATCACACTTAGGAAGAATCAATGTGTAGCAAGGGTAACTAGTGTAACTCCTTATTGGACTTTGACTAATGGAAATAATGATAATGAAAATTCCATAGTAGGTACGGTGATGTAAACGAAACAGGATATCAATTTAGAGGGCATCAAACTGGATGAATATATGTCACAAGAAAGGAAAATAGAATTCTTAGTACTCTTAAACGAGTACAGAGATTGTTTTGCTTTAAATATAAATTAACTCGGTTGTACAGATTTAACTAAAATGGAGATAAATGAATTTGAAGGTAGCAGGCCAGTGTAAGCACGACCATATAAAATAAATGCTTTGGAAAGAAGTATCATTAAAAGTATCTTTAAGGAACGGAAGGGAAACGGGATTGTATCAGAAACAATATCTCCCTATGCGAGTCCTGTATTATTGGTAAAAAAAGGGACAGGCGAAAACAGACTAGGTGTTCATTTTAGACGATTAAATAGTCAAACAGTAAAGGATAAGTTTCCTTTACCAAAAATTGACGATTGACTGGAATGTTTAGGAGATTGCAAAATATTCACGACATTGGATCTGGCTCACGGTTACTTGCAAATACCCCTAACGGAAGAAGCAAAACTAAAAACTGCTTTTATAACACCTAATGAGACTGGACAGTTTGAGCGAATGATTTCCGGTCTCGCCAACGCGCCAGCAGAGTGTCAAAGACTGATGTATCAAGTGTTAGGACCAATATTAAATGACAAGGACTTATGTTACTTAGATGATATCTTGATTCCTGAAAAGGATTGGGATAATGTGATACAAAGAATAAAGAAGGGATTTGAAAGATTACGATTAGATAAACTAACGTTGAGATTAAACAAATGTGAATTTAGCAAGCAATAAGTGGATTTTTTGGGCTTTGTCGTAAATGAAGATCGAATTAAACCATTTATCCGTAAGATCAAGGTAATCGATGAATTCCTGACTCCCTTAAACGTGCACGACACGAGAAGATTCCTGGGATTAACAGGCTTTTTCAGAAGATTCATGGAAAGATATGCTAACAAGGCAGAACCTTTAACACAATTGTTGCAGAAGAGTCAAACATTTGAATGAAAGGATGAGCAAAAGAGGGTATTTCAACTGCTAAAAGACAATTTAATAAAGCAACCAATACTAATTCACTATAACTCAAACGCTAAAACGGAAGTTCACTTTGATGCTAGTTTTTTAGGATTAGCTGGGATGTTATTATGACAAGGAAAGGACAAAAGTAGCACTTAGTTTACTGTGCAAGTAAGAAAACGACTGATGCTGAAAAAAAAAACCTTCCCAGCAAATTGGAATTAATAGCGATTGTGTGGACCCTCAATAGACTGAGACAATTCTTAATAAGTATAACAGTCACTATTATCGCTGATTGCCAAGCCTTGAGATACATGAAAGCAATGAAGTTATTGAAGCCACAAATAGCTCTCTGGAGTAATTTGATTCAAAATTGCGATTTTGAAATTCGACATCGACTAGCAGGATGTCACATGTCGATACATTAAGTAGAGCATCTGTAGCAGATTCCGAGGACGCGATGACTTTGATTATGGATAAACTAGACGTATGTACTACGCAAATTGATGTGGAGCCAATTTATTTGACCTTAACTGAAAAAGAACAAGTATTACTAATCCAACACGCCGATTCAGAATAGAAAAGGTTGATTGAGATATTCCATAAACCACGCGAAGGAAGAACGGATAAAGAAAGGTACATGATTAACAACTACAAATTAAAAAAAAAGACTTTTTCGAAAGGTTAAGATAAAGAACAAAGATCGACTACTCTATGTTATATTCAAAAACATGAGAAAAAGTTTAGTGATCCAATTTTACGATTTTATGGGTCATTTTTCAGTAGAAAGGACGGTTTCTAAAATCAAAAAATTTTATTTGTTTCAAGCGATGAAACGTTATCTACGACGACACGTTGCAATGTGCTTTGAATGTTTATTAACCAAAGTACCGGCGGGAAGACAACAGGGTTGTCTTTATCCGATTGAAGCAGATCGGAGACCTTTTTCGATCATACACCTGGATCATTTGGGCCCCTTTGAGAAGAGCTTTAAAGGAAATTATGAACTGTTGGTCATCATCGACAATTTCACGAGATTTGTCCAATTGATTCCTGTTAAAGGCACGTCAAACTCACACGTGATGAAATCCTTGAAAATTCTTGTAAATAGATACGGATTGCCAGCAAGGATTATCAGTGATAGAGGAACTTGCTATACCTCTCATCAATTTCAAGAATATTGCGCCAACAACGGAATTCACCATACACTCAACTCAACTAAGCACCCGCGTGCAAACGGATTGATTGATTGATTGTTTGGCTTTTTTATGGCGCAAGAGCATCTGGGCTATACTGCGCCAAACAAACGGAATGGTAGAACAAATATGAAATATAAAATGAGATGAAAAGTACCGGACACTTGGTTAAAAAAATAGGAATCGGAAACAAATTACAGCTCTCCCCTTGAAAAATTTCGGGATCCGCCCTTGTTGTCTTTTTGTGTACTTTTATCATTATTAAATTACTAATAATTCTACAATGCAAGATACTTAAATCATTAGAAGTAGTACTAGATTATGTTCGTAAAATTTTACAATGGCCAGCCGTTGTTCTCCACAAAAAAATTACCGTTTTGATAATAGGTTTAAGAATAACCCTATTCTGCAAAACTTGCTTTTGCTTGCCCTCTGTCCATTACTTCATCCACAGAAGCCTTTTTCCCTTCCATGACCCTTAAAAAATCATCGTCTTTGAGAATCGATTCCTTACGATATAGAAAAGTTTCATGTTGACTGAACTTCTCCGAGGTCTTTCAATTATTAAATCCTTTTGAAACAAAGTGACCCGTGGCTTGTGTCGATCTTAAATCGGCTTTATGGAGTGAAAAGAAAACACAAAATTTTCAAGAAGCACTGTCTTCTACCTTTGAGTAAGTTATATACTTATGCTTACTCATCCAAGGTAAGCAGAAATTTCGTCTGTGGTGAGGTTTTCCTTGACTTAATACAGCACCAATGATAGTCGTGGGAAGATTTCAATTTGCGTATGGTTCCCAAAGACTTTTTAGCACTGTTATCCTACCTTCATCAGTGAGGTTAGATTTCTTCACATAATTAGAAATATCTGCAGTCAGAATTTTCACTTCAACTGTGTTTGATATTAGGTTTTGCTCTACCTTTACCTCTTACAAAGTTGTTTGAAGACAGTCGCGGGCCACTGCTGTTGCTTGTTTCAACGGCAATCTTATTAATGTCACCAGAGTTCAGGGAAATATCGTTGGGATCGTTACTATTTTCAATCTTATTTTAAATGAAAAAATGACCAGTGTCTATTTGAGTAATAATTTTTCGCTTTGTTAGTCCAAGGGAGCCCGGGCCCCTTCGGCCCTTACATGTGTGCGCCACTGTGTCTATTTGTTACATAGAAGCAAAATTGCTTTCTTGTTTCCAGATTCAGAATTAGAAAAAAGAGCATTCCCACGCCGGGATACGTATTTGATTCTCTGTATGGTAATCTGGTGACGTCACTTACCTTTCAGCCAAGAGGTTTAGAGTTCGAACCCCCTTCACACAGAAGCCATTCTCACCATTTTTAAAAATTACCTCTGTTTGGCAAGCTGTAAATTGCGTAAAACAGAACGTTTTTCTGACCCTACTGCGTATTTTTTACACATGTTTTAGACCGATGTGTCATTTTTAAATCTATTTTTAAATGTCACCCAAACCCGCGTTTTTAACACTATTTCTCCTGATTTTCGTTTTCCTATGTCAATGCAAATACAATTTTTTCCCTTATGCCTGCTTTTAAAAGTTCAAAAAGCTTTCCAAAAAAAAAAAAAAAAAAAAAAAAGCTTTCAAAAAACCATGTAATATTCTATAGAATTTACGTTGCCCTCCTGCCCACAGCCCGGGGAGGAGAAGGTCAATTTTGGAATCATTAGATAGCCCCCTTAGAGACAAATAAGATAGAGATATAAGTTGTGCGCAGTTTTCGAGATATTGCGGTTTGCCAAGTTAAATGTGACACATGGTATAGATAAAATTCCGCATCATTATCTATCAATAATAGATGTTGCTGAGAGTCTAGTACGGATGGACTACCCATTATAAACTACCCCTAAAATTTTATAAATTCAATCCAATAACTTCAGTAAATCTGGAATCGACCTATTTGGCCATAAAATGTTATTGATTAACGAAAGATAACGTTTAATTGTTCAGAACGATGACGGAAAACTTTGTGACATGATATAATAATAATATATATTATGCTGTATATCAAATATTTTTACTC
>QLNU02015360.1:157804070-157844330 GCA_006491805.2 Dysdera silvatica | reverse complement strand
TAAACAGTTTATATTTTTTTTATTATAAATGATCTTATATTCTTCATTCTAAAATTTACTAGCGGAGAACTTGGGCGGCATTGGCTACGTCAGGTGTCAAAGTTTTTCTACACTGCTGACCAGGCAGAATGTTAATAGTTGTATTTACAATAGATTCTACAAATGTACGCTTTACCCTTTTGCTTGAAATAAAGTTTTTATTTATTTATTTATGATTAGTTAATCTCCGCAAATTGAGACAGTTTTGCGAGGGCTAGCTAATTATGATTACGCTTTCATATTTTACTACGTAAGACTAAGTTTTGATGATATTTTGTATCTAGAATTTTAATATATAATTTCAGAGTATACTGTTTTCGAAAGTAGTTACAAACTGGGAACAAAAAGTGCAAAAGGAGCCACGAAAGGTACAAACTTATGAAAAACAAATTTACAATTTCACATTTTATTTTGGCACATAGCCATCAACCATCATACAGTATGAGACAGCCAATGACATATACAAACAAAATGGCTGCCAGCAAACGGTACAAGGGTCGAAGGGACAAAATACAAATTGTGCTTGAAACAAGTTTCACTTTTGAGAAAGATCAGAAACACATATATCACAGAAAACAGTCAGCAGCAAAATTGTATAATTAGCAAGATATAAAAGAGTGAAGCACACAAATGCTTTTAATTCCATCACAGATATTAATGAGAATACCATGAACACATTCTGTCCTAAAATTTGATCATTTTCTTTTAAAACTCTCTTTAATATTTAATATTCTCTGCCTTTATTAAATTTCAGCACAGACATTACAACTACACGATACATTTTTTTCCTAGCATTTTTATGTTGAAAGCTGCAATATAAGGAAGTGAAAACAGTTATTTAACTGTTTATTCCAACAAAAATTGTTAAACATAAAAAAATCGTTATTAAAACTTAAAATAAATACATTTGCAAGAAAATTACTAATATGTAAGCGTCATTCACATATTACCCAAAACATTTTGCTTCTATAGAAAGTGGTCAGCAAATTCATTTAGAAATGCATAAACGAAATTAAATAAATTGGAGTTAATGTATTTATATATATAATGTATTTTACAGGTTTTTAATTATAAATTACATATAGTACACCTTGTACTTTCAAAAAAAAAACAAAAAACCGCACCCCTAAAAAAATACGATTCCTGTGAAACTCGGTGTGCAAATGCCTTTCGACAAAATTTTCAAATGATTAAAATTCCATTTCCAATAAACGCTACAGACTTTTTTAGAACTCATGAAAAGGGTGAAACTTAGGGTAAAATACGAAATCAATTACACGGACGGACAAATATGACTGGTTTTGCTGTTCCGTTGCATTAGATAATTTGTGAAAATGCTTCTGCGATGCATACATTGGTAATACGAGCAACTGGACAAGCTTAGGCATGTCATATCATAGGCTTAAGAGAAGCGAGGGGAGGGTAGTCATACACAGATGTGTCAGCCGCCACATCTCGATCGGACCGATGCGGCAGTAAGACGACGTTGATGGCGATTGGTCCAGTAGGGCACATATAATCGCCACAAAGGATCTAGATGTCCCAGGGAAACGTGCTCATTAGATAACGAAAGCAGCCAGAATGATATTAATGGTGTCATTGCCTTCCATCTAAAATCTAAGGGTACATATCTATCTCTACGTATCATGTGGTATCAAAAGACACCATTCAGTGACAACTGGCAGAGGCAGAACTTTATTCTCAGCATCCTTTAAGACATCTACCATTGATTACCCAACGTGTATGCATCAACGTTTGCAGTGATGTCGAGTGCGGAAATCCTGAACAGTGTCCAGTTCGAGTTGTAATACGTTCAGTGTCCGTGGATGGAAGGCATGGTCATCAATACAACCCGGATGTGATGGTTAAACGGCACATGGCCATCACACCTGGAGCTACAGCTTGGAGAGCCATCTTTTATTACAGCAGATCTCTTCTAGTTCCGCCACAAGCAAATTTAACAGCATTGCTACACGTTAACGACATTATTCAGCATTCAGCTAACTCCACAATATTACACATAGTGCGAATATTGCATATGTTGTCGCCAGTGGCGAGGTGTGACTTTTTGGGGTAGTCATCGCTAGTTCCAGGGATTCATGGCCTCCCATTACCACCGAAATTAAATTACGCTGTGTTCTCTATTGATAGAACGGTGTCTTGCGTCGTTAATTATAAAACATAAATCAATATTTTTTTTATTTTTTAACGATAACATGAACTGTATGCGTTGACGTTTACAAACAGAAATGTCAGTATTCTGCAGCCTCACTCTTTACTTGTAAGAGTAGTCGAGTTTTCACGTTATCGCGGCAAAATTTTCTGTGAGTATACTATAAAAAATCTCATTTTTTTTAGCAATGCCAACAGTTCTCCTTAAATTGATAACAGCGAAAGGCTATTCATAGGGGGCTAGTCATTTCAAAGGTGGGGTCACAGTTTTGTTTGGGAAGCCAAGCCCCTTGGCTGTGTCCCTGCACATTCGATCGATGTAATGATAAGCCTGTTTATTCCAACGAGATGGGATATCGTTGGTTTATTTTAGCCAAAATTCAAAAAAGAATTTTACATTTTTAATCAATTTAATTAATATATTTTTATTAAAAAAATGTAATTAATGTTTTGCAATTCAATAGCATTTTTCAGCAATTAAATAGTGTGTTTTAGAAACTTAAATGGTATTTGGATTACAGTGGGCTAAGTCCAATTAGTATTTTAAAAAACTATATTTACTTTCTTTGTCGTTTAAAATTGTGTAATCCGCATCCTAATATTGTACACTTTCGAATTTAATCGTTAAATACTGTGTAGATACTCGTAAAACGACCAAAAGCACGCCAGATTTGCAAACAGAAAACAGCTTCTAGAAAGTTTCGGTAAATTTGGAGATGACAAGCCCATGTATTTTCGAAAAATGTTTGGGCAATTTGATTGGCTGATGGCCGTGGGGATGTACGCGCGCAGGCCGAAATAGATTCGTTATTTAAGGCGAATCCTCCTGAAGCTTTATTTTACAGTTCGATAGATGTCAGCATACGTAATGGGTTTTTTTTTATCAGTTTGTTGAATAATAACTTATTTAGCAAGTTTTTTAATCTGTCAATTGTGAAAAAAACCCAGGTTGATAGGTTTATTTTATCGATTAAAAATATCAAAAATTATTGCAAAATATACTACACACAAGTTCTTTTTTTCTTTAATTTTTCCGTGGTCATCGCCGAATCTGTAGATGATAGGGTGGTCTCCCCGCTGGTTGTCGCGTTTTCAGGGGTATTTACCAACATGTTGATACCAGACATTACACAGCGAGACTATCTCAATAATGCCCACGTGGGATTCATACTTTTCTTTTCATACTTTTGTTCATACTTTTCACAAATCTTTCATGTCCAGAGTATGCCAATGAGACAGTATGAGTGATCACGAAGTGATCAACAATTGTAAAGCATCCAGCGGAATCTTCCTAAGAGCGACACTAAAGTCTTTCTTTGACTTAATATCGTACAGTATAATGTCTTGTATTGCCGCCAGATGAGTTTTTACCTCGCGTCAAGACTGTGCATAAGAGTTATATGTAAGTCCCGCCTTTTGCGGGAATTACATTTTGCAGGAAAATTACATATTATTTAGCTAAAAATTAAAATTTATGAAAGAAAATGTTGCTTTTATAACCCCCTTCCTTTTTGAAATACCTGTGCATGGGCTTGCTACTGCTGGGCAACAAAAAGCCACTTTTCAATAAAAATACATTCTTTTCTTTATATACATAGTCATTTAAATTAACATAGACTTGTATGGAAGGTATTTGCAACTAGCTACATTCAGAAGTGGGCAGATATTGTGTAGTTTTATGTTGGCGATGATGACAAGCTAATTGCATGAGCGAAGTTTTACAGGATAGAACACAATTTTCGGGGTGCGTTTTTTTTTTTTACAACCAAGTATAATTTTAAATCCTTAAAATGAAAAGTCATGACTTTCTGTAGATGGGTGAACTTTTCCGTTTGGATGTTTTTGAATGTGTATAAATAAATTGGCACTCGACGATTACGTTAAGGGGAAGGAGATCCCCACACAACTAAGCAATTATGCAATCTAAGTATTTGCATATTATAACATTTCAATGGACAAGAATTAAAGAATATCAGTTATATAAAATATGAAAGTAATTTGGAATTCAAATCAGAAAATATTTGACTACATTTTAAGTCTTAGTTAGCTTGACAAGCGTTTATAATCTTTAGGCAAGTATTTAATTTACAACCTTGTTTTTTTTTTAACCTTTACAACATATATGTTTCTTGAGAGTTTTTAATAATTTTCTTTTAATTATGCGATCTCACATAAGAACCTAACATTTATTTTTGTTTCATAGCTAAAATTATTTTGTCTTCTTATTTTATAAGAGATTTAATTTAAGGTAATTTTGAATTAATGCTTTAACAACAATATGTCTAATACAGTAATTATTTCTTGCAGTATTTCTAGTCAATTCTTTTTGAATATTAATCATCGGCCCTAAATATCGAGATTTCCTGTTGTTGACGCATACGGTACTAAACATTGCTAACTTTAATACAAACAAATTGTTTTGTTTTCTTTCTCTCATACGACAGAATTAATTAAGAGCAAGAACGATGAGCTCTTGAGTTTTAAGAGTATTAGCAACATATATTATTAGAACATAACATATTATTTAAAATTTTATCTTAACTAGTATTTAATTTTAAAAACATTGGTTAGTGAAAGGCTTTCATAACAGATGTTTGTCTTCGAGCCTATTTCATTTAAATGGTTTAAAGCCATCCAATTATTTAAAATGCTTAAATGGTTAGGTAATTTTCTACGTTATGATGCCACGCAAGGGGGTTAGTTTCTTAATATATATATACATAGTCAAAATATATGCATAGTTTTCTGAAACCTCAATACAGTAAAAACTATAATTTATTTAAACAGGTTTTGCATGATTTTGATAAATTTTTTGAGAGAAAAAGCGTACTGCGTCTTTTACTCACAACTTGTAGTGATTATATTGTTAAAATATCTTCGAAAAACAGAGATTACCTAAATCTCAAATCAGATAGCAATAGCAAAAACTGGATAAATAATTATATAGTATTGCTAATTTTTAAAATATAACGTACTGTGGAAAATTGTAATTTTAAATTATTAAAATGCATATTTTTGCTTTGAAAAAAAAATTCGTTACTATTACCACTTGTAACAAATATTTTCATACAAAGAAGTAACTAGAAAGTATGCATATATAAGAAGACATACTGAAACATAAACACAAATCATATACTATTAAATTATTTTAAACTACATTATATGCTAATTTATTGCAGATTATGATATTATAAGGTATAAATAATTTCCTCCTTCTTTTGATTTATGGAAGTAATTCTCATACCATAATTCTAGTAATATTTTCTTATATGGCTCTATTTATAGAAGAACGTCCTAGCTCAAAAATAAATACTTTTCAGAATAGCTAAGATATTATATATTGCAGATCTGTAAGTTGTTTCAGGACAGTAAAAGTATTATATTCTTGAGACTTGTAAATAGTTCAGGACAGTAAATATATTATGTTTTACTACAATAATTATTTATTACGTCGGTCTGAATATAAATATATAATAAATTTAAAGTTTTGAAAGCAGTCAATTTTGAGTTGTGACGTTCTATAAATAAAGCGATATCGGTAATATAAATTCCTTAAAATATTTTTAAAAATTACTTTTGATTGAAACATATATAATTTTTTTTCACAGAGAGTAAGAATCCTAAAATATTGTTGTTATATTATTGCAAACTATTATATATTATACTCTTAAATATTTATTTTTTGAAACAGATATATCACTAAATAAAGTAGATCATAGCTCTAGGTGAGCTACTTACTTCCCTGTTTAAATTATTAAACAGCATTGGACTTCCCTTTGTGCATATATAATCGTAGATTGCTATAGAAGAGTAGAGCACAATGAGATGATTTTAGCTTATATTTTTTGTGTGCCACAAGCTACTAATTACATTTAGTGATATATTTTTATCATAGGGACTGATTAAGGAGTCGTAGAATTATTTTTGGGACATTTTTTAACGCAGTTACTAAACTAAAATTGTGATACAGCAGTTGAGAAATAAACCAAAGGTAATTCATTTAATTTCATGTAAACATTTGAAAATATGATTTACGTATGAACACAACATCCCTCAATTCAGCCAGAAACAGTTTTTTGCATTTTCTGAAAATTGGGATTTTTTGAGTTGTAACACTTTCGTCACAAGGGTGCGATATACTAAAGAATTAGTATAACTTAGTTTAAAATTTACATCTTAAAAATTTGCTTTCTCCTACCAAATGCACGATTATATTTTCAATATTTCATCCTTCTAAAATATTAATTTTTTATTATTTTTAGCTGCTAAATTTAAATTTGGCTATACATAAAATATCTTTAAACGAGATGAGCATAAAAGCAAATTCAATAGAAAATTTCTATTACAGAGAATATTTTAAATAATTTTAGTAATTTTGCCAGGAAATTTGTATTCTGTACAATGCAAAGACTATGGAAATGCAGTTATATTAGATGGATAAAAAGTATATATAACTTTCTTTTATACTATATTAAAATAATGTTCCCCTGCATTAGTATACATATAAATATATGCACTGAACATACAAATTAATAGGAACACCCAACAGCAATTGAGCACTCACTGGTCTCACTGATATAAACAACTGTACAATAAAGTAAGTTTCATGAAGAGCTTGGGCTTAAAATGAGTTACTCGTACCAGAATATTGGATAGCTGCAATATGGAAAAGGTAACAGAATATTGGATAGTTGTGACATGGGGAAAATAGAGACGATAACACCTGTTCAGGAGGCTGGTGCAAGTTATTTAATCATCTGATTATCTTTTTCTGAACAGCTGTATTAAAGGCGTCAAATGAGTGGTGTGAAAAAAAAAAAGCAAAAAATAAACAGTGGGAGCTCTTCTTTCAGAAGAAACCTATTAGTCGATGACCTTTGGCAACATCGGCTATAGAAGATCATAAAAGGGAAGAGAATCTGCTAAATAATCGTGCAATATAATATCGATAATAAAAAACAAATTTATGACATTATCACGAATGGAATTTTGCAGAAGATAACTTTTCTAGTCAAATCCATTTCCGCTACAAACTGCAAAATTCATGTAACATGGGTATGATACCATAAAAACTGACCTCAAGATGACTGGAATAAACTAGCCCGATTCCAAGTATTGCATGTGGGTGGACGGGGTAGAGCATGACATCAACGGCACGAAGCAATGTATCCCAACTGTCTAGTGTTAATTGTTCAAGCTGGTATAGGTGGCAAAATCTGTTAATGTGTACTTTAATACCCATAGTTTTTAAATGCTCAGGATTACCCCCACATCATTGCTGATTAGGCACACACCTTGTACAGCATCATTTCTTTATGGATGAGACTACTTTCAGCAGGATAGTTATCAATGCCATAAGGCTTAGATTGTCACAGTGTGGTTATCTGAGCACGACAGTGCTCCTGGAGCCACTAACGGAACTAACTGGAACAAGTCAAGAGAGTTAAGTGCTGCATTATCCCCCCCCCTCCACACATACATAATCCCCGGAACTTAACCCCATGGAGCATGTGTGAGATGAACTTGAAAAGGATAGCCACAACAGAGAGCTTCCTCCGGCGAGTACACGCCAATTAACGGATGTTCTCACAATCAGCTTGGTCCGAAATACCTATAAAATGGTATCAGAACGTAGTTTTCTCCACGCCACGTTGCAATCAGGCTATTCTGAAGGTCCAGTGTAGTTCAAAACATTATCAGATTACTGTTTCTAATAATTTGTATGTCCAGTGTGTTAGCATGTGTAAGGATGAATATATGCATTTTTTACATGTATCTTATAGACATAATATTCCCTTTATTTTTACCAAAATATATATTTTAAATAACCAAGTAATTAATCGAATATTTAAAAAAAAATAAAAAAGTAAAATATTGTATACATTATGATTTTAATTTAAAACACATTATTTACTGAAATTACCATATGTTATGCTGAATAATTTACTTTAGTAAGTCATAACTATATTGTTACAAGCTATCTTTTAGAAATCTTTATAAAATATTCATGTTCAACTTAGTCACTAAAATGCAAATTATTGATGATAAATAGAAATTTTGCATATCACATAAATAACAGGTAAAGTGCACAAATATACATTGATGGTATAGCGCGCAAATGTTTTAAGTGGGATAAAAACTGAACTTTCGAGAAAACACAGCTTATATTTCTAGATCAAATCCATAAATTTTGCAGTTCGTTGTCAAATATTATAGAGCTCTCTCACATTTAAAAACTTACTGGAAATTTTTTTGATTTGATCTGCGGATATAAGCTTTTAAACCCTGTTTTCTTGAAAGTTCCATTTTTTTTTAACTCACAACATTTGCGCGCTACACCGTCGATATATATACTTTACAATACATAATTTATTTTTTGAATATACATTAGGGCTGGATTACGGTACAGGCAAAAAAAAAAACACAAAAAAAAACAAACAACAACAGATAAATGGCAAGGGCCCGGCCTAGAAAAGACCAAATGCCATTTTAAATAACACAACTAGAGAAAAACATTTTCAGTGTTACGACAAGTAAATCATCGTCTACGAAAATCAATAAAATTTAAGTTGTCTAGATGTATTGTGCATAGAAAAAGATGTTCTAGATCAGTGGTTCCCAACCATTTTAAAGCCGCGACCCATTTTTATAGTAACCAAGTAATCCGCGACCCCCTTTTATAGTAACCAAAAGATCCGCCGCCGCCACATTTGCATAAAAATTTATTTTTAACAGAGTAAAGAAAACACATTAAATACAAAATTATATTATATATATTATATTAATTACATATATTAATTATATATAATGTATTAAGTGCAGATATAAAGTTAAGCGTCAGTAGAATATTGCAATATGTGTGGCCATGTTGAAATATAAAAGCGTTGGAAACATTTGGTATAAAATTCCTTATAAAAATAATTGCAACCAAAAATAGTTGCGGCGACCCACAGAAACCTGTTCGCGACCCCCCAGATTGGGAACTACCGTTCCAGATGACAAGAGGAAATAATTGATAATTTTTCTGAAAAAGAGCAAGGAAAAGGGATTTTTAACATCAATTTTATAATCTGCATATTATAAATGGAAGTTACACATTATCATTTATTTTTTTTTAATTTTGGGAAGTATGTATGCTTATTTTGTTTCAAGTAAATACTTAGTCAATAAAGAATTGATGTGATAATAGTTTATATTTTACCTTACTTTCACAAAAGAAATAATTACACAAGCTTAACCTATTCTATAAGGGCCCCCAGAAAAATTTTTGTCCAGAGCCTCACAAAACCTTAATCCAGCCCCGATCTGTATTATAAAAATATTGAAAACTACTGGCAATATTTATGGAGCAATTTATAATGGAATAAAAACCAGTAATTAGACAAAGTATTTTTTAAATTATACCAGATTAACGATTATGAAATTCAAGATTATAAATATATTTTTGATATTTGAATTTTCTTCAAATTTGTGAATCCTACTGAATTAATTTATTTTATTTAATTACTTATAATCATATCATAAAGTCTTTAAAATGCAGACACACATTTTAAACCTTAATAATGAATATAACAATTTTAACAGAATGGTTATAATCTATAATAATATGAATAGCAAACATACAATTTTTTATGAGTTTGAAAAAAAATTTAGAACAATGGGCGAATAGATAAAATGGAAATAAAAGTATAAAAACTTCACTAAAGTAAGGTTGTTTTGACATAATATGTTTACTAACACAAGATCGTAAATACTGCTATATGAATCTCAGAACCATTGCACATTTTTGCAAAACAATATTTTATAAAGTTTTTTGTAAGTTTGCTGTGTTAATGACCATGCACGAGGAATATTTTTAAGAATCAATATTACAGTTAACACCCAGCCTCCTGAGCCGTACATATAAGTTTTGGTATACTACTTTTCTTGTTTTTGTAGATAACCAACTAGTCTACAGCTTTTCTTCGTAAACGCCTTTTTTGCTCAGTTTTTAAAACCAAATACAGCATATTTGCGAATTTGTTGGATAATGTAACTTCGAAAGCAAACACGCTTGCATGACTATTTGTTCCAGTCAATCTAACCTTTGACTGCGAAATTTTTACTGATTTAAGCTTGGTAAACGTTACACTCCTTACACCTCAAATCCAGTTTTTCACACTAAATGTGGTTTGTACGCAAAACAACCCATTTTTTTAACCCAATGGAATACTCGAATTTCTGTTAAGCATTAAATTTGGGGGTGGGGTTTATTTCATTGGTCTGTAAATACAGCCAAAAATATTAAGAAAAGTTTCCCTTTCTTAGTTATTTTAGAAGAAATGGGTGGAAAGGGCTGGAGGCTAGGTGGTTAAGAAAACACCAAGCATTAATTTCTGTTTCGAAATTATTTACTTTTAAGGTTTTTGTTGTAATCACATAGCAATATCCCTTCAATTTTATAATAACATGTTAGTTAATTTTTTGCGTAAAGTTTTTTGAGTACAGCATGTGTAACTATTGTTTATAAAAGCAAGTTAAAGTGTACGAAATTTAAGGGTAGAGACAATTTTCGCGATATGTTAAAAATAAAACGAGTAGTAATTTAAAAAATTAAATTGTTATAAATTTGAAATCGGGAAACAAGGTTTCTTTTTTTGCTCTTTTACACTTCACTTTTAAAGTTTATACTGATGTAATGGCCATAGCTTTGGAAGAAGAATCCAAGGATCACTGATTTAAGTCCAGTCTGAGTGTGTAGTCAATTTATTACTATTGTTATTATGAGCTAAAAACATAGGTTTTAGTGTGAAGTTTAATAGTGGAGTGTTGGACTTAATGGTAATAATAAACTTCTAAGCTTTGGTTATTTAAAGAGATTCTTTTGGTAAATCAGAACAGAATAGGAATATTTTCAAAATGATTGTGCACTTTGTAGCTGAGTCGCATGGTTATACAAAGAAGCAATAAGTGTAAAAAAATTAACATAGTACAGAATATATTGAAATTAGGCACAACGTTCTGAAGTATGGTTTCAAATGTTGGGTAGAAGCATACTGAAAGTTGCAAAAGGACGTCACTGTGCTTCGTCAGAATTTTTTTTTCTGGTTACGTATAGCCACATCTGTCTGAAACTTTTCGAGATATTTCTACCTGGTATTTAAAATGACACTTCACAATATTGTAACTAACTCTAAAGGAGAAAATATCCACATCTTATTGAAAAATTATAAAATTCAATAGGCATGCAGAATTTCTTTTCCTTAATTTTTTTTAGAAGAATTGTTTTAGAATGAAATAATACGTAAAAGGCACATTCAGGTGCAGATACAGGAAAATTAATTTCAAGAAGATTATATTCTTTTAGTGCAAAAGACAGTTGTGCATTGTAAAAAATAAAGTTTTCACCCTGTTTTGATTATTCGTCACTTCTTGGCATGAATAGTTTTAAAAAAGTAACTGGAGGATACAGAATAATCTGGTATATAGAATTTTTTAGTACAAACACTTTAAATGTACAGACTAACAAACAACTAAACAATAACAAAATATATGTAGTATATGTTTTGCAAAGCAGCATTTGACAATTTTTGCAAAATTACAAATTAAACCATCCCCAAGCATTCTGATTCCTGCTAAAATTAAAATAGACATTTTGAGATTTCCACTTTAACGAACTTGGGAATTTGAAATAATTTCTTATGTTAATAAATATTAAATTAAATTACTAATGAAACTATGTTTCATATCATATGAGGTTTCAATAATGAAAATTTGCTAACGAGATGCAAGCAACTCTTTGAGCCACTTGAATATTTATTTACAATACCATAACTTCTCATTTTAACAGTCTTTAGGACGGCAATGCCTTTCTGGTGAGTAATGAAACATGACTAGAAAGCATATCCATGGCAAAGCAGGCTTTGCGGCACTTGTATTATGAATTATTGAAAATTTGTGATTGTCAGCAGTAAGTACTAAGTTTATACTTTGGTGGTTGCTGAGTTTGAATATCATCTTGCTGCAACTGACTTACTACTTTATCACCTTCTAATACTGCAAAAACAACGGAACTGTCGGCAGGGCATTGAAGTAAATCTGGCAGTGAAGGCCCCTTGACATCAGCTTTAAAAGTTTTTGCCGAACTACTGTGCATTCCGGGCAAGGTGTTATTTGGTGTTACATTGCAAGGTGATTGCTTTGCTATGGGCATATCTAAATTTATTTTGTCTCTTAAACACAAATTGTTTTCTTCACAGTCATAATTCTCCCCACTGACAAGTTTCTTTTTACTCTCATGAGAAGAAGTGTAGTCTCCCGAGGGAATATGTGTTTGTAATGTATTGACGTGTCGAGTAGGATCACCTATAACCAAAAGAGGCCGCTGATCGTATCCATAGCTAGAGGAGGAATGTTGGCTAAGGTCAGAATGGTCACCATAATAATTTTCTGCTGGTGGAAATTGTTGTTGCGGATTGCGTGACTTTTTACTGCAGGCATGTACCACAAGTTCTTCATCATCTTCCTCCTCTTCCTCTTCATCATCAATTGTTTCATATATATGATCCACAAATTGGCTATTTGATTCTATACCACCTAGAAAATGACGATAGTTAGGATGATGGTGAAAGCTAGATGAGTGGTATTCAACAGGATTTACTATTGCATTTTGTTCTTGAGCCAGCATATCTTTAGAATGAGGATTGGACAATCTCCATTGAGAATAAGTTGCGTGTTCCCAAGGTTCATTAATTATTTTCTCATCTGTTTTTAAACTATCATTGGTAGCATCGCTATCAGGATTTTTTACAATCTTTGTGGATAAATGACCTAAATAAACGTAAAATTTATCAGACACAATACGTTTAAACATAAATAGTATATAAACATTAACAAAAAATTAAACAATATTAACTATAGTAATAATATATTAAAAACCATTAAGGAATCGATAATGACTGAAAAAAGAATTCCCTGTCATGGTGGAAGGTTGCGAAGTCGAAAAGGTAGCATTTCTTGCACCTATTTTTTGGAAAGATGACGCTGATCTCTGGTTTCTGCAAATCGACTCACAATTTTACACTACGGGTATAACCGTAGAATGAACCAAATTTCACTGCGTAGTTACTGCTCTCGATGCAGAAATCTTCAGTTGTGCGAGTGATTTAGTCCAAAATCCTCCAGAAAAACCATATGCGGCTATTCATAAAAGAATTACGGAAAAATTCCGCCAATTCGAATCCAATGGGCTACGGGCCTGGCTAAAACACCTTACATTAGGTGACAAATCCCCTTTACGTTTACTGCAAGAAATGAGAGAGCTTGTCACTGGTAAGATAGATGACTCAGTATTTCAGAATCTCTGGTTGCGTTGGCTTTCCGTATATTCTCAGCAAATTTTGTTGGTGGAACCTGAAGACCTCGACAAGCTAGTAAAATTGGCCAATAAAATCATCGAAATCCCGGGTTTGACTCCTGTCGTTGCCGCAGTAAGTAGCAGTGTAACCTTGGAGTCATTACAGAGGCAGATAGAATTGTTAGCTAACATCTAGCGGCTTACTCAGAGCGTGGGTAGAAATCGTAATAAAATTCAACGCCAACGGTCCTCGCGCCCTACGTCTGGTAAGCGAAACAAGTCGCCTCCAGATACAACTACTGAAGGGCAATTATGCCGCGCACATGAACGTTATGGTGCTAAAATATGAAGTTAGAAAAGCCCATGTAGCTGGTCGGAAAATTAGTTCGCTCGCCTGACGTGGCGGTGTCAGGTAGCATAGAACAGGCCAACCACCTTTTTGTTAAGGACAGAAAAACCAATATTTCGTTCCTCATAGACAGCAGTGCTTCGATTTCGGTTTTCCCTAGGACTATGGTTAAACATGCCGTTTTGAAAGATGATCTATCTTTTTGCTGCTAATAGAACCCGAATCGACACGTTTGGCGCTACTTGCCTTAAACTTGATCTAGGCCTGCATAAAGTACTACCGTGGATGTTCAGCATTGCTGATATCACCAAGCTTATTTTAGGGGTGTAGTTTATTTATTTATTTATCAGTTTGTTTATAGGGCAGTCTATGCCTTGAGGGGAATCGGGAGAAAAACAGGTAATTGCCAGCTTGACAAGCCCCCAACTCCCCACGAAACTCCCAAGTTCCTTGAAAAATTCAACCTATTGATTGATATAAGAAACTGTTGCCAAATTGATAGGAGAATCTCGCTAACCGCAAAAGAAGAGTATGCTAAAACACCTCTGTTTCGCTTGGCAATGGTTTATTGTGATTCGCCTTATCATCAAATGTTGGTAAAGTATCCCAAAGTAATAAATCATTCCTTCGTTAGCCCTAATAGGAACCACGGCACTTTCCACTTTATCCTTACTAAAGGACCTCCCGTGTTCTCCAGTGCCAGGAGGTTAACCTCTGATAAGCTGGCCTTTGTTGAAGAGGAGTTTAAAACCTTACTCGCCCAGGGCATAATTAGACCATCGAGAAGTCCGTGGTCGAGCTCTATCCGTTTGGTGCCAAAAAAGGATGGGGAATGGCGGGTGTGCAGTAATTATCGTTGCCTAAACCTGGTTACAGAACCGGACCGATACCCCATGGCACCCCGATACTTCATGCTGGATATCAATCGCAGCAAAATTAATGTCAGTATAGACCGTATAAAACCAGCATACATATTTAAAATGGAGACAGAAGGCCCTGAGAAAGTGTGTCCTCAGAAACCTAATCCACCAGGGGCACTTTCCGGCCAGAAAGAAGAATATATTTCCAGGGCCGGCAGAAAAGTAAAATTTCGGTTGTGAAAATTTTTGGTGTGTCACGTGCCCTTGGCAGTCACACTGGGGTGGAATAATGTGGCGGAGAAGCGTCACTGATGTCACAGAGACATTTTCTATCAAAAGTAAAAGTTTAAGTCCGTGGCCGGAGACGCCCCCCAATACCCAACAATTCATTTTTTATCATTTGTTCTTTTTTGTTTCACGCGCGTACTAAAAAGTAATATTTTAGCTCGTGCTAGTAGTGTTGTCATGGATACCAAAAAGCGGATGGTTGATTAATACTTTGGAACGCTGCTAATTCTTCCTTTCTTAATCAAATGTTTTCGTTCATGTTTTTATGTTATTAAAATTTCGTAAACGTTAGCAGGAATATTTTATTTATCTACATGGCAGTAATACCCCACCAAATGTTTGATGGCCACTCGTCCATATATTTTTTTATATATGATATTTTATATGATATTGTGCCATAACTTGTATATTTTATGTGTTTGAACTTACAATTCAAATATGGTGATATTGAGAAGAACTGGAAATTATATCTTCATACCTTTGCGTATACTAGTTACATAAAATTATTGATTTAAATGTAACACATATGATTTAAATATACAGTTCAACCTCTCTTAATGACCACTTCTATTCAGGAACCACTCCATTTGCGACCATTTTTTCTGGAAACGGATTTCCTCACCCCATAGATCTAATGCTAAATTTACCTCCGTTCAGAGACCACCTCTCTGAGCGATCGCTTTTTCAAGGAACCGACGGCGGTCGTCTAGAGAGATTATCCTGTACTTATAACCAGGCCCGTTCTTGGATCATCGGTCGCCCAGTGTAAAAAATAGTATTGCAGCCCTTATTGATTTAATATTATTTAATTAAGATTTTTTTACATCTGCAGTGTATACTATATATATATCATCATCATCATATTCAACCATTATCTATCCACTGCTGGATGAAGGTCTCTCCAAATGCTTTCCACACAAGTCTATCCTGGGCCATTCGTTTCCACGTCACCCCAACCTGTTTTCTTATTTCATCCACCCATCTAGTTTGAGGACGTTTTCTAGGTCTTCGGTGGTCTCTTGGAATCCAGTTCAGAATTTCTGTTGTCCATCGTTGATCAGTTCTTCTTGCAATATGCCCAGCCCATCGCCATTTCAGCCCTTTTACTTTAACAATGATGTCCTCTACTCTAGTTTGCTCTCTCACCCAAGTGTTTCTTTTTCGATCTCTCCTAGTTATTCCAAGCATGCACCTCTCCATGCTCCTTTGCGTTGTCTGTAACTTTCGTATTGCTCCAACTGTTAGACTCCATGTCTCTGATCCATAAGAGAGGACTGGCAATACACACTGGTTGAAGACCTTTCTTTTTAGACACAAAGGCAATTTCCCCTTCAGGATAAAACTGTTTCTTCCAAATGCACTCCAGCCAAGTTTAATACGTCTGTTGAGTTCTTTCATAATGTTGCCATCCATTGAAATCAGCTGGCCAAGGTAAATATATGAATCAGCAATTTCTAGCTCAATGTTGTCAACTTGTATTTTTGTTTCCTCTACAAAATTATTGAACATGATCTTAGTTTTTTGTAGGTTCATCTTGAGTCCAACTTCTTCACTTCTAGTTGAGAGCTCTTGTACCATGTCTTGGAGTTCTAATGGGTTCGTTGAAAAAATAACAATGTCATCAGCAAACCGCAAATGATTTAAATATTCACCATTTATTTTTATTCCCTTGTTATTCCAATTTATCTGCTGAAAAATCATCTGTAAAGCTGAAGTAAAAAGTTTTGGAGAAATGGTATCTCCCTGCCTCACACCTTTACCAATTTTGATAGTTTTGGTATCTTTATGTAACCGAAATTTTGCACTTGCATTTTTATACACACGTTTCACCATGTCAATGTACACATCCTCAATGTCTGTTGATCTTAAAGAGTTGATGACTGCTGATGTTTTAATAGAGTCAAAGGCCTTCTCATAGTCAATAAATGCCACACACAATGGAAGTTCATATTCATGTGTTCTTTCAATTAATTCTCTTAATACTTGAATATGGTCCACTGTACTGAATCCACTTCGAAATCCAGCTTGTTCTCTTGGTTGAGCTGCATCTAATTTTTTCTGCAGGCGATGTGTTAGCACTTTTGTGAAGATTTTATAAATAGCAGGTAACAAGCTAATTGGTCGGTAATTTTTCAAATCCTCTTTATCACCTTTTTTATGCAAAAGAATTACTGTTGCAGAATCCCATTGGTTTGGTATGTTACCGCTGTTAAGACATTTGGTAAAGAATTTTGCAAGTATGTCTTCTACATATTCTCCAGCTTCTTTTAGGATATCTAATGTAATACCATCATCACCAGGGGATCTTCCTTTCTTCATACTTTTTATTGCAAATGAAACTTCTTCTTTTAAGATTTTAGGAGCTATTCCTTCGACTATCTCAGAGTCTTCGTTTAATCCACTGTTACTTTCGTATAGATTTTTGTAGAATTCTTCAACTCTTCTAAGTATTTCTTCCCTATTTCTTGTTACGGTGCCATCCTCTCCTTTTAATGCAATGATGTGTTTCTTCCCAACAGATAAACTTCCTTTAACAACCCTAAGGCTCTTGTTATTTTCAATGGCTTTCCTTACTAGCTCACAGTTGAATTTTCTTATGTCTTCTTTCATGCTTTTGCGCAGAGTTTTACAAAGTTCTATGTACTCAATCCTGGAACTGGTATTTTGATTGTCCACCTTCATATCTCTTCGCCTTTTCATGAGCTGTTTCGTCTTCTCAGATAATTTGCTATTGTGCTTTTTACAGGTTACACCACCAATTTCCCCAGCAGTTTCAACTATTGTCTTAACAATGTTTTCATTTGCTTCTGAGATATCACTTTCATCAATAAGTCCTTCCAGTGCAGAAAAGCGATTTTTTAATTCCAACTTGAATGCCTCGGTATTTTCTTTTAATTTCTTTAAATCCACCCTCTTACTTACTTGTTTCCTAATGAGCTTCTGTCGTTCTAATTTAGTATTTAAGTGCACTTTACATCTCACCATTCGATGATCACTTCCAGTATTAAATCTGTTCAGTACACTGCAATCTTCAATAATTGATTTCTTGTTTGCCAGGATATAGTCAATTTCACTAGTTCCCCCATTTGGGTGTTTCCATGTCCATTTTCTTTGCGGTTTCTTCTTAAAAAATGAATTCATGATGCTAAGATTTTCAGCTTCTGCAAATTCGATGAGTTGATCGCCACGTTCATTCCTTTCCCCATATCCGTATTTACCAACCGATGTCTCTCCTTGTTCCTGTTGTCCAATTCTTGCATTGAAATCCCCCATGATGAGCTTGATATGTTGTTTCCCTTTGGTGTGTAACTCTTTGATTTCTTCATAAAATTCTTCAACCTCTTCGTCGGTATGGCTTGATGTTGGTGCATATACCTGTACTATTTGAAGTTGGTATCGCTGGGTTAGTTGAACAACGAGCCTCGCTGCTCGATCTGATGTACTTTCAACTTCCAGAAGACAGTCTTTAATTCTTTTGTTGATTAAGAAGCCAACACCACTTGTTCTTCCAGTTTCCGTTCCTCTATAATAAAACAAATGTCCACTTTTAAGTTCCACCAACTCTTCACCTTTTCTTCTAACTTCACTGAGTCCTACAATGTCCCATTTGATCTTGTCAAGTTCTTCTTCCAATTCCTGAAGTTTTGCTTCAGAAGCAAGGGATCGTCCATTATACGTTGCCAAGGTCAATAACAAACGGCAGCCTGGGCCATTCCAGTGATTCTTAGCACCCCCTGCTTTCATGCCACACTGACCGCTGCCTTGATCAGGAGCACTCCAGCACCTGGAGACTAGGGGCCATGGTTTCTGGTGTGTCAACATAATGGAGGAATTAGCCATAATTTCACCACGCTGGCTAGACGGGTTGGTGAATTAGCCCTCCCCTTCCGCCTTTCTATCCGTGTAGCAAATATTAATTTGCCACATAAATAGAAAGCTCAGCCTGCACCACTTGAAGGCGGGGTAGGACACTAGGTTACTGGCCTGGCCGGTTCCACACATCGTCACATACGTTCAGCGTGTGGGTCTCCTTCCAGTTAGATACCAGCAACCCTTTTGCAGGCCATATATATATATATATATATGTACATAGTTTTAAAACATTTACCAAGCAATGGTTGTGCTTTGAAAATTGAATGAAAAATTATTTTTAATTTTCCATTATAAGAGATACTAGCGACAACCATAAATGCTTTACTGAAAGTTTCTCTGCTGTCTTTGAACTAAACTTTTAAGTCACCCAGGCCTCTTTTTCGATAATAAATCTATATTTTTTTATTACAATCATTTAAATAAATCCATACTTCGTCAAATGTAAAAATTTGTTCCTTCTAAATGACTTTCATATAATAATCTGCATCTAGTCTTCCACTCAGCAACATGCCGAGGTAGCAGACGATAAACTGCACTTTTTTTGCTTTGATTAAATTCAAATCTTTATTAATTTATTTATTTATAGTTGAAGCTGATGCAGAACTTTTTCAATAGTTCTTTGAGGTTTTGGATTTTCTTGTAAAACCATAGACTGCACTTTAGAAATGTTAGAAGAAATATGAACCTTTCGGGGATTATTTTTTTCCCTCTTGACATTAAAGCTTGACTATTTTTTCATTTTACATTAATAATATCACTTATTTTATGCTTTGAAACTTGAAAACCATGCTTCTCACGTTGTTTTTTAATTATTGGATGTGAATATTTCTCTTCAAAAAGGGCAAATGTATAGCCTTCAAGTCACAGCTTCCTTTCGTACCCCATTTCATGCTCAAACTAAATGTTTGAGTCGCAAACGACTTTTCACCTTTCTGGTAATAGCTTGCTGCCAGGTTTTCGGGTAGATGTCGGTTTTCTTTAGAATTTCAAATCCAAAGTAATTAAAATATGTGCAAACACCCTCTGTGGAATAAAGGTTAGCAGCCGTCCTTAAGTTTGGCCATCCAGGGGCGAGACCACATTTTGTACCCAAGCTAGCTACGGCCCTGCTTATAACCTGAGATTAAATTTTATAAATACTTATATTCTATTGTTAGAAGAGTTGAGATAAAGTCTTTTTCCCTTTTGGTTGTTCTCAACACTTTCCCCTCCCCTCCAAAACAACAAAGCCTGCTCATTGAGGCTCTGTGTGTATCATTAATGCAGTAATTGTATCCTCCTTGAAAATAGAGATAAAATCTGAACTTGTAATAAAATGGATTAAAGAGCCATAAATTGAGCCATAGAATATGTAAATATTTAAGAAATCTACTCTCTTTAGTCTCCCCCACCAACCTCCGCTTTAAAAAACTTGAAAAAAACCCAAACCTATACATAACTTCTTTCATTGAAGTTTTACTGCAACATAAGAAGCATGAGTATATATTAGTTTAGTACACCGTTTTCAGTAATTTGTATGGTATACATATTCCTTCATATTTATAAAAACACATATATAATTGAATGAAAATAATTATATATATTAATATAATATAATTGATTTGGAATCTGATATAAAATGTCCTATTTAAAAAGTTAAATATTTTCTTTAGTTTTATAGACTTAATCCCAGTTTACGGCTATAATTTAAAGGTTGGCTTTTATTTAATTTTACCTTGAGCTGTGCACTTTACTTGAGATGCATTTTTTTCTCTCGCCATGTTCCATACTTGTTGGGACTAGGAGAAAATAGATAATGAAAATTAAGAAGTGGCCTGTACAAAGGTTAAGGGTCAGAATAATGTAATTTTACATAACTTTCTTACATTTTTAAAAAATATTATATATATATATATATATTTATACACACATACATATAAAGTTAAACTAAGCATGCAAATTTTATAATTCAAATAACATATTTTTCGATGAAGTTTGTTTAAAAACTATATACGTAACAAGAAAAAATTCTTTCAAAATATCAAAGTCATCTTTTGACACTCAGAAACATTGATTTAGAATTTAGATTATTTTTGGGAAAAACAAACCCCTCCCTATCCTCTCTATCCCTTTTGCCTTGTGTTATGTTTAGTGTTTTTAATTGTTAAGCGCCTCCTTTAACGCCTTCTAGTATACATTTTATTAACTACCATCGTGACATTGGTATAAACCAATGAGAAAGCAAGAAAGAAACTTCAGCGAGAGCCAATAGGAAGCTCGAAAATGAACTTCTATCGATGCAAACATTGGAAATGGGAACAGTCACTTTTCCTATTCAGAGTGGTAAAGGTAACTGGCTATACAAGCCTCAATTTCAATGGATCAAAAGGACTTCCTATAAGCTAGCTTAAAAACCTAGTAATTATCGAATTGATGTATATATTTGTTAAGGTATTATTACCCTCCGCAGGGATAACACAATTGCCAAATATGGTCAACACAAGAAAGCCTCTTGGGCTTTCTTGTGTTGAGATTTTTGCGGGCGAGATTTTTGTGAGTTTTCGTGGGGGAAATTTATTATACTATAATTTTTGCCACCCACGTATTAACGTTGGGACCCTGGTTCGAATCCAGGATGGGGAAAGCGTCTCTTTTTCTCCAAAATTACATAAGCTCTAGTTTGAGCTGTAATTAATACGTGGGTGGCAAAAATTATAGTATAATAAATTCCCCCACGAAAACTCACAAAAATCTCGCCCCGGAGGCTTTCTTGTGTTGACCATATTTGGCAATTGTGTTATCCCTGCGGAGGGTAATAATACCTTAACATCTTTACATACGGAGAAAGAGAGCGTTGTTTCCTGTCCTCATTCGTCTAGCGGTCCAAGACACTCCGGGCTAAACGGAGGGACCCTGGTTCGAATCCAGGATGGGGAAAGCGTCTCTTTTTCTCCAAAATTACACAAGCTCTAGTTTGAGCTAATTAATACGTGGGTGGCAAAAATTATTGTATAATTGATGTATATAGTTTACATAAGATAATAAGTTAAATATTTTTAATGTATACAATGTGTGTGTGTGATTATCCCCAGACTTTCTAAGGCAGAGGTTAAGCGATATTTATCGTAGTATTCAGCGACAAATTATGACTTAAAAAAACAACAACAACATGATTTAGACAATTTAAAGTATTAATATATGTATTCCAAGTATTTCTATGATACATGATAATTTCTAAAATATCTAGGTATTCTCATGCAAAAACTTCATGTGCACACTAAGAAAAATTAGACATTAGGATAAATATAATTTTATTCAGGAGTAACAAAATATCATTTGTTAGTGTAACTCATATAAAATAAACTAAGGTGTGTGTCTCAGAAGTTGTGTCACAAAAATTAACTTTTAAGAAAAAATTACAAAATAAACAAAATATTAAATACACCCAGTTTAGCATTCAACACACTTTGCTTAGACATGGAAAAAATCTCCGTAGCTTTTCAGTAAGTAGCAAGGAGGACTATCCGTGATGGTCAGAGGTGGATTTGGATTTAATGAACAAACATCGCTTGCATTTATAAACAAAAAACACAATTCTTAAGACTCCCAAGAGACACTTAAAAAGCATTTGATGCCCTTTGGAAAATTTCTTGGAGGTCAAAAATGGATTTTTCAGCAAGATCGTGTACCCATCCGTATATCGAATTAAAAAAGAAGTAGTTACAGCAAAACGATATTGCAATTTTATATAGGTCAGCGTGAAGTCCCGACCTTAACCCTGTTGAGAACACGTCGGAGATCTTAAGCCGCACTGTTTATGGTGATAGTAAGTACTATTTCTCCATCAAAGAGTTGAAAAGTTCTATAGAGAAAACATGGCCAGGGGCGGCTTAAGGGAAAGGCGAACCGGGCGGCCACCCGAGGCCCCGTTTGGATGAGGGCGTCAAACTGAAGTCAAGTTCAAATTTTTTTAATTGACCCAACAGTAGAAAATCTCTCTAAAAGAGATAAGTTCACAGAAATTTTTAGAGATCTTTGAAGAAATTCTTTCAGACTCTTGGCCATTTTTGTAGGCTATATGTACAGTCGAACTCGGTTAATACGAGAAGGTCAGAATACGTAAAATTGCTCGTATTAGCCATTACTCATAAAACCTGTGAAAGGAATAAAAATTTTAAAATACGCAAAACTTTTAAACCAGCAAGCCATGAGTTTTAAACCAGCACAACAAAGCTTTGTCAATGTCTTCTTTTTCTCACATTTTTAATTTCTGAGTGTTCACGCGATTTTTTTCAAAAGCACCTAGAATGGCTTTTATTATTTTCCCAAAATGTCGATTTAGTGAATGAGAACAGCACATATTTTTTGCATACTGCAGAGTTTTTCCCTCCACGCTGCAACTCATTAACGATGACTACTTTTTCACTAACTGATAATGTTTTTTTATACTTGTAATTATAAATTTGAAAAGGCTAAAAATTTAATTTATAGATTTTTCAAAAGATTTTTTAATTCTTTTGCACTTGGGTACTAAAGAACTGGAATCAAAGCATAGTGCCAAAACCAAAGCTTCTAAAGAACTGATTCAACTGACTCTTCCTCGAATCGTTGACAGCTGCACGCACAATCTGTAATTCAATTAATTTAAGATGTAAATAATTACTACTTTGACATTTTTCCCCCATTTTCGTCGGAAAAAGAGGAAAAAAATTATATAGGAAATAGAAAAATCGCATTAAAGTTGGACAGATATTTTTCTCGTATTTGTCGAGATTCTGCTTTTGTGTTCGTAAAAAGCGTGAAATTCTTAATATAGTTAAATAGTGAACTAAACTTAACCTGCAGATTGCTCGTATTGGCCATGCTTTCATTTTAGGCGTGCTCGTATTAAGTGAGTTCAACTGTGTATATTTTTACCGTGCATCCGTGAGAATTTCATATTTTCACAGAAGAAGGGAGGTGCCAAAAAGCAATCCGTGCCAGGTCGCCTGTATTCAAAAACAACCTCGATCCGCCCCTGAGCCTGGTATGTAATCAATCCAGTGATGCTGTAAATTTTGTTTCTGCAGTTGGAGGTAGTCTATGGAGTTACACAAAAAAGTGGCAAAATCTTATAAATTTAAACTATGTTTTTGATTTTTTAACAGGCAAAAATCGAACTGTGACTACACTTTTGAAAGAGGAGTTTTTCTAATTTTCATTTTAATTAATTTATTAATTAATTATCAGAAATTTTGAATATGCCAATATGATGCTCAACCATAGGGACCATCGAAATTTCACTTATTTTCTTCGTCACTGAATGTGACTGGCAGCCATTTGTCACCAAACGACTTATGCTTACGTACCCACTGTAATCTCTCCATCTTTTGTCGTAATTTCAACAATGGTTTTAGAGCCATTTTCCGGTAAACTATTGCACCTGTTGTCCTATACCTTCGGTAAATTGTATCCTTTAAAATTTACAGCTCACTTTTTCTTTTTGTTTGTTTTAGGGACATTCTCTAGGAACACGCCACGTTCACAATTCTTTTGTTATCGCGTATAGAGGTTGAATGTGGTTTTCCAAAACAAAATTTTGATTGCCAATTATGACAGATAATACTCTATAAATACTATACTTGGATCTATTTAATTGCACCACACTTTTTGATACAGTCTTCCTATTAGAGTTCAATCTCCACACCAGAACTATCTCTAACTATTGTGTAAAATTTTGTTCTCAGCATGCTTTTCAAAAGAAAGCCTAAGACTTATACTAGATGTTCGTGATGTCAGTTCTTTCATTCAAGCTCATATTTAATAAAATTTGTATAAAAATTGAACTGTGACTAAACTTTCGAGACAAGAATTCTTCGAGTTTTTCATTTTAATTAATTTTTTAAAAAAACACCAGATATTTTGAATTCATATTTGTAAGCAGCTTGTGTCGTATAATAAGATGGAGATGTATATAATAATTTATTTATATCGTAATTTTTTTAAAAGTTAAATAACATTTGTTACTAAACTTTTGAGACACACTATATTTGACTGACAACCCGGTGAAGTCAGATAAACATCTATTAGTATGGTTTTCATCATATTAAACAAATTTTCCCACTATATAACATTTTTATTTAAGTGAAAACTTGCTTAGCAATTAGGATTAGTAGGTGATATAAATTGTCGCAATATTTAGACGACAGAACGTGATAAATTATGTGTGCAAAATAAAATTTTGTGATCAAAGAGCAAATGTTATAACATATTAAACGCATTTTTTTGGTAAGAGATTATATAATGATACAATCCAGTAAAAAAGTTATATATGAAACTTGTATAATTATAAATGTAGAAATTTCCCAAACCTGACGTGCGATGGAAAAGAAAGAATTACTTACTTTCAATGCAATCAAAAGGAAGTTCGAAGAAATGCACATTCTATTGAAAAAAGGGATCAAGCGTATTTAGGGAATAGACTACATATATAGAGAACAGCATCACAAAAGAAATAAAGGACAAGTACAGAGCAAGCAATAGCTAAAGGAAGTGCAGTTTCAGCAGTGCAGGATAACATGCAGGTTATGGAAATGTTGTCCTGTATCCTCTTCTTCAAACAAATTGGATGCATAAGTGCAAGTGCAATACCTGAAGAAAGAGAACAAACAGAATGGGGAGGCAGAGGGCATGAGGTACCCACAATGTGATCTGTAGTTGTCCTATTTGTCCCAGACGCAGCTCTGTTTTGTGATTCTTCTTCCTTGTTTTTTGACTGAAGACACGAAGAAAAGATGTGGCAACTTGTCAAAATTTCCTTATATTCTTGCTTTACCTTTATTATAAAAAAATGCAATAATATTTGCAATTATACATAATAACAGGTATACTTGTATCACTTAAAAATCACGGTCACTTTGTTCTAAGATTCAGAAAATAATTTGATTGAATTTGTACATATATAATTTGTAAGAAATGAAAATCATGTACAAACAATAAAAGTTACACAATAAGTATCGCCAAATGCTTTTTATTGAAAAGAAATTATGGATAAATATTAAAAAGAATTATTACTGAAGGGATATTTTTTTTTATGATGGACTAAATATGGACAAGGATTTAGTAACAGGAGAGGCTTAGATGAAAAAATACAAAAATCTATAAAACGTTGCTTTCCTGATTCAGGATTGATATCTATGTTATGAAGAACAGCTACAGTTTGGAAGTCACAGTAAACCATTGATCCTGTTTCTGATGATCTGAGTAATTCTCGGGTATTAAGCTAAACAAAGATTTGGACTTGAGGATAATTTTGTGCATATTATATTTTGTAAGTTTTAACAAATTAGTCCTCAAATTTTAAAGGTAATTTACAAAGCCCTACACAATTACCATTCTATGGAGAAATATTGAGAAACCACCGCTGTTCTGTATAGTTACCAGGTGCAATCGTGCATAATCTGGAGGCTCTAAGTCTCCCCTTAGTTACGCTAGTGGTTGTTTATAACACATATTCAGGGTCGTTAAAAAATCTGTAAAAAATTCCCTAATGTTTCTATGACCTTTATCTTTATTTATATTATATTCCTATATTATAATTATATTATATTATTATTATTATTATTATTATTATATTATTATTATTATTATTATTTCATATTATTATTATTATTATTATATTATTATTATTATTATTATTATTATATTATTATTATTATTATTATATTATATCATAATTATATTATTATATTATATATCATAATTATATTATTATATTATATCATAATTATATTATTATAATATATATCATAATTATATTATTATTATCATAATTATATTATTATATATTATAATTATATTATAATATATTATTATTATATTATAATATATTATTACTATATTACAATTTGTATTATATTTTTATTTATTATTATAATATATTTACATATTATATTTTTATATATACATTTATATATTATATTTTTATATATACATTTATATATAATATTTTTATATATACATTTATATATTATATTTTTATATATACATTTATATATAATATTTTATATATACATTTATATTATATTTTTTATATATACATTTATATATTATATTTATATTCTTATCTTATCTATAATTCTGTGAATTTTATCCATAAAATTAATAATAACAAGTTGACAGTAATGTTGTTGACTTGACGATCACTTCGATTTCTCTTCTGTTTTAATATACTGTGCAATAATCGGAAGTAATTTACAAAAAATATAAACTCCGGGAATGATTTGATTTTTGCGAAACAACAAAATCGGTAGTCATGACTTTCTGATGGAAAAGCAGAGAAAAACGAGGGAAAACATAAATGGTCACACTACTTAAGCAATATTAAATGAATTTCAGAACCGTTAAAAGATTATAATTTTCATGTTCGTACAGTTATAATTTGCAATTTTGTGAGAACAATCACTAAAAGAAAGTTATTTGAAATAACGTATATACTCTATATACAACTTTTTAAAACATTTTCTACTCTCAAGTTCAATAACAAAAAGCCTATTGGCTCATATGAAAGGAAAAAGAGACACATTTTAATTAATATGAATTGAGAATCGAGAAAGAGTGCCAGTGCTTTCAACATGACGATGTTCACAACTTCAGTCTATCTCCCCTCCCTCTAACACTTTTTATTCTTATACAAGGTATATTGATTTATACATGAAACGACTATTCTTATTCCTTTCTTTTAAAAGGAAAATTTCATTATAAAACTTATTTTTTATATAGGGGTACAGCGGAAGCCCGTTAAAAGTTAAATACCACGGAGCCAATAAGTTGAAAATATATTAGTTTAACTGAATAAAGGAGAGGATTTATGCCTATTAAATTTATTTAATAAGAAATTTGAAATGCATGTAGTTGTTACAGCTTACATACTTACAGTTTTTAACGTAATATAAAAACATTACATTTTTTCATTTATTAAGAATAAATCAATATGATGTAATAGATAAATTTATAAACCTTTCTATAAACGATTTAGCATTCGTATTTAATATTTAAAATAAAACTTAAAAACATAGGTTTACTCTAAACTAATTACGAAAATGAATTTGGAGAAACTTCAGTAATTTTTTTCGCTAGTGTATTTTAACCTGCTTCCAAAGTTTAACCTCTTAAAAGTAGAAATTATAATATAGACTAAGGACGTTCAAAAAGTAATATGCGTGAGAGATTGATATCATAGTTCGTTGCAATTGAAGCTAGTTCACTCTCGTATTAGACATCATATAGTTTAGGCATCTTTCTGTAAATCAGTATGGATTTGGAACTGGAGAAAACAGCAGCCATTAAGTTTTGTATGCGTTTTAATAAAACCGCAATAAAAATATACAAAATAATTAAAAGATCCTACAAGAAAGACGTTTTAGTGCATGCAAGAGTTTTTGAGCGGCATAATAAATTTGTGAATGGTGAGGAGATTCTGAAAAATGCGCCACACGTACACATGTAAACGTTTAATGTCCATCATAGAAATTAATGTAAATATCATATCGGAGCAATTCTGTGCAAAGATTATTAAGGAGATTGCAAATGCAATGCATATATCGGTTGCTTCTGTTGATAACATTGTGAGAAACTTTTTTGGCTACAGAAAAGTTACTGTAAAGTGGATTTCGCATTTTCTCACAGATGGCCACAAGGAAAATCCTGTTATCACTTATCGTCAATGAAGTGTCGACCATGATATGAGGCATACCGTTTAAATTGATTTGCCACAGACGGGGAATAATTTTTTGACCATTTCCATCCACAAAGTGTTTTGATGTTGAAGAAGGGCTTTAATTTGATTATACGAGCAGGAACACTGTATTCAAATCTAGAGAGAGTATTTTGAAAGTATGTATGTATGTATATATAAGTATGCTTACTGTATTACACTTAACCTCCCGTAAAAAACAAAATATTACTTTTTAAATGACTTTCTTTTTGTAGTGTTATGGAGTTTAAGATATATTATTCAAAAAATGTAACATACCCTTTCGTTCCTTAAACAGTAAAATGCTAAAATGGAAGTTCCCAGAATGCAATTCAGAGTAGAAAACGAATAAGCCAAGAAAACTGATTCTTTATTTATATATAATAGACCTGAAGTCCAAGTGAAACTGACTAAAATGATCAGCATGATAGTTCGTCGACTTAGAGATCTGGAAGAGAGTTAAAAATAATTTATATATCATAATAGTTAACTCATATAAATGAAATTTAAAGCATAATTACACATACAGGGTGATTATAATTAAAGTTCAACTTTCAAAAAGCTGTAAAAAAAGAACCACTGCTCAGAATGACCTGAAATTTGAACTGGATATATTCAAAGAAGGGGGAAATAGTATGGCATAAAAAAATAGTTCAAAATTTTAGCAATAGATGGCATTTTAAACGTCATAACGTACATGGGTTCGGCTACAAGTGACATTTGAATCGCAATACGACGGCTATGGCGTGAGTTGCACGTTAGCACTTCAGCAGCTGCTTCACTGGCTTTGCAATGTGCGGAGGAGTGCCATCTTGCATAAAAATGCTACCTGCACATGCATGCTGTTGAAGTGTTGGAATGATGTAGTTGCGCAAAAGACTCTCATAGCGTTTACCATTGACGGTACAGGTAACAGGACCCGCACGACCCATCTCCTCGAAAAAAAATGGCCCTACGATAAACAATGGTGTCAACCCGCACCACACAGTTACCTTTGTAAAATGAAGAGGTATTGGTTCATGTTAGAACAGGTTTTCCATTACCTATATTCTGCAATTCTGAGTATTGACATGTCCTTGGAGATGGAAATGGGCTTCGTCGATCCACGAAATGTTCCATGGCCATTCATTGTCCAATTCCATGCGAGCAAGAAATTCTAGAGCAAAAGTGTGTCTTACTGGCAGGTCAGCAGGAAGCAACTCCTGAACATGGGTAATTTTGTATGGATAGCAATGCAGGGCAACCTTTTTTCGTATTTTTTTTTCAACCCTTTTTCATACCCTTTACTGTCCTGAACTTCGTTAGAGCTACTGGCGCACAGTCACCGTTCTTGTAAAAGAGCTTCACAAGCAGAGCGCGATCCTTCATTGAGAGAGTCATGACGAGCTTCTCAGACGCTATATGAGGAAAACGCCATGTACCCAGCGTTTTTATAACAAATGCAATGTGTCGTGCGCATGACACGTCTTTTATTTTACATATTAAGATTCTTAAAGCGCCATCTATTGCTAAAATTTAGAACTATTTTTTTTCTAATTCCATACCATTTCCTCCTCCTTCGAGTATATTCAGTTCAAATTTCATGTAATTTTGAGCAGTGGTTCTTTTTTCTACAGCTTTTTGAATGTTGAACTTCAATTATAATCACCTTGAATATAGATTATATTACTGCTCATTATCACATGATTGAAATGTTGCAACAGGTAACACAGTGCTTAAGAAATATTGATAATAATAAATTCAAACAATAAAAAATACTTAAAACATGAAATAATTTTTGATAACAAATTCGATAATAATCATACGGTGTCAAATTATGTTAATACAAAAAATATATACATATATATCTTTAATTTTATTAAACGTAGGTATAATATAAATAAGAATACAAAGTATAGGCATTGTGAACAATTGGCCTAGGGGGAGTCTGGGATAAAAGTCGACATAGCGACCTGACTAGCCTCAGCCACCCAAACAGAAATATATTATATAAATAATATATTAATCAAAAAGGCAATATTAAAAAATTAAAAGTAATAAAAATAAAAAATGCATCGAAGGGAACAGAGCAAATTAACTTTCAACATTCAAAAGATAAAGTTTTAATTTAGTTTTAAACAAATTAATATTTGAATCTTCGTAAGTTCAACAGGAAGATCATTACAAGTACGAGGACCAATGTAATTAATATGAAGAAACAGAAAGTTATTTCCTACGGCAGGAATTCAAAAACTGAGATCTCGCCGAGAAGGAAATCTAGAAGAACGTGAATGAAGAACAATTAAAGACGAAAATTTATTGACCTAAATACGTTTACATATAAAAACACATAGGTTATAAATAACTAATTGTCGAAAAGGTAAAATATGAAAATGAAACCAAGGATTATTAGGAAAGAAATTAGGCCCATGTTGGAGAAGGCGCTTACACTGAACCGGAATACATTGAATTCTATTAACAGTGGTAACACCAACATGAGCCCAGATATTTAAAGAGTAAAACATAAAAAATAAAAAAGCCTCAATTTAAACGAAGACTTGAATAGGAAGAATAGAAGCGACACATTTAGCAGTACCAAGATTTGAAGATAATCTGGAAACAACAGAATCAATATAAGGAGTTCAAGACAATTTGTTATGGAAAATGACTCCCAAGAATTTCACGATATAAGGATATGGAATTAAATTATTGCCAATAAAAGTGGTGGAGGAAACAGAAGACGGCGATGACCCAAAAATATTACACATTTAGACTTAACCTCATTAACCTTCAACTTATTACTTAGATACCTTGATAGAACAAGATGAGTCTCAGAATGGGTTGTTGCAACGAGAGAAGAACGATCACCATTAGATGCAATAAATACAGTGTCGTTTGAAAAAACTATGGGTTGAGCAAAAGAAAAAATTTAAAATATATGATTTACATATACTAGAAAAAGCAGCGGTCCAGAAACAGAGCTGAGGAATGCTCAAGTTGGATACAAGTAGGCTTGATTTAACTCCAGTAATACTTACAAATTGTCTGCGGTCAGAAAGGTAGTCACTAAGAATGCTAAGACAGGGATCCCTTACCAAGCTTGAAGATAAGAATAGAGTGATCGATTGTATCAAAAGCTCTGCTAACATCCAAGGCAACAGCCAAAGAAGGAGCCTGCCTTGCTAACGATTCACGAAGAATGCTAGTAAACGACAGAAGAGCAAGTTCAGTAGACTTATCTTCCAAAAATCTAAATTGCGAAGGATGAAAAAAAGTAGATGTGGACAATAAAGGATAATAACCTAGAATGCAAAAGAATTTCGAAAAGCTTCGAACGAACAGAAATAGGATGATAATATGATGGGATATCATGACCGAACCCCTTAGACACCAGCAATACCCTGGCAATCTTAAAATCAGAAAGAACCCTAGCATTCATAATAAAAAGAATGAATAAACCAGCCAAAGTTTCAGCCAGTTGAGGTATTACAAAATAAAGAGGATGAGGGTGGAATCCATCAGGTCCCAGAGACTTAACGATACGATTTAATTATTTTAGAAACAATATGAATTTCATCAATAGTAAATGGGTAAAGAACCATTTATATAATTGATAGATAATCACGGTAGGAAAAATCAGAATCATCAAATTGGGAATGAATCTCTGAGGGGATCTGTACAAAAAAGTCAATAAAGGTCTCAGCAATTTTTAAAGGGTTCGAAGAAATGCAAGCGGCTTGTTCGAAGAAATGCAAATGAAATCAAGGGAAGAAATCGGAGATTCTGTAGAAGTACGACCCAAAAGATTATTTAGAGTACTCCAAGATCGCCTAGAATCAGCAGCTTCAAATACAGTAGAATAGTAATCAAAATAATCATGACGAATATCACGGTTAGGTTTATTGCGATGAATCTTAAAATTACGAAAATGCTTAATATCATGTCAATGAATAGAAAACAGTTTATTTTTCATAGAGATTTTATGACGAAGGGAAGAGGGCATCCAAGGTTTTCTATTTTTACGTTTAAAAGAACGAGTAAAAATAGGAAAAGCTAAACGATTAGCTAATGAAAATCCAGAAATGAAATTCGCATAAGCTTGCTCACTAAATAAAGATGAGTCAACAACCAAAAACTCACTCCCTTCAATACGAAGAGAGAAATTTTTAAGAGCAGAACCAGAGAAGAATTTATATCCAGATAAATTCATAGAAGTAGGTGGGTTTACACTCAATTTGTTAAATATTGGAATAATTTATATTTATATATATTTAAAATGAAAAGTATCTTACTTTATATTAACTAATTTAGCTTCTTCTTTTCCTTTTATTGCAGTTGTAATTGATGAATGATGACAAAAAATACAGACTGTAATACTGAGAAAAACAATCCCTCCCTAGAATATAAAAATAATTATTAGGTAAGTGTACTTATTATATATAAAAAAACAAGCTATTCCATATAAATTTTGAAGATTAATAATGATCTATAGATACTGACTGAAAATAGAAAGTTGTCTTCTAGACCTTTAAATGTTTAAATACTGAATTTGTTTTATTTCTTTCATCTACACATATATGTCCCAGTTTTTTGTAATTAAAATTCACATATGCGTAATTATTTTACCCAGGTCTAAGCTGGATTTAAACGGCGTTGTGTACACTTAGCATTGGAGTAGTTTAAAAATTATTTCCTCATTTATCTTTAGTATATTTTTATGTTCCTTTTACACACAAAAAATTTACTTAACCCATTTAAAATTTATTGGCATTTCTAAGGAATCTGTTATTACATTAATCTATTAATACAGGCCGACAAGAGTTTTGCTGACTTACAGTTGAGAGTTGATTTTAAGGTTTTTGATGTGCCGAAATCAAAAATCATATTAGTTTTCATGTATCATGTCAAGTTTTTTTTCTAAAGTATTTTGAATGTCCAAAAAAATGAGCAAAAAGTGGGTACTTTGTGTATGGTTGGAGGTATACAAATGGTATATTCAGAATTGTATGATAGCGTGGCGAGCCAGTTTAAGCAAGTATATGTGCGATAACATGCACATAAATATAGTAAAACGCGATCTGGACTGTTTAAACAACTTTGTCTATCAGACACGACAACAAACATAAGGTTATTTGATCCAATATCGCAATGTTTGATCGTAATCCAAATATATCCATCACAAAACACAATTTTTAATACAATTTTCCTAACATAAGGATCATGCAGCGCATTACTAATTTTTTCAGATTTTTATCAGCAAATCCCGCATGAATTATGAAATCAAAAGTTTGATTTATATAACATTATAGCAATAAATACGTAATGAGATAGTTCGAAAACTTGACATGATACAAAAAAAAAAAAAACACCATATTTCAAATCAGCATACCAAAATTAGTTAAAAACAAGTGTCACATGTAAGTCAGCAGAGATTTTATTTTTTTTATCGGCTTGTGTAATCAGTACAAAAATTATTATTTAGAATGTATATTTTTGCTAGTTTGATACTTAGTCTCTAAATTTTAAATATTCCTCCGCAAAAGTCTAACTAATGCATACATTTTAAACAAAAAAACTATTTTTGGGGGGTATCCGCCACAAGCACTTAACTAAGGCCTTAACCAAAATCCTTTAGTAAACATTTTAGTCCTCCGACTGTATTTAAGAAAAGGCAATATATTCTGTCTATGCCCACATATTGTCATCATTAGGGAATCAAGAATTTCTTTCAATATCACTAAAATTTTAAATCTGATAAGTAAAAGTAAGCATGACGTATGTACAATAAAGTGTAATTCTTAATATCTATTTGAATTGTGGAAAAAGTAGAACAAATTTATAGATAATCAACGACAAAAACATACTTACAAAAACTATTGCAACGGCCGGGCCAACGAAACTGAATACAAAATAGTTATCCAGATGCAACCAACAATACTGTTTTGTTCCATAACCAGTTGGATCGATTATAGCTGATATTACAACAATCACTGCTGGTAAAATATAAGCAGCAGCGTAGTAAAATCGAGCGTGGCTTTTCTCTGGATCACTCGAGCCAATAAACGTGGTATACTGCTGATAGCATTCAAAGAACATCCAAGAAAAGGCAGCTAAAAAAAAGTACTGAAGAACACCAGCAACTACAGCACAGGCAATGTGATATTTGGTTTGATCGATACCTGCTACAAATACAGTTTCTGACACTAGCAAACAAAAAAACATATTCTTTTGTATAATTATGCTGTCGCCAGTAATCCTGCAATAAAAAAGAAAATAAATAATGTTGCAAAGTGGATTATATATTCTGCGTAATTGAAAATTACGTCATGTTATCGTTGTATTCAGTATTTTTACTTTGTCATGAAATCAAGATATTCGAAATAAAAAGCAGGAAAGTCCCGTATTTAAGTAAAATCTATCAACAGATTACATAGATGGATAAAGGGTATAAGGCGCCTGGTACAATGTCAAAATTTGGTACCGTCAAACAAATATTAGTAGTATTTAATTATTTTATACTATTTATTGTTCTTCATTCTTTTAGGGATTACCTCAATAGCTCAACCTAGTCCTCATATTATTAAAAAAACGAAAAGTCATGATGAAAATTAGAATTTCTTAACAATAAAAATATGAAATAAACTACACATATTTTTTCTGAGGAGACAAAAATTAAAATGTTTTGACATGAAAATTAAAGCCTTGAGTGAGTTTCATTGTTCGAAATTTGTTATTAGTCCTCCATATAGATGAACAAGTTAATACATTTTGATGTAGTATTCACTTTTCTAATTTCCTACTTGCAGTTCTACATTATGGTTTCGTTGGAAAAAGGCATTTTTGCTTTCATACACACAACTACTTCATTGAACACATCATAGTAAATGATAATTTTTACAGGGATTGGACCTAATGAGTATATTAAAAAATTAAATAAGGTTTAAAACTCTTTAAGTTTAAACATCGAACAAGACAAACCTCCATGAGATGTTTTTAAAAGTAACACGAAAAAATGAACAGTGTAATGTACATAATTAATCAAACGAAGGTGTCCTTTGAGATTTAACCACTGTAAACATGGGCATCGTTTTTGTTAGTTTTATAGCCACTTATGAGCTATACCATATTAAAAGGAGGCAGTGGTTAGGACAGTTAACCGCTATCTGCTATTTTTGGTCTCAAGTAGGCCTTTAACATAATTATTACATTCTGAAACCTATATTCTTAAACACATAATTTGAAGTCGTCTGTAAAATTAAAAATGATCCAATTTCCTATATTATGGAAAATTCCTAAAAAAGTGAAGGTATGTAATTAAGCAGTGATGGCAGAAAAAAAAAATCCCCTAATACCTTTAGTTTAAGTTGACAATAAAATAGTGTCTCCATTATTAATAAATAAATAAATAAATAAATAAATAAATAAATAAATAAATAAATAATGTGTTTATTTGCTTACATTTTTCTGGTGATTTAGATGTTTATTTTATAAAAACATTAATTTTGCAAATCTGTGGGGACAATCCACTTATTAATTTTGTGTAATCAATGTTTGAATAAGAATTACAGAACAAAAATACTTGATGGAAGAATCAGTCCAAATTAAAATCGTACACAATGTTTCCGCACATTTATATTTAACTTCATTAGTCACCGTTTTTAGATATATTGGGCATATCTTCAAATAAAATACTCATTCTGTATAGAAGAAATTGATAATTCAATACATTTATTTACATAAAATTAATATATTACGTTCTAGAAAATTTATGTATAAATTTTAATAAAATTAATTATTAACCGATAACTTACTTCAATAAACTTAGAATCATAACTGTGATTAGTAAACATATGACAGCAACAACACAGCCTGAGGATATAATTATGTGCAAAATTTCAAGTTCTGGATCAAAAGTCTGAAAAATACCATTTGTATTAAAATAGACAATACTGCAATATGAAACTAGCTACTACATGGGTAGAAAAGTCCTGGGACTAGCAATGAAAAAAAACATTTTTTTGTCAAAATCAAATTTATTCTTCAATATAGTTCCCTCCAAGAGCAATACACTTATTCCAACGGTCCTCTAACATTCGAATACCTTTCATATAGTACGATTTGTCAAGGGCTTCAAAATATGCAGCAGTTTCACATTTGACATCTCCATTTGACCCAAATCTCTTCCCCTGGAGCCACCTCTTCAAGTCAGTAAGCAAATAATAGTTACTGGGGGCCAGATCTGGAGAATATAGGAGATGGTGGATCAATTCGAATTTCAATTCATTCAATTTTGCCATCGCTTTCATAGATGTGTGTGAGCCGGGCTATTGTCTTGGTGAACCAGTACTTTTTTCTTCACCATATGCAGCCTTTTTTTCTTGATTTTGTTGTTCAAACAATTTAATAATCCTTCATAATACTCTCCTGTGACTATTTTTCCTTTCGCAAGGTAGTTGATGGATATTATGCCATGTGCATCCCAAAAAATACTGGCGAAGATTTTTCCAGCTGATTGTTCGCTTTGGGCGGCTTTCGCCAGGTTCCAACCACTCTGCAGACTGGACTCCTGTGTGTAGTAATAGATCCACGTTTCATCCATGGTTACGAATCGGTGCAAAAACTCATTTGGGTTATGCTTAAATAGCTCCAAAGCGCACTCTGAATCATCGACACGTTTCTGTTTTTGGTCGATTGTTAGAAAATGCGGCACCCATCTCGCACAAAGCTTTTTCGTATGTAAATGCTCATGTTAAATATAACTAACCCTTTCTGTTGATATCTTTACGATGTCAGCTATTTCCCTCACTTTCACTTTGCGGTAATCCAAAACAATACGGTGGATTTTTTTTATGTTCTCTGCAGTTGTTGCTTAAATTGGACGCCCAGAACGTGTAGCATCATCGATGCTCGTACGGCCGCATTTAAACTCACAAAACAATCGACAAATGGTTGTTTTCGATGAAGCAGATGTGCCATAAAGCTTTTCGAGCCATTCTTTGGTTTGGATGGTATTTTTTTTTCATCAAAAAGCAATGTTTAATTAACACACAAAATTCTTTTTGGTCCATTGTTTTCACAAAATCAAAAGTATCATCACTTACATGACCGCAACTCTCAAACAAATGGCCGATATATCATAAAAATTTGACACCAATCATTTGAAGCTCGATACTAACTGAAAGTCGTATGGATATCTGATTGGTAAAGCCATCTAGTGGCGAGTCCCGTGACTTTTCAATCCATCTGGTATGAATATTGAATATGGAAATTATATAAAATTTAATATTTCTTTGTTAAATTACATGTCTTGAGAAAGTACATTAAGTGAGATGTTCATGTTCCACTGTGTATATCTAAAGAACGACATTATTCGTTATGATTGTGATGCAATTGCCCACATATCTATATAAATTAAGTTTACGCAGTAAATTACGTATAAATTTACTGTATATTAATATATAAAAGAGTTAATTTATGAGAGACAAAATTTAAACAAATATATCTTACCTTAACATCCTTCAATTCCATTACAACAGCAAAGTTTGTCAGATGATCACATGCACAGACAGTGTGAGTTTTGTTTGAGAGCTCTACCCAACACCCTTCTGCAGACCAGTCTCTATATTTAAAAGGAATCAATTTAAAAGATGACAGTATTCATTATATAAATTAAAAGGAAGCTAAAAATGAAATATTTAATCAGTGGCAGCCTTCGGATAATGTAGATATATATACATGACTGTGTGTTACATTTTTACACGTTTAAGTTTTCAAATGAATATGTATGATTATAATAAAAAAGATAGATATACAATTTTTCCCAATTTTAATCCCACGAAATTGAGTGTAGAGATTTAGAACTAAACATTTATTGCGTTAAGAAATGGTGCAAATTAAATCTCTTTATCACTATTTACACAACTTCGATGAATCTTTTTTTTACATCATGATTTTTGAAATTAGGCATGAATTACCATAAGAGGAAAAATTTAATGAAATACATTTCAGTTCGTGACTTGAGCGCGTCAATTTCGGTTGTAGAATTTAGTTTTCGTAGTCGAGTGTAAAAGGAGGAATTAGCGTATGAATAGAGTAAAAATGAATGGATTGCAGTTGTGCCAAACCATTCACCACTGAACGAACCATTTTACTCATCTACCATAAACGAAAAGACCCATTCCGTGAGTCAGTCATCGAACGATTTGATACACCTTTAAAATGAATGAACAAAATTCTTCCTTTTTCAATCTATGTAAGGGGAAAGAGTGTATTTTGATTAAATCTACATGAAACGAATATAAGGTCTTGTGCCTTCGTTAAATACTTGTTTAAAAGCAAACTATTCGAAAGGATAACAATTTCTTAAAAAAAGTTCTCGTGCTATCACTAAATTAAGGATTGCTTATCTAATGTATTATACATGCTATGTATTAAGCTATGTATTATACATGTATAAAGGGGGGATATAGCCTCAACCCTAATGCTCCACATATGGCACTAATTTGTAATTTTTATTTTCTGGAGGAAAGCCCTAGCCCCTATAATTACGCTAATGTTTTAATAGTTTTGTGACTAATTGTAATAACTCAATAATAGGTTAAATACTTATAATGAGTTATTTAGGACAATAATTGAAGTAGATATATGCACTAATAAATTAATTTATTATGAACATAAAATTGATGGAAAATATGATTTTCGTATATTCTTATTTTATACAATAATTTAACAGTGATTCAACAATTTTGATAAAAACGGTATAGCTACCAATGAACAATAAAAATATTTGTTGATAAAATTATTTTCTCTTAGAATTTTAATAATTAACAAGGTCACTCAAAATATCGACTTCAGCCATTCTTGTTTAAAATATATAAATATGCATCAATTATTAAATTGATGACACTAAAATGTGTCTAGAAAAGCATGCAATACTGTTTAGGCACAATACCGATGTATTTAATTGTAAGTTTTTCCGTAACTCAAAAAACTGCAATATAGTTAATATTTGAACATATTTTGTTCTGTGATGGTCTTTATTTCTCCATTCCTCCAACCAAAAGTTATTTAGAACTTCCAATTATAAAAGCCTTGTACACAATAGCCAATGTTTTAAGTCTTGAAATTAATCAGGCTGCCTCTGCACTTAATTATTATTTTTATATAGCATATAAGGTGTTATATCTTACCGTAAATCAAAATCCCAAAAAACACAGATCGGATTTGTGGCATTTTCTTGCTGGAAAGAAAAATAAATATATTCAATCTATAATATTGAATTAATATAAGAAACTGACAAATTTAGATATGGCCATTTTTAAAAATATGTACGTACATGTCACACGTCTATAATTTAAATATATGAATCTTAATGCCAATTTCAACCCCATAGTAAGTTTAAAATAACTATAGGTTAGAGTCACCGTTTCAACATGCTGTTTCACGCTAATTTCCAGATGTAGATGTTAACAGTTGAATTTTAAAAAACGCATCGAATTGCACAGCATGTCCTAGGTTCAAATTCAAATTTTCGTGAAAGGTCGCTAATTAGAGGACATATTCAAAAAAGAAAACATAAAACAAAATGTTTGATACCTAAGGTAATTTAATTATTATTAGCTTTTTTACCATTGCTCAAAATGTTCTCTTCAAC
>QLNU02015360.1:157789364-157803970 GCA_006491805.2 Dysdera silvatica | reverse complement strand
TATATATATATCATATTCAACCATTATCTATCCACTGCTGGATGAAGGTCTCTCCAAATGCTTTCCACACAAGTCTATCCTGAGCAATTCGCTTCCACGTCACCCCAACCTGTTTTCTTATTTCATCCACCCATCTAGTTTGAGGACGTTTTCTAGGTCTTCGGTGGTCTCTTGGAATCCAGTTCAGAATTTCTGTTGTCCATCGTTGATCAGTTCTTCTTGCAATATGCCCAGCCCATCGCCATTTCAGCCCTTTTACTTTAACAATGATGTCCTCTACTCTAGTTTGCTCTCTCACCCAAGTGTTTCTTTTTCGATCTCTCCTAGTTATTCCAAGCATGCACCTCTCCATGCTCCTTTGCGTTGTCTGTAACTTTCGTATTGCTCCAACTGTTAGACTCCATGTCTCTGATCCATAAGAGAGGACTGGCAATACACACTGGTTGAAGACCTTTCTTTTTAGACACAAAGGCAATTTCCCCTTCAGGATAAAACTGTTTCTTCCAAATGCACTCCAGCCAAGTTTAATACGTCTGTTGAGTTCTTTCATAATGTTGCCATCCATTGAAATCAGCTGGCCAAGGTAAATATATGAATCAGCAATTTCTAGCTCAATGTTGTCAACTTGTATTTTTGTTTCCTCTACGAAATTATTGAACATGATCTTAGTTTTTTGTAGGTTCATCTTGAGTCCAACTTCTTTACTTCTAGTTGAGAGCTCCTGTACCATGTCTTGGAGTTCTGATGGGTTCGTTGAAAAAATAACAATGTCATCAGCAAACCGCAAATGATTTAAATATTCACCATTTATGGTAAATGGTGAATATATACATGAGAGAGAAATACATTTTCGAGTAAATCTAAGTATGATATAATGGAGCTATTCAACAGAATGGAATGTATGAGTAGGAGAGAGAGAGAGAGTGACAGAGATAGGGACCGTATTCCCCTAGCTAGCAAAGATTGTTCTAGGAACTTAATGTAGATGTCCAGAACGTTTTCCCTATCAAGTAATGAGCTGGAACTAGTTGTTAAATGTTTTGCCAGCTATTGAAGAGAGCATAATTTTTTTGGCGTAAGGACAGCAAAAGTCATACTGCGCCGGGATTTATAGTTTTCTGAAGAAACTGAATCTCTTAAGACCTAGGGAACCAAGTCCGGATTATAGTGAAAAGTTTACCCGTAAACGTTCAATTTCGGTACCGCTGGGAGTTAAACCCTGGTTAAAGGCGCACTAGGTTAAGCTGTTGCTACTGCAACACCCCAGGGCCAAAGAAAGCATATGGACAGAAGCGAACTACAGTGCTGGTCATTAAAATTGTTACACAAGGAAAGAAAGCAGATAGCAGAATCATATTTATTGCATACATACAGTATAATGAAAGGAAGAAATTATTAAAGTTACAAGTAATTTTGAGGAACAGAGCATGCAAAAATGAGTACCCAGAGAAATCGGATTTGGCAATAATGACAGCTATAATCCAACTGGGCATCGAATTGAACAGAGTTTGGATGTCAGGTACATGAGTCCACGAGGCTTCAACTTTATGCCAGAGTTCATCTATAGCACTGGTTGGAAAGTTGTAGTGTACCAGTTTCTAGGTAACCATTGACCACACGTTTTCAATTGGTGAGAGATCAGGAGAACGTGATAGCTAGGGTAACAATATAATGACCTTCCTCGATACAGATATCGAGGAAGGTCAGGGCCCATGGGCAACATGCGGTCGTGCATTTCCTGTTGAAAGGAAGCGTGGCGGAGGCCTCGAAGATACGACAGAGTTACCGGCCTAAACACATCAAAAATGTGACGGCGACTGTCCAAATTACCGACTATGTTAATAAGAGGTAATCGGGATGTGTACCTAATGGCATCCTATACCATCACTCCAATGTGCTTGGCTCGTATGGCCGAGTGCAAGTTGGTAATGTTCGTTCCTCGGTACCTCCACATACGAATACCATCATCATGATTCTGTACGCAGAACCGGGATTCGTCTGAAAAGACGACGTGACGTGATGCTATTTCTGCGTTCATGTTCACCGTCGAACGCACCACTGTAGGAGCACCTGTCTTTGCTGCAGCGTCAATTGAAGTTACAGCAATGGTCACCGTCCTGATAATCCGTGGTGTTGCAGACGTCGCGTCGTCGCACTGTCCGAGCAGATACTTGTTGTCCTGAAAACGACCCAAGTTCCTGACTCGGGTCATGTGACGTCGCTGTACGACTCAACAAGGCCGTGCAAATAATGTGTCTGTCTTCTCTGGTGTTAGTGGTCGGTGGCCGCTGAGATCCCGCACGGCTCTCCTGGACTTACCGATTCCATATTCTCCAGACCGTCATGGGATCTTGACCAACGCGAGTGGCAATAGCGCGGGACGACAAACCGCACTCTCGGTAGGCCACGATTTTACCACGATCAAAATCTGACATGTGCTGGCAGGCATTTCTTCTTCTTACACGAGGCATAACAAGACCTTCGGATAAGCAACCAATTTGCGAATTCCATTTCCACAGGAGAAACCCGCTTTAAGAGCTTCCTTTTTACACAGACTGTTGTTGATGCTACTCCTCCCTGTTTTGCAAGTATGCATTGAAATGCTAAACATTTGCATCTTCTAGCATGCTGCAACTTTCATTCAAATTTCGCGTTTGTTGCATGCCGCATTCATGGTGTAACAATTTTAATGGCTGGAAGTGCAGTAGTTAAAATTTTAAAAACTGTCCATAGTCACCATCTGCAACTCCACGGGAGAATTTCTAAATTTTAAATTATGGTTTAAAAAAGGCATGTTCTTTCTGAAGTGCAATAATCACAGGTAAATTTTACATCATGTCTTACTAGCCACACAAATCAATCTCCTTCTTCTGTGTTCTACTAATTCAGAACTGAAATCCATGATTGAATTCCCGTTTATTACCAAATATAAGCAAAAGAATGCAGTCAGCCTCTAAAAAATTTAAAACTGTTTAAAAATATTAGTTAATATTACATATCTAATTAAAATATAATATTGTATATATAATATACTACCAAAAATGCACGAACATAGGATTATGTATAGATCCTGCATTCACTAATGAGCATGAATTTGAATTATGGTTTTAGATAATAAGATATATTTAGATAAGTTAAAAGTATGGCTCTCTTTCAGAAGTACTAGTGTGCTTAAAGTTAATATGTCACGTACAACTGAACTTGCAGCCATTTAATATAGGATGTGTTCAGATGCTATACTGGCAATCTTCCAGTGCATAGCATTACAAAACATTTTAATATAGTATCAATCTAAGAAAATGATATAATGCTGTGTCGGAAGATAAAATAACTATTTAATAAAAAATGTAGGTTGGCTATTTATGACTTTCTATTTTTGATTAGCAATTTACCTCTTGTTTTATTTGATTTTGTTTGTCAATTTTTATTGTAAAGCTGACAATACACTGCTCTAATGTAAAATATTTTAAATCTTAAGTTAGTTACATGTAAAAATTTTGTGTTAGATATAGATTTTGTATTTTTTCCGGAGAGGAACCTTTCATCAATCCTTACTAAACAACAATTACACCTCCAAAAGTTTCATACCATACTTTTTCCTTTCTCTTCATCTTCTCACTTAATATTCGTTAATCAATAAAACACTAAATATTTCTTTTTATGTAGAATTTCTAGATTTTTTCAAAATTAAAGCGCATTGTTTAGTTTCAATATGTACATGGTAAATTAGGATCGAAAAGTTATAATACATATGACCACATAATATATATATATATATATATATATGCAGGCGTTACCATGATGAGAATATGCTTGCAAAGATTGAGCAGAAAGAATAAGTTTATCTTGCATTCCTGTCCAATGAATGCCATTGAGTTCAGAATCAATGTCTTCAAATACTGGAAATTGGATGTTATCTTCATTTAACCCAAACACTTTTAATGATAGTACTAAGGAAAGGAAAAAGGAAAAAATATAACATTAGTATTAATTTAATAACAATATAATCATAGTTTATAATAATAATTCAAGTATGTGCTAATTTTAGATTGTAAACAATAATTTTGGAGCAAAAATTAGCAATATATTATAATTAATGTTTCTAATCGATCTGCAGAAGTCTTCGTTAGAAAAAAAAAGTTTGTTAGCAACAAAATTAAAAAGTTGCTCATCAGTGACTCTGGACGTTAACTATAATTAATGTAATTAATAAACTATATATTAATATAGCGAGAGGTTGGAACATGGTATTGTTTAGCAAACATCACTGAAATGGATTGGTGTGGTGATATTCGTATTTAAGGAAGTGTTATGCTGGATGAACCTACAGAGATCCAGCTACTGTAAAGAAGTGCTGTAACAGGAGAGCACTACTTCAATGAGGTAATACTTTTCCTTTGCCGTGTGCCTCTGTTCAGAGATACCATTGACACCAAGCTAGTGTTCGCGGACATCGTGTGTGGACCTCGGTGTGCTGAAATCATCGTACTGCGGCTGTTGATATACTATTGGAAAATGAACTCATCGTTCGGATGGATTGGCTCGCATATTCCCCCAATTGAGCTCCCACTGAACACATAGGGGACGCTCTGAGGCGATGCCTTGCTACACGTCAAAACCTACTGGAAAATACTCACCTGCTAAAAAGGGCGCTGACGGAGGAATAGGGGATGTTATCACAAGAATTTATCAACAATCTCGTTCTAAATATGGACAGAAGGTGCAAAGCATGCATCGCCGTTAGGGGTAGTCATATTCCTTATCAGGGATGCCGACGTGAAGAAAATAGTGGGGGCAGGTAATTTTTAATCCTATCTACTTTTTCAGGCTAATTTTTCAGTTTCAAACGGGGAGGAGTTACCCTCACACCTCAAATTTTAACGTAAAAAATAAACAACAAATAAATAATGTTTAATTAATTTAAATTATTTGATAATTATTATAACATTTAAGCGCTATGTTAGTGTAATAAAGTGCAGGCCGTTTTTACAGCAACACGAAAAACATCAGCAATAACAATTAATATATTTTATATGTTATATCTTTCATTCTCAACTATGTTTAAAATTTCTTTATTTACTGCTCACAAATTTGGACCCGGCTCTCAAATATTTTTTAAATGGGCCAAAGGGACATGGGCCCCTATAAAGTTGGCGTTGATGTTCCCTACTGAGGACCACTGGCGTATGCAGGGGGGGGGGTAATGGGGATTGCACCCCGAAATGCGATAAAATTGTGTATATATTATGAATATATGGAGTTTCAGCTTTGTAACTCCCCATTGTAAGCTTGTAACCCCCCTTATAAACATTCTGCGTACGTCTATGCCGAGGACCAACTACCTGTACTCTTTTTTCCATTTTTGGTAATCATGCAGCAAGTGCAGTGTAGCCCTTTTTGATTAACGTGTCACTTTATTGTATTGTTGTGATGGTTTTGCCATTTCGATACTGTACAAGGTTCCTGTAATAAATAGCATTTTACCATATTTAGTCTGTTCCTGTGAAAAGAAACAGGTGAAACGTGACTGATCCGTAAATTTTCCACACCAGAGCATTCTTAATGAGCAAACTGACACAACAATGTGATTTTTTAACACGCATAGTACTTTATAGAAGAAACAGATGTGTAAACTTAGTTCGATGTTATACAAATACAGAGTGGTCATAAAGGAAGCTTATACGAGCCCCTAGCGACCGCATTTTACAACGAAACTGAATGAAACGTGAGATTTAGACATTTCAAAGTATGCGTTCGCGAGCTGTGTAAATAACAAGAATCGAGCTCTCGTAGTTACAGTTATAGTAAACAAATTTAAAAAATTTCGAATAGTATCCTTTTTTTATAGTAACGTGATCAGCACTGTAAAGAAAAACAACAAAAATAGTTTTAAACGTTTATCTTTAGCTCTAAAAACGACTGCGCAAGAGCTATGTCAAGCAAGATGAGTGTGAACGGCAAAAGAGGAAAGACAGACAATAAACAGCAGTGATGAGCATGGGCGCCCATATAGGGAAGCAGGGAGGGGCTCGGGTCCCCCCTTAGCCGTTTAAAAATTTTATTTGCCCGATTCTGCTATGCATTTACTTTCAAAAGATTTACAGTCACATTTTAAAATAAGGTACTTTTTAGCTCATTACTAATTGTCAAGCAGTATCAATTATTTTTGTAGCCTTTTGGTATCTTGTATATTCATTAAAATCGACAGCTTTGAGAGGTAATAATTTTTCAGCCCCTAGATATGCACTCTTAATATTCCTTAGAAGTACTCATATGGGCACCCATGGTGATGAGGCATGTGATTTGCGCGAACTTTTACATTTTAAATGTTTGCGCATGCTCATATAGCCTTACCTGATTATAAACTGCATTTGCATTGATGTAAAATTTAAATATTACATCCTCAATGACTAGAAAACACGTAGAATATATGCCCTAATTGGTCTGAGGTGAATTTTTGAGGGAATATACTTACAAACATTGTTTTTAACTAAACCAAACGAACCATCACGGCCAGAGGTTTCAGCCAATAGAAGTGCGCTTTCCTTTAATGCCTCTAAAAAAGCAGAAATCAGCAATTTCCTTTCAGAAACCGTTAAATCATTCCAGGCAGATCTTTGTTTATTATCTATCAAGTTGCTTAATGTTTGTACTAAAGACTGCAAAATAAGAAGAAATTAAAAAGAAATAAGTAAATCATATGAAATTAAACTACGAAGAACGCTTACATATAAAGATTAAAAAAAATATAATGATACACGTATAAAGAAAGTCATACTTGAAGCAGTTCTCGTAATACGTTGTAACGATGTCTCATGTCTAAAACGTTTTCCATACTACTAACACCCTTATATAAAGCTTGTTGAATTAGCTCCCCTATGTCTTTAAGGTCTTCACTATATAGCTGCTTTGCTAAAGACATAAGGGCTAATTCAGTCGTAACACTAATGATGGAATCTCCATGGTTCATCTGGAAGAGAAATGAATGGAAAAGTGACTGCACGAACATAAATACTTATAATATAAATACTTATAACATAAATACTTATAACATAAATACTTTTGATATAAATCTCTCTCGCTCTCCTACATACACGCACATACAATACATAGTAGGAATCATTTATAATGGTCTTGAAAAGACTGAGCAAATTTCATCTTTACAAGAGATAATATAGCTTTTATAAATCGTACCGTAGTAGTATATTACGGCATTCGTTTGGCCAAATTTTATTTTAATAAGAACTTATTCCAAAGATGGCGTTTTCGAAATATGGGGCGCACAGCGTCTTATTTTGGTAATTTGGAATAGTTCTTTCCAATGGAATTAATCGTGTTCAAAACTACACTGATTATGACCAAAATAATAAACAATTATTATGTTTGTTCAAGATTATTTATCGTGTCAATGCACACCATTTTATGCGATTTAAGGGAAACGCTTCCTTAGAGTTTCCATACAAATCCTACAAATTTTAGATTTTCTAACATTCCATTTTATGATGCCAAATTGTGAATTCATTAAGTTCGGAACTCATACATTATTAGCCCTCAATTAAAAAAATATTCTTTCATTTACCGTCGCAAATTTACTAAGTATGCGCGTTTTGAAATCATAGAAAGTAAGAGCACCCTTCCCGCTGTTGAATTTTTTGCAAAAAGCTGAGGGGACCTAAAATACAGCTGTGCCAACTCGCTCACTAAAAGGATCAAGAAAGAAGGTTCTAATTTTTACCGATAGAGGGCTAGAGCAGTAATGATAAAATGGCTTTGAAAACTATCAATTATATGCAAGAAACTCGCAATAATAATTATTCAATGTGTCCGCCACCACAAAGAATAATGCTACGCAAGCTGCTTAAAAAGCCACGGATAGCAGTGTGGAGCATACTCAGATGGATGCCAGAGATTTCGCGGCAAATGGTGTTTTTTAATTACGCGAAAGAAGATGGATTGCATAGATACACTCGAGACCTTAAATAACGCTACGATCAAAAATCTACTGGTGTCAAGATTGAAGACTTAGGGGATACACTCCGTTGCAGTAACGGATGATTAGTCGTTCTTGGCAGAGGTGTACGAAGAAAATTCGTAAAGGGGGTTAAAGGCTCAATCGGCGGATACAAAGCTACAACTTCATATATTCATATGTATATATACAAAAATTTCATCGCAATGGGGGGCTACAACCCCCATCAACACATTCCCTGCGAATGTGAACGCCAGTGATTCTTGATCAGATGTGTTCATGAGAAACTGTTTCAATGCAGGTGCTATATGAGTATTAGCGTATACAGAAAGTTCATAAGGGGTTACAGGTTTATAATGGGGGTTATAGAGCTGTAACTCCATATATTAACGTAAACGTATACAAAATTACATCGTAATGGGAGAAAATATGAGGGGGGAGGTTATATTTTTGGGGGTTATGATCCCATCAACCCTTCTGCTTAAGCCAGTAGATATGAGGTGATGTCCCACATTGGAAAATTTAATTTTTTTTCCGAAGAGAAAATTACTCAATTTGTTCTTCATTTTCATGTAAACTAGACTGTAATATATTAAATTGTCTGATTTTGTGAATTGTTGAAATGTTTACGAATTTATGTAAAACTCGTTATACAGGGCGCAAAGTAAAGTCTATATTTATCGAAATAATTTTTGAGTGAAGGCTCGTAGACCTATAAAAATGTGATTTAAGTTAAGTGGAAAAGCCCGATCAGATATGGTCAATGGTAGTGCCTTTTGCGGCGAAATGCACACTGAAGTGCCAGAAAAACTGGTACACCTACGTAATATTGTGTAGCCCCCAACCCCACGCATGCACACAGAAGTGCCACAACACGACGTGACATGGACTCGACTAATGTCTGAAGGTATCCTGGAGACAATTCACACCAGGAATCCTGCAGGGCAGTCCACAAATCCATAGGAGTGCAAGGAGGTAGAGATCTCTTCTGAACAGCACGTTGCAAGGCATCCCAGATATGCTCGATAATGTTCATGTCTGGCGATTTAGGTGGCCAATGGAAGTGTCTAAAGTCAGAAGAGTGTTCCTGGAGCCACTCGGTAGCAACTCTTGATGTGTGGGGTGTCGCATTATCATGCTGAAATTGTCCAAGTCCGTCGGAATGCACAATGGACATGAATGGGTGTAGGTGATCGGACATGATGCTTACGTACCTGTCAAGAGTTGTCTCTAGACGTATCAGGGGTCCCATATCACGCCAACTGCACACGCCCCATACCATCACAGAAGCTCCACCAGCTTGAACAGTCCCCTGTTGACATGTAGGGTCCATGGATTCATGAGGTTGTCTCCATACCCGTACACGTCCATCCGCCTGATGCAATTGGAAACGAGACTCGTCAGACCAGGCAACGTGTTTCCAGTCATCAACAGTCCAATGGCGGTGTTGGCGGACCCAGACGAGGCGTAAAGCTTTGTGCCGTGCAGTCAACAATGGTACACGAGTGGACCTTCGTCTCCAAAAGCCCATATCAATGATGGTTCGTTGAACAGTTCGCACGCTGACACTTGTTGATGCCCCAGCATTGAAATCCGCGGCAATTTGAGGAAGTGTTGCACGTCTATCTCGTTTAACGATTCTCGTCAGTCGTCGAAGGTCCCGTTCTTTCAAGGTCTTTTTCCGGCCGCACCGCTGTCGGAGATTTGATGTTTTACCGGATTCCTGATATTCACGGTATACCCGTGAAATGGTCGTACGCGAAAATCCAAATTTTGTCGCTATCTCGGAGATGCTATGTCCCATCTCTCTTGTGCCGACTATAACGCCACGTTCAAAATCACTTAAATCTTGATAACCTGCCATTGTAGCGGCAAGAACCGATCTAACAGCTTTGCCAGACATCTCTTGTCTTATATAGGCGCTGCCGACCGCATCACGTTACGCTGATTGGTTGCAAAGCTCCGTTATTTGCATACGCACGCCTGTACCAGTTTTTCTGGCACTTCAGTGTAGAAGTTATTGCATATTATTCGGAAACTAAAATAAAACACAGAAATCAACAACAATAAATTACGAAGTTGTTAAGAATCAACTAATTAGCAGAAAATGACACATTCTGTACGGCAATAGGATAAATAGAAGATTATACATATTTCGTGCAATCGGATTTTCGTCAATGCCGCATCATAAATTGCGCCGCGACTATTCAGTGGTGGAATACATACTACACGCATGGCGTAGAAAAAGATACGTGGAAACGTGCGAAGAAATAGAATTAATACGTACAAACGAATACATCAACAGTGCATAGAACGTGAGCATATAATTAATTCATGCAGTCTTAAGTGTAATGAATAAGGTATCAGTACAATTCACATTAATGTTGAACATGTTCAACATACTACCGTCGATCACAGTACACATTTGTACGCGAAAAAAAAAACACTTCCTCTTGAACGAACGAATGCGCAGTACATTTCACATCATTTAAGGTTGGGCGGCGCAATTTAACTGCCCGTTATTATTGTACACTATTTATTATACTGTACAATAATAAAGCTACATATGCTATGCAAGTAAAAATTTGATTAATGGTGAAATCAATTTTATTATTATTTTTATTATTGCCATTATTATTTATGACATGGCAGTAATCAGAACCAGATCCACCAATGTGTACCGGCTTCTATTTATTTTACCGACGTACGTGATATATCATTGCCTACTAATTAGTTGCTGCCTATCAAATTTGTAATTTAAATTTTTAAATATGTCTTTTAGGTTTTGAGTTGGGTGCCCTAGCTTTTACATTTTGCCACAAAGGGCGGTACATTTGATTCTTAATCGGGTACGATCACTTTACTACAATTGTATATCAGTACCTAACATTTATAACTCCTCAGCAAAGCTATTTGGGTTAATATACGAACTTTTTTTATATTGTACCCTGTATACATACATAAGTATGCACACACACACACATTACACACAGAATGATGGTAGCATGCACCTCCTAGTATTCCTGCTATTTGAAATTTCGGTCTTCTCATTGAGTTAGATTCTACACTTTCTTACCCATTAGTGAGAACTGGTGAAATATACAGATGCATACACATTAAGATATATCCATGTATAATAAATTACTAAAATTGCAATTTCGTAATAGGTGAAGGAACGAAAAAATTTTGTTATGAGACTGCTTGAGATAAAGGAAAAAGAGTTAATTTAAACTATTAAAATTTTCAGTACACAGTCGAATCTCGTTAATATGAACACCCTAAGGGGGAAATAAAATCTGTTCGGTTAACAGTGGTTTGCGTTATCTTGAAAGCATGAGATCGTATTATTGAGTTATAACACAATGCAAATTCATTTAGGTGGAATCATGTTACATTATGGTATTTTTACACATGGTTTATAACATGACATATATTTTGTAAATTGCAGATTGATATCCGCCTGGGCAGCATTGGATAAAGACTATCGTCTGGCGGAGCCCATACTACTCGAGGGAAGAAAGGTTGTAGTAGTCTTTAGATGAAACAGTATAACAACACAGCAGTAAAATATAAACCTTGGCATTATCGTAATAAATATACAATATATGAAAATAAAGGCAGTTACAATTCTAATAGATATTTGCGGACATGTTTTTTAAAAAGAGAAATGGAAGTAAGTGCATGTAATCTGTTAGGGAGGAAATTCCAAATTTTAGGACCCATATCAATAGGTGTCATTCCGAGACGTTTTCTTGAAAAATAAGGTATTAACTTGCTTACAGTTCTGGTAAGACAACCCTGATTGGACAATTACGGATATATAAGATTAGCATATGAGTGGTATTTTATGCAATAAAACTTAAAATAATGACATTTTATATGGAAAAACTCTGTTAAAGGTAGTATTAGTATGATATGACGCGCAGTATCAGCAGTTGGAATTGAGGGTATTGAAGATGATAAGAGGCGAAAGATTTTTTTTAAGTGATGTTATTCTTTGTATGTTTGATTTAGATGTACAACCTCAGATTAATAAACAGTAGTATAAATTTGAGAATAGCACAGATTTAGCAGAATTGTTATTGGCAGGCAACAGCTGATACCTCTAATTACTCCAATGTTTCTGCTTATCTTAAGGCAAGTGAGATTAATGTGAGTGTCCCATTTCAAATTTGATTGTAATGTCACACCTAAAAAGTTAGTTTCAGTTAAGAATAAGATAGTGTTCCCATTTGTATGTTTAATTTAAATTGATTCAAAATTAGTTTTTTTTTGGTTCGTAAACAGAAGGCATTTGGTTTTTGAGGTGTTTAATGTCAGAAAGTTTAATATGAAATAATCCATAATAATACATGGATAATGGACATATAATAAAATATCTATTTTTTTTCCATTTTTATTTCATTTTTCCACATTTATTTCACCTCTGGTTACCAATATATATATATATATAAAGAAAAAAGTTTTCCTCGCCCATTCTTGGCGGAAACAGGCTTTGGGACGGGCAGAGCGCCATGTTCCCAAGCCTCTTTTTACATCACTTCTTAATGTGCCATGTCTAGAAACTTCCTGACAATGTGACACGTGTTTAGGATTGTGGCTTTTTGTATTTCAATGTAGGTGTTTGGGTCAATGTTGAGTATCTCCAAATTCGTCGCAAGCGTTTTTGGTACTATCCCTGTTGCTGAGATGACTAACGGGATGATGAGGATCTTTTCCATACCCCATATATCTCGTACTTCATGTCTGAGATCTTGGTACTTGGTGATTTTCGTTGTGTAGGTTGTCTGTATGTTATTGGTGTTGGGTACTGCTATGTCGATTAAGTACGTGGTCTTATTCGATTTATCGACGAGGGTTATGTCAGGACGGTTATGTGGGACTGTCTTGTCTGTTATGATTGCTCTATCCCAGTAAAGCTTGTGTGTTTCGTTCTCATGCACGGTCTCTGGCTCATATTTGTAGTACGGGCATTTTTCTGTCAGAAAGCCAGCATTCGCTGCCAATTTCTGGTGGACTATTTTCGCTACTTGATCGTGTCTATGTTTGTAGTCTGACTGCGCAAGGATCTTGCATCCTGCCATCACGTGTTGGATTGTCTCCGATGCCGCATGACAGTGTCTGCATTTGTCGCTTTCTATGTCTTTTCTCTGGATGAATTTCTGATTGTTCCTTGTTGCGATCACTTGGTCTTGGATGGCTAGCATGAATCCTTCTGTCTCTGGCTGGAGAGTGCCTTTGGCCAGCCAAGAATTTGATGCCTTTTTGTCAACGTGTGGTTGTTGCAGGTCATTGTAGTGCCTGCCATGTAATGGTTTTCCGGCCCAAGTTCTTAGTTTCTGTTCATTGGCTGCCTCCAGGACGCTCTGATTAAGATTAATTGATTCATTTTATCTTGATATGATATGATTTCATCAATTGATTAATTACACAGGCTGATTAAGAAGCCAACACCACTTGTTCTTCCAGTTTCCGTTCCTCTATAGTAAAACAAATGTCCGCTTTTCAGTTCCACCAACTCTTCACCTTTTCTTCTAATTTCACTGAGTCCTACAATGTCCCATTTGATCTTGTCTAGTTCCTCTTCCAATTCCTGAAGTTTTGCTTCAGAAGCAAGGGATCGTCCATTAAACGTAGCCAAGGTCAATAACAAACGGCAGCCTGGGCCATTCCAGTGATTCTTAGCACCCCCTGCTTTCATGCCACGCTGACCGCTGCCTTGATCAGGAGCACTCCAGCACCTGGAGACTAGGGGCCATGGTTTTTGGTGTATTAGCATATTGGAGGAATTAGCCATCATTTCACCACGCTGGCTAGACGGGTTGGTGAATTAGCCCTCGCCCCTTCGATATTATCTGCAGGTGCTTTGTAATGATTTTGCTAAAACTTTGTACGTAATAGGGAGAAGGCTAATTGGTCGAAAGTTTTGAAGATCATCTTGAGCTCCTTTCTTATGCAAAAGAATAACATCGCCATTTTTCCATGCATTAGGAATTTTCTGTTCCTTAAGACATTTTGAGAAGAGATTTACTAATATTTTGTGAAGCGTTTTGCCCCCCAGCTTTTAACATTCCACAGAAATGCCTTCTTTTCCTGTAGATTCTCCATTTTTCATTGATCTCATGGCATCCGTTACCTCTGATACTAAAACATCTGGTATTTCTTCTTTAACTACAGTTGTAGGCAGATTTTCTATATGTTATGATATATATATATATTATATATAGAATGGTTAGTAACGTCCTTATACACGCAGATAACTGAGAGCTATATGTATGAACGTGATGTATAGGTATAGTAAAGTGACCATGCGCTACAAGATTAAACTGTATGCAGCGCCTCTAGCTGAAATATTCTGAACTTAGAAAAATCTCGAAAACTATTCAAGATATGGTAAAAAGTCAATTACAAAGTTGTTAAGCACCATCTAGTTAGTACGAAACGATTTTTTTCCATCACGTTAAAGAGGAAAAAATCGTGATTTAGGAAGTTTAAGTGCTACAGGATGCCCCTGCGTGACAGCTTTCCCTTCGTACAGTTATACATAGAGGAGAAGCTTCGGGTAGGAGCGATATTTTCATTGCATACACAATCTCGTCACAAAGCGCATGATATGCAAATGTGTACGCTACAATAA
>QLNU02015360.1:157761373-157789264 GCA_006491805.2 Dysdera silvatica | reverse complement strand
TCTACGACAGAAAATATATGAGAAAACTTGCTGTTCGCCGTATAATGGAAACTAGAGGTATCCCAAAGAATGGAATAAGGAAATTCGACATTCCCGCAGTAAATTTTGAGGCTGAATAATACTATGACATGGTAGCATGGCATAAATTAACAGTGTATTGAGCCACCATTAACACGTCACTTACCCAAAGAACAATTGATTGTTCTATATGAAATTCGGAAAACAGATGGCTTTTCGGCATTGCATAAGATGTATCTTCACACACGCAGGCAGTAGAACGCTACGTAAAAGTAGTATCAGAAGCATAAAAGTTAGTTTGTGGAGAAGAGGTAAGGGATGGGTTGATCAGATGATGTAGGTTAGAGGAGAAAGAAATGATGCTAACGGTTGAAACAAAAGCAAATTTACAACTTTGTGCTACCAGAGATACTTAAAAATCATCATTAATGATTATTGAATTGATTAAGGTTGAAAGGATAGGCTGGTGGGTGGAGATCGACTGCAGCTACCTCCACGTGATGAGCTCTGGGCAGTTTTTGAGTTAAAACTAGCGAAGAGCTGCCTAAATATCTCTGGGGTAAATTAAATTGAATAGAAAGATATTCCATGATTTCTATAGACAACACCAATTTTTTTTGTGACATTTTCACCGACTTCTAATCTAAAAATTAGGGGACCTTTCTAACAATGGTAAATGTATATTTGTACAAAGTTAAAAATGAAATGTAAAATAATGTTAAAGGAAAAAGGAAACATGAAAATAATTCATAAACTATATCTTAAAACCCGTGAAATGACAGATTTTCCCCAAAATTCAATATTCTTACTTGATTTATAAAAAAAAAAATTCAAGTGTTCAGCTTATTTTTTTTATTTATTGATCAATTTTAATATTAGATGGTACTTTTTCACCACATTTTATTACGTTAAAATAAAAAATTATCTTCGAAAAAAATGCTAAAAAAATGTCATTTTTCCATTTTTTTCAAATTTTTAATGGCTTTGCGCGGGTGAAAGAAATTAATTAATATTTACCAAATTTTTCATGCGGTCTTCTCTTACCTAAAGATAACTTTTTTACCCTATTCCCAAAAGTTTATAAAAATTTTTTTTTTTCGATCCAACCTAATACTATACGATAAAAACGCTAATTGAGAAAATTTTTAGACACTTCTTGTATTTTAAACCAACGGCTGCGTAATTTCTTTGGACGGCAAAAACCGAATTTTTATAAGGTCAATTTGTTTTTAATTTTCTTTGGAAAAACAGCTCGTTTCAAGACCTTTTCGCTGTGTATTAAAAAACTTCTGGAGCTGTCTAGCCAATTCAGAAAGGTACTCTGAAAAAGATCTAAAGATTTTTTAGAAAAAGTTTTTAGACCCTCTTTTTGAAAACATGTCGGACTTAGAATTTAAAACTGTTGGTTTAAAACTTCGTACATATATATATATAAGTAATTTAATAATATATAAAAAGCAACTTCAAATGCTATATTAAAATAACATATATGCAATTAGAATTCACAGTATTTATCCATTACAATAAATGCGATATGCAGCAATTCATTATATAGAAATATATTAGAAATCTTTATAAAAAATGATTATTGAATTAAAAATATAAAAGGAGTTATGTTGATAATGCTGCCCTGAATTTGAGATCAGGGTGTGGACTTAAAAGCTTTTTATGGGCCCAACTCTCGTCCTCAGCAACAACATAAAAAAAAAAACAGTATTAAGATGCAAGAATAAATTGAAGAAATTAATAATGAGGATGAAGAATATGAATAATTACATTCGAAAATATATAAATTAATATCATTTATATACAAAACACAATAATATATATTATCAAAATTAGTAAATACCTTTAAAATAGTTATCAAGAGAATTGTCTTTTGTCTCAAAAAACATATTTAAACATTTTTAATTATTTATTCAAACACTCTAAAGAGATTAGCACAGAGATATATGGTAGACGTCCTACTTTATAACAATCTTGGTCTATCATTCGTTTCCATTCCATCCAAGACAAGAAAGAATTCAGATTATTGAATACTGTCAAATAATTTTTTATTTATTTAAATTTGAAGAAGTTTTTATAAAAAATCACCAAATTGTCAAAAGTTATTTTTGTAATTGTATTTATTGATTAGATATAGATGTATAACTTGGAATGAAAGAAAAATTGGAAGTTTGTATGTTGGCGCCATCTATGGTATAGTGAAATAAAAGTTTTCACCCAATTCGCTAAACAATGGGACTTTGTGAAGTTAACTGTAAAATAATAAAATATAAAGAGAGTGAGAATAGCTATGTAATATTAAAACTTAAATTTATTTATAATATTGTTGATAAAATTCAGAGGAAATTCACTATTTTTACACATAGTTACAAGATCTTTAATGCCGTTTTTTAAGTTTTGTTGTGTGTTGGTAATACGTTTAAGACCAAATAACTAATTAATGATTATGTTTCTTAACATATTTAGTGATAAATTAGAGTTCAAATTCTGTATTCTAATAATGTGAAAATATAATCATCTACTCTATTATAAATATTTGTTACTACATTATAATCGATGATTTTGATATTATCATCCAAAAAGTTTGCTGTGTATCATCAAGGTTAGTACGAAATAATTTTAAGTTACTTGGATAAAAGTGAAAACTGATTTCAGAATGTTCTAATATTTTTAAATAAATTATATCATCTATATATCATTTAAAGATATATTTATCATTATTATAATGTTCTCAAATGATGCATATATATATATAAAAGTTTTCCTCGCCCATTCTTGGCGGAAACAGGCTTTGGGACGGGCAGAGCGCCATGTTCCCAAGCCTCTTTTTACATCACTTCTTAATGTGCCATGTCTAGAAACTTCCTGACAATGTGACACGTGTTTAGGATTGTGGCTTTTTGTATTTCAATGTAGGTGTTTGGGTCAATGTTGAGTATCTCCAAATTCGTCGCAAGCGTTTTTGGTACTATCCCTGTTGCTGAGATGACTAACGGGATGATGAGGATCTTTTCCATACCCCATATATCTCGTACTTCATGTCTGAGATCTTGGTACTTGGTGATTTTCGTTGTGTAGGTTGTCTGTATGTTATTGGTGTTGGGTACTGCTATGTCGATTAAGTACGTGGTCTTATTCGATTTATCGACGAGGGTTATGTCAGGACGGTTATGTGGGACTGTCTTGTCTGTTATGATTGCTCTATCCCAGTAAAGCTTGTGTGTTTCGTTCTCATGCACGGTCTCTGGCTCATATTTGTAGTACGGGCATTTTTCTGTCAGAAAGCCAGCATTCGCTGCCAATTTCTGGTGGACTATTTTCGCTACTTGATCGTGTCTATGTTTGTAGTCTGACTGCGCAAGGATCTTGCATCCTGCCATCACGTGTTGGATTGTCTCCGATGCCGCATGACAGTGTCTGCATTTGTCGCTTTCTATATCTTTTCTCTGGATGAATTTCTGATTGTTCCTTGTTGCGATCACTTGGTCTTGGATGGCTAGCATGAATCCTTCTGTCTCTGGCTGGAGAGTGCCTTTGGCCAGCCAAGAATTTGATGCCTTTGTCAACATGTGGTTGTTGCAGGTCATTGTAGTGCCTGCCATGTAATGGTTTTCCGGCCCAAGATCTTAGTTTCTGCTCATTGGCTGCCTCCAGGACACGCTCTGATTAAGATTAATTATTGATTCATTTTATCTTGATATGATATGATTTCATCAATTGATTAATTACACAGGTTGGGATTAAGAAGCCAACACCACTTGTTCTTCCAGTTTCCGTTCCTCTATAATAAAACAAATGTCCACTTTTAAGTTCCACCAACTCTTCACCTTTTCTTCTAACTTCACTGAGTCCTACAATGTCCCATTTGATCTTGTCAAGTTCTTCTTCCAATTCTTGAAGTTTTGCTTCAGAAGCAAGGGATCGTCCATTATACGTTGCCAAGGTCAATAACAAACGGCAGCCTGGGCCATTCCAGTGATTCTTAGCACCCCCTGCTTTCATGCCACGCTGACCGCTGCCTTGATCAGGAGCACTCCAGCACCTGGAGACTAGGGGCCATGGTTTTTGGTGTATAAGCATAGTGGAGGAATTAGCCATCATTTCACCACGCTGGCTAGACGGGTTGGTGAATTAGCCCCTTCCGATATTATCTATAAATTCTTTTTGTAATGATTTTGCTAAAACTTTGTACGTAATAGGGAGAAGGCTAATTGGTCGAAAGTTTTGAAGATCATCTTGAGCTCCTTTCTTATGCAAAAGAATAACATCGCCATTTTTCCATGCATTAGGAATTTTTTGTTCCTTAAGACATTTTGAGAAGAGATTTGCCAATATTTTGTGAAGCGTTTTACACCCAGCTTTTAACATTTCAGCAGAAATGCCATCTTTTCCTGTGGATTTCCCATTTTTCATTGATCGTATGGCATCTGTTACCTCTGATACTAAAACATCCGGCATTTCTTCTGTAACTACAATTGTTGGCAGATTTTCTATATGTTATGATATATATATATATTATATATAGAATGGTTAGTAAAGTCCTTATGCACGCAGATAACTGTTGAACAAAGAGCTATATGTATGAACGTGATGTATAGGTATAGTAAAGTAACTATGTACTACAAGATGAGACTGCGTGCAGCGCCTCTAGCGGAAATATTCTGAACTTAGAAAAATCTCGAAAACTGTTCAAGATACGGGAAAAAGGTCAATTACAAAGTTGTTAAGCACCAGCTAATTAGTACGAAACGATTTTTTTCCACCACCTTAATAGGGCAAAAATCGTGATTTAGGAAGTTTAATGGGTACAGGACGCCCCTGCGTGACAGCTTTCCCTTCGAACAGATATGAATAGAGGGGAAGCTTCAGGGAGGGGCGATATTTTCATTGCACACACAATCTCGTCACAAAACGTATGATACGCAAATGTGTACGCTACAATAATAAAATCGTATTATATCGTATTTTGCTTAATAATTTCGGAATTTTGACCAACAATGGCTCTGCTGGACGGATATCTTTAAAACCTCTTAAATCGCAAGTTTTGACCTATTAAGGTGGTGAAGAAAATATCGTTTCGTCCTAACTAGCTGGTGCTTAACAACTTTGCAATTGACTTTTTCCCGTATCTTGAATAGTTTTCGAGATAGCAACTCTGAGTTCTGAATTTTTCAGCTAGGGGCGCTGCACGCAGTCTCATCTTGTAGCGCATAGTCACTTTACTATACCTATACATCACGTTCGTACATATAGCTCTCTCCGTTCGACAGTTATCTGCGTGTATAAGGACTTTACTAACCACCCTGTATATATATTATCATTATTATTTTATTATAACATATATATGTTTAATAAAATAATAATAATAATAATATATACTTACATTTAAAGTCCATATTATATGGCTTTCTTATCACACACCTTTTAGCAAACTATCCCGTGCTTGTCCTTGAATCATTGCAACGATCCAGACAAGCATCTAAAATCACTCACATTCAGAGCATTAGCAAAAGAAAGCGGGCCTTTTCTTATAAAATTACACCCATGAGTGCGCTTTTTAAACCTTTTGCGCTCGAATATCTCTGATCCACTTTATCAGCGCTATATTTCAACTTCATAATTTTTGGCAATTTTCACTCTTTTTTCAGCAGACTCGAAATGATTAACTACATAAGAAGGTTCCATTTTTTTTAAATCGTCCATAAAGTACTCTCTGCATTCACGAATTTTATGGGAATTTATGTGTTATTTAACTTTGCGTAATCCACACCACAATTATAACTTCTAGCTTTTCCCTTAAACTCAACAATTTCTGCGTTTTGCAATCCATTTTCACACTTATACAGTAAGGAAATCAAGCGTAAAACGTTGTTCTGCATTAAATACACACCTCTCCCCCGACATAAAACCATCACCACCAAAGGCTTCCGACATGGAATTAATTTAGGGGTGATGGAAATGAAACAATAAAAAATCCTCCTATCTTGGTCAGAGTGACTTAGTCACCCCAATCCTTTAGGGCTATTAGAACAAGTCATCTGTTTTAAAAGATAATATTATTTTAGCCTTCTTTGGGACTCTCTATTTCGAAGGAAGGATGTAATTTAACAAATTGTATCGAGAGACTCGGAAAAGCATGTTTTGTTCGTGTTAAGCGGAGGAAATATTCCAAGGGCCGTTTATTATCAGTTTGTGTTAAACAATATTTTGTTCTAACCGTGTTCACATGCTAAAAGAATTAAAAGGTCAAGGATCCTTATGCACTTTGACGGGAATTCAAGAAGCATTTTATGTTAAATGTAGTTTGTGTTAAGCGGGTTCGCGTTAACGAGGTTCGACTGTAAGTGCATAAAAATGTAAACAGTAATATTAAGACAGGCAAATGCTAGCTATATCTTGGGATATAATACATTGAATTTTTTGGTTGTGTCACATATATTATAATATTTTTGTAAGTATATTATTTTATTTTGTAAGCATATTATTTTATTTTGTAAGTATATTTTGTATATTATTTTGTTTAAAAATTTTCGTGTGTGATACTGATATTTCCCTTTGCAGCATTTTTTTTTCTACCTTGAATTTTTAAAAGTTGACATGAATACTTTATACATTGTATTAATTTCCAAAGGTTCTAAATTTGTTTGTTAATTAATATTATATTTATGTTAAAGCAAGATTTATTTTGGCGATATAGGGCGAATTAGGAAAAAACAAAAAACGTATTGGATTAACATGATAGTGTTACATTTTTAGGGGGTCTTATTATTTTAATAATTTACCGATACACTGGTGCTAAAAGAGCATGAATCCATCTTCTGTTTTGCTTTGAAAAAGTGAAGCATACCAAAAATAAACTGAAGTGCCAAAAACAGTGGTACAGGCGTGCGTATGCAAATAACGGAGCTTTGCAACCAATCAGCGTAACGCGATGCGGTCGGCAGCACCTATATAAGACAAGAGATGTCCGACAAAGCTGTTAGATCGGTTCTTGCCGCTACAATGGCAGGTTATCAAGATTTAAGTGATTTTGAACGTGGCATTATAGACGGCACAAGAGAGATGGGACATAGCATCTCCGAGATAGCAACAAAATTTGGATTTTCGCGTACGACCATTTCACGGGTATATCGTGAATATCATGAATCCGGTAAAACATCAAATCTCTGACAGCGGTGTTGCCGGAAAAAGACCTTGAAAAAAACGGGACCTTCGACGACTGACGAGAATCGTTAAACGAGATAGACGTGCAACACTTCCTCAAATTGCCGCAGATTTCAATGCTGGAGCATCAACAAGTGTCAGCGTGACAACTTAATATGGACTTTCGGAGCCGAAGGTCCACTCGTGTACCATTGTTGACTGCACGGCACAAAGCTTTACGCCTCGTCTGGGCCCGCGAACACCGCCATTTTACTGTTGATGACTGGACACACGTTGCCTGGTCTGATGAGTTTCGTTTCCAATTGTATCAGGCGATGGACGTGTACGGGTAAGGAAACAACCTCATGAATCCAAGGACCCTACATGCCAACAGGGGACTGTTCAAGCTGGTGGAGCTTCTGTTATGATATGGGGCGTGCGCAGTTAGGGTGATATGGGACCCCTGATACGTCTAGAGACAACTCTGACAGGTGACAGGTACGTAAGCATCATGTCCGATCACCTACACCCATTCATGTCCATTGTGCATTCCAACGGACTTGGACAATTTCAACATGATAATGCGACACCCTATACATCGAGAGTTGCTACCGAGTGGCTCCAGGAACACTCTTCTGACTTCAGACACTTCCATTGGCAACCTAAATCGCCAGACATGAACATTATTCAGAAGAGATCTCTACCACCCCGCACTCCTATGGATTTGTGGACTGCCCTGCAGGATTCCTGGTGTGAATTGTCTCCAGGATACCTTCAGACATTAGTCGAGTCCATGCCACGTCGTGTTGCGGCATTTCTGCGGGCGGGGTGGGAGGCTACACGATATAAGGCAGGTGTACCAGTTTTTCTGGTACTCCAGTTTATATTAAGACATTTTACTACGTTAATATATTATCATGAAAATATTAATGGCAGAAAAATACGACTTATGTAAATAAATAACATTATACGACTCAATAATCTTTCTACTGCAATTATTTAACATAATTCAGTATACTCATTTAAGTTATTTCTAGAGACTCACCCTTCTTTTTATGCTATCTAACCACAAAGAATGGCAAGGCTTTAAATTTGGAATTTCTGGTGACCACTGAACAGGATTCAAGTTACAGTGCCAATCAGCAAAGCCTATGAAGTAGAATTATGACGTTAGAATGCTGCAGCAGAAAAATTGTAAAAGATTTTGTGTAATACTGTTTAGCTCAAGCTGAAAATATACATAATAAACACAATTTTAGAACAACCGTCAATATAAACATCCTATTTCAAGAACTGGAAATCTTCAGAAAAAAGTTATCAATTTTTATATAGATTTTTAGAAAATGAATGATACTATATGAATATTCACTTAGGATTAAGCATTATCATTTTTACCATAGAGAGAAAACATGCGAAAAAATTTTGGCAAAGGATGAAGCAAAATTCATATACAAGAAGTAAATCATTCCCTCTGAAATTTATATGGCAAATCTAAATTTTATATAAAAATGTCTCTAAATAAAAATTGACCCGACAATGTTAATACCGAATTTTATAAAACATTGTAAATGACCTGTAATAAGCGGTCCAGATTTTAACAGACACCACCCGCATGTGTGTGTGTGTGTGTGTGTGTGTGTGTGTGTGTGTGTGTGTGTGTGTGTGTGTGTGAACGTGTATGCTTTATCTGCTTCACAAGCTGACGTCAACCTTATATTAGTGTTAAAATATACAGAACTCAATACCTTTTTGACTGTCATGCAATGTGGGAAAAATCTGTGAATTTGAGTATATTTGAATGAAAATAGCTTAATTGCGTCACGAACCATCCACGTTCTGACCCGTTGATGCATCTGTTTTATCACGCGATGTTCGCACATAATTTTAATTAAAACACAATATACGACTCACACCTTTTATACTGATGAATTGCTACGTTTCTTCAGCGCAACCATAACGCAGTTACATAAATTAACTTTAATTTCATTTAATTCTTGCGTATATCGTAGGCTCCGTGGAAAGCCAAACACAGACTATTACTCTCTTCTAACTTTAGATAATAAACGTATAGCAAGTACATAAGAAAGTCATCTTCGATTTCTTCTCCGAAGAAAGAGGGGTTATAAAGTAGTGTTAACATGCCTTTGTACTTCCTTTGGCTCGAATATGATGTTTGTATAGTTATGGCTCGATTTCCAAGAATTGGAGACAAAGAATGAGAGACGAAGTTCCGATTTCCAACTAGTTGAAGTTTTTGTTGTTGTTTATGAAATAAATAAATTTATTTTACGAAAATTTAAAATGAGCACGTGAAAAATATTCAATAATATCCCTTGCTGGTTTTGGATTTTTGATTCTTGAACATTCGTTGGAAACCTAAAGCAAATCATGTATTAGTGCAAGGCGGATTTTGAATTTGGGGATAGAAACCAGGTTAAAGGAGTATTTAAGGTTTTGAAATATGTAAAGGATCATTATGTACTATTTACTGATATCTAAAATATATTTATTTTATGAAGGAAAAAAAAGGAAAATCAATATTTTCTCGTTAGTTGCCCAGTAGCTAATATTTATCGACTTTTATTTTGATTGAGACAAGTTTTAAATATACGCCACTCTTTACTTACTTCCTTTGATGTAACTAGAATCAGAAATACAAAATCAAAAATTTTAAAGGCTCCGGATTCGGCGACTAGCATTAGTATATTTTGCCATTTAAACTAAGTTTACATTATTACAAATTATCAATAAAGTTGTCAACAAAATAAATTCTTACCCGATATCCATACGTACTTTATTTATTAGAAACCATGAAGAAAAACGCTCATGGACGTGTTATTAAAAATATCGCGGAATCAGTGTATTTTGTGGGAAAGTTAAATATCAAAAATTGTTTACAAGTAAAAATTATGCTATTCTGCTAATGACTTGATCAAAGTCATAGCAATTCAAAAATTATGGGGGACTTAAGTAGCTTTAAAAAAGATCCCCTGATTTGGTGCTAAAGAAACATGGTGTCCTGATATCTAACGGAAGGTACGTAATCCTCCCAAGCTCATACTTTTCTACATCACTGGACACGAATGCCTATCAATAATTTATCATGCTTATTGATGTGTACTTTTGTTTACATTCAAATTAACGTTAAGTTACACAACAGCACATTATGTTATTCTACATTTGAACCTTACGCTTATTGTGATATGGAGAGACAATAGGGTGAACATTTTTAAAGGTGGAGAAATACCTCTATTGTAGTAAACAGCGCCAGATTTAAGGATTTGAGAACTCAAAGCAGTGTGGATCTCATGTGTCGCCTTTTGCTTTAAACTGCCATTAATCATTTTAAAGAGGGAGGGAAGAAATAAAATTATAAAACAGTTATATATATATTTAAATATTCATAACATTGTATTCGACCAATTACTGGTCCGTCATAAAATATATAACTTGAATATAGTAATTTGCATATAGCAGACGCATTTGGATATTTAATAATTTAATGATAAATGTGTTTATATCCAAATAACACTGGCTGAAATCGCTATAGTTTTCAGTATATTTTAACGATAATGAGAACTCAGTATATATTTATTAATTGTTCATATTTCTACTTCTGACGACTGACGCAGGTCAGCTATGACTGGATTGATGGTTTACCATCGAATGCGAATCGCCGTACAAGTTGGATATCACGTTAATGATAGGTTGCTAAAAATCACTGGATCATTAAAATCACACACAGACACACATATATATATATTTTTCAAATGTCCATCATTTTGGTTTTCTGACCACTTGATGTTTGACAGTTTTTTAAATTTCCAGATATTGGCAGAAAAATGAAAGTCGTTTCGGCATGGGGGCATCAAGGTAGGCGACTGACACCAACCCACAACACATTTGCAACCAACCAAGTTTAGGTGAGAGTCTAACTCAAATCCAGCGGATCCGAAGGCGACGGCCTGGACAACTGTGGGGCGCAATTAAAATATGTGTGTGTGCGTGTGTATGTGTATATATTAATAATTTTTTTATACTTTGATATTTACGTATGCGTTTGTTGCTTTCAAAATTAAAAGTTAAAAAAGAAAAGATTATGCAACATATTGTTGTTCACCATAATGTTTTACACGAAAATATTCCAAATGCAAAAATTTAATACATTCTATAAGCATTTCAAATCTTGCTTGAAATCCCCGATAGCGCGAGTTTCTAGATGGTCGCTTAATTCACATTAGCCTTAAGAGCCCCATTTCTACTTTCAAAACAACCTACAAAAAACGGTTTGACTTTTTATGGCAAAATCAACCTTAATTGAACCAATGCTTTCCGGTACCTTTTCAACACCCCATTGTCTGTTTCGGGAATCAACAGCTTATCATGAATGCTTTATGTGGCCAAAATACACATGTAACAGGAATTATGTTGAAATGAAATGGCAGAAGATATTTATTAAACTCCTTTTTATGACGACGGTTTGAATGACGCCCGGTTTCTCGTCCTGTTGTTTTGCAAAATTCGGATAAACCAAGTGCTACAGTTAGCTGAAAACCTAGAGGCAACAAGAAAAAACAAGTGACTGAGAAAACCTTCCCTTTCATCTGAAGTTTGATTTTAACTTGGTATTGTTTAACATGTGAAATTTTTAAGGAAAGGCTAGTTTTTGACTGAATTTTCAATGAAGGAGGACAACTGTTCGCGCGAGAGACTATTATATTAGTAATGTCTTTGGATTAAATTTCATATTGATCGTTTCAGACTTCAGTAGGGATGGGTTGATTTTAACTTTCTCTCAAGTATTTTATACTTATCTAATAACTGCTAGGTACCTAATTAGCATGATATCAAGCAACAAATGCAAAAATTAGCTACTCGTCCCACCCCCCCTTTTTTAACTAATAGACCCAAGAAAATGGTGAAGTGTATGTTGTACATAAGATCGTCCCCAACTTTTGCTGATCATAAACCGGGAAAACAGACTTTCTCCATGGAAAAAACGATGGACCGTCCATTATCAATGTTTGGGCTGAAAAAATACATTTTATTTTTCAACTAAAACAAACGTATCCAGCTTGGGTAAAAAAATTAAAATGTTATGTGTGTGTGCACATGAATGATTCCGAGCCATCTTTCTTTCTCTTTTCGAAAGAGATTTTTTATATGGATCGATTTTACTGTCAATCTATATTTTTTCTTCTTTGCGTATCTTTTTTAAATTTGTTAATTGGTTTTTTGGTTTTCACAATCCAGTTTAGAAGAATGGTCCGCATTCCTTAAATTCCAGTTTTGATAGAAAAAGGTTGTGCCAACATTATTGTAGATAGTCTGTCAGGAACCCTAGTGACGTAAGCTCTACGAAAAACTTATTTACTCCACTGAGTTCAGTGTGTATTGCAAGTTCTCCTATCTCACCCCCCCTCAACAAAAGTAAAGTAACTCAAATATTTTTACTTTTGCATTATTCAGTAATTTTATAGAAAATACCTTAGATTTTTGTAAGGAAAGTTTCATAAATTTAGTTTAAAAATCGACTAGCTGATTGGATTTTGTATTCCCAGGCAAAATTATCTTCTTTTTTTTTTTTTAAATAATAGTGGGAATATAACGGTCACACAAGTTGTAAAGCCTTCCCTGATTGCGATGGAAACCATGCAGCCATACGAATGTGGTATGTAGCAGACGGCATGAGGTAACATAATTAGCTACAGGATATTATCAAAGTAGTTGTGTGCTTTCAAAGTATCTTGCGGTACAGTTTGGCTGTCAAAGGAAATGGCTTCTCAGACTGTTATCCTAGGTATGATGGCCGTGTGCCGCTCGACAATTGCAGCAGGATTGGCGTGCTGACCAGGAATTCTTCACACATATATACATTATCTATGCCTAGATAGCAGAGGCATTCGTTACTGCACATAACACGACTCCAATTGGACATCGGCCAGAATTCTCAAACTCGACACCACTCCAGACAGGGTTGTCTATGTTGGGTAGTTAATGGTTGGCGCCCTAAAGGACACTAAGAATGAATGCCAAAGCAGGGCCCCCCCATCCCCCATAAGTTCAAGACTCACCCCCATTAACTTGCATATTATCTAATCAACGTGCACAACTGGCCAAAAAAAGGGGGCGCACCCATGGGGGAGTTAAGGGGCAGAAGCCCCCAAAGCCGAATTTTTAGCATAGAAGATGCTTCAAAATAACAAATATTTTACAAAAAATTCATTTTTAGCATGGTCACACCCCCCTCCCCTTCGACCGAGAAATATCTGGGTTCACTATCACTACTCTTCGTATTATTACATTTTACATAATATAACACCGTTATTTAAAAAGTACTGAATTTCTCAATTTATGAATTAATTAATTATTTGGCAATAACCTTGAAGAAAATTGTAATAATGTTCTTATTATAGTTAGTACTTGTAACTGCATTGTAACTTAACATGTATAATATATTTTTTAGCAATGGATATACATATACTGATATATTAATTGCACATTACAGTATCAGAAACATTAAAAATTCTTACAATTATGGAGGTTACATTACACATACAGAACTTTTAAACTTTGCATTCTTTCAAAATTCGTAGCACTTTTCTCACAATTGTTTCATTTTCATTGTAATGTTAACATTAACTCTTTAGCGATATGTTACACAAACATGTTGAAATATAATTTTTTTTACAAAGCCAATAAAATACGCCTTCTGCTACTAGGTTTTGAAAATTCGTTTATTATTTCTTCATTAGAAATAGCATTTATGATATCCTTTTCGGAGAATAATACAAGCTGGTTATTGAACCACTGATCGGTCACTGATGACCTCAGTCTATTTTTAACAATCTTAATTCGACTCATGGTTCTTTCTGCAGAGACGATGGTAACGGACAGTGACACGAGAATTTTATACAAAACTGTAAGATTCGGAAATGTAGAAAACTATACAAGCAGTCTGTATGGTTTTAAAAAACCTTTGTTGACCCACAAACGCAATGACATTTCGGAAACCACATTTTCCTTTTTCATCATTTTCTTCGGAATTTGGTTCATTTTGTCGATTTCTGCGTTCTTTCTTCTTCTCCAAATCAGAAATCTTCTACATCATGTAAGTCCACGATGGATGAAGATATGGCATAAATGGCTTTGAAATCTTCCATTTATATTGCCACTTTGACTGAATCAAGACGATAAAATTCACACAGATGATTTATGCCAGTGGCTGTCACACAGGAATTATAGACGAAGAAATGACATTCATTGTTCACAGATAGTAAAAGGTTCATTTAGCAACGTTTTTTAGCACAATATAACTTAAAATTTATAAAATCGACGATAGTTTCGGACGATTAATGGTCGTCCTTCTTCTAGCATTGTAAAATGTCGAATAACAGCAAGTGCGTGTTGCCGATTTCGGGCTTGTTAAGTTGCCACAAAAATTAACAAATATAGAAACGATTAATCGTAAAGTGTTAAAGAGAACTGTGTGAAGGCCAACTTTTTTCTTATGAGAAGCGTGGAGGCCAACTTTTCTTTATGGTAAAAGAAGAAGCATTATATTATAATTGCGGAGGTAAATAAAAAACCCGAGGATGGTCTGATGAAGGAAACGGAGACGGTGTAGGCTGGAGAAGAGAGTTCTAAGCAACATTGAAGCAAGGGGTGGATCCACGATCGTTGACTAGGTAATTCCTGAACTTGTGAATAAAATAGGCTTCTGCGCAGTCCAATTCCAAAGGTGAGCGAGGTTGTTCGTGACAAAGCACCGCGATGGAAGACTTTTTGAACTCTGCTCGTTCAACATACCTTTGGTGTTCTCTGAGACGGTGGAACAAAGCTCTCCTCATCTGACCGATGTAGGACATTCCACATTGGCAAAAAACCCGATAAATTCCCTAACGATGAAGCGTATGAATGGGGTTTTTAAAGATGGACGAAGTTTATTGACAGGACAGAACATAACTCGGAATCCTGCCCGTCGAAGAATTTTTGCTATGGCAACACTAATCTTAGGAGTGAAAAAAATGACTATTGTGTCAACAGAAGCGTCGGAACTGGAGGGTGTACGTATAGTGAAAGGAGCTGGTTTGGAAAACTTGGCTAAAGCTAAGTCAATAATAGTGGGGTTGAAACCCCTGTAAGCGGCACTGTCTATAAGGAATTTAATTTCACAAGCTAAGGCAGCTTTGGCTGAGCAGATACGTAAAACACGAAACACGAAAATGTAAAAAGCGGCCATTTTTTTGTTGAAAAGGATGGCAAGATTTAAAATGTGGAGGAAGTAAAACAGCGAAAGGCTTACGGAAAACAGAGGTCAAACCGATAGCCGACTTTTTTAATAAGAACATCAAGAAAATAGATAGTATCATACATTTTCTTTGGGCACTAATCCACTGCACACGAGAAATCTGAGAACTTTTGTATTGTTTCGTCTTTTCGTGATGTTCATTGTCCCTTAAACCATTACCAAATTTCCATCCTTCATATCCAGTACTAGTTGACCAGGTTGTTTGATCGCAGGGTAGTTCAAACAGCATACAGTGCAAGCAAAATGCAGCATCATTAATTTTGCTGTACACGAGCCAAGTTCGGCGTTGCCTGGAACCATCTGGAAGGTCAAAGTAACACCACTCTGGACGAAACTTTCGACCATTGACACTGGGAAGATTGTACGTTTCATCATCTATATTGGACTGCATCTCCAGTTTTAGTGCACCGTTGAATTGAGAATGAACTGATTTTATTCCAGCATACTGTACAGGATCATTACTGTCTGTTATGGACACTTTCCTTGCTGGCAATTCTCCAATTCTAATTTGCGTTTGCCCTTCACTTTTATTAGGGACTGACGTATGATCAGAGCGTATAAGAATTTCAGAAACGGGGCAGGCCAGTCAGACGAACCCAAAATATCAGCATAAACGATATCATCCGGTATCCGATCGCCATTGTCGCCAACGTCAATTATGAAAATAAAATCGAAGTGCCGATTTTTTTTTTAAAAGAAAGTTGAAAACATTCTGGCGAAAAAAACACATAAAAATCGCGTTTTCGATGGTTTTCATGTTTTTTTTTTCTTTGCATTATTTCCACCAAAATTAACATACTAGCAGATTTGGATGTAGCAACACTAGTAAATTTAACGGGGAACGTATTTTCAGTTTCTTTCTAACAATAATTCGTTTTCGTTCTAAACGTGTTCGTATTAACGAGGTTTGACTGTAATACAGTCACTGTATTATAAAAATTTTATAACAACAACAAAAATGATTAACTTTTCCCTTACTTTTCATGAAGGCTCTCCTCGTTGCGTACTGAAGGTGAAGGAAGGTTGATGCAGAGATGTTGCGGGAGCTGGATTACAATACTTTTCCCACAGACCATTTTTATACTTTACTTCAATAATATTCATCTTTACTGGAATATTACTTCTGAACTTGTACAAATGTTTGTAGTTGCAATGCTTTGCCCACTTATCTTGGCGATGTACAGTAAAGCACAAGGGTTCCATGCACTTATATTTGAATAATTTCGCTGCTTTTGGCATGATTTCCAAGACTCGATAAGTTGACTCATTTAAATAATACGCAAAAAACACGATTAAACAAAGGGCGTTTGAGTTTGACATTGACGTTCGTTGGTCAGGTAGTAGCTCAGCACTGAACGAGCGAGTCGCAGTGTTGCCAACTCATATCATTAAAAACCCGCTAGGCGGTTGGTGAAATCCTGCCTTTTCCAAATAAAAACCGTTAGATTTTATATTTTTAACATAAAATCTAGTAAAAATAATGTAATATATTATTAATATAAATAAATAAAACCGCTGGATTTTATATTTTTGCGGCAAAAGTCCCTCAAAACCCCCTGGTGGGGGCCCTGCGCCCACGTCTATCAGTCTTCGCTGAATGATGTTTCTTAATTTCATATTAGGCCAAGGTGTAGATATTTGAATGCAAGATAGTTACGCCCATTAGTGTTACGGCTGCTCTCTGGATAGCACGATTTTCTCGAGCACTAGTTTGTCTAGGATGTCCAGATCCTTCACATGGTTATGCGTACTCTCTTGGATCTACTAGTGTCAACATCGTCAAACTTCAGCATCGTTACGAGTATGATGGCGGCTGATACGTCCCACAATCAACTGACTTCTCTTATTCCAAAGATGTGACATTTTTTAAATTCAGACAATTGTTCTTCGTAATGTGAATGGGTATATTTCAAAGGCATCTCCACAGATTATCTAACGGCTATAAAGTAGTAAAATCGGTTAAATTTGTCCGTTGGTGCAAACGTTGCTCCTTATTTGAGCTGTAGAATGCGCTCTACTTGTGCGCGGCGGACAGTATCCGCTCACTCTGATACTGAAATTTTGATAACTTATATATTTCTCCGAACTATTCCCCCGATTCTTAGTAAATATAGGACGTTCTTCAATATTATAACTGACATATCTTTTTTATGTTGCTTTGTTGCAGAGTTATATTTCCTAAGTTCTCTACTTTTTTCACCAGGGGAGCTGAAATCACTTCCCTTCAAGCGGACATTGCCATTTCAGATCTTATCTATGATGCCTATATCAAAGTCTACACTCAGAGATTTTTCATTCCGAAGTCATGACCTTGTTCAATACTTATTACAATGATCGTGTTTACTGAATTTGTATATCCATTTTTTAAAAATTAAAGATTTTTTATGTGCATTTGTGTTAAAAAAGTATTATCATTACTCTATTGAGTTTCTTCATATTGCTTTTATTATTCTGTTCAGCACACCTATACTTAAAGCTCACAATACCACACTAATATATACACGTGTATATATATAATGAAAACAGCATGAATACTATATGATAAACAACATACACATAGTAATATAATCACATAATCAGAAGGATTTGAACATAAATAAAGGACGAGGGATTCTCTTTCTTAAAGCTTTGATCTTTGATACATTTGGACAATGAAACTTGAAATACGTCGATCTCAAACCTTAAAGTTAATTTTTGTTTCAACTTAACAAATCAAATAAGAGTCCTTAGAATATTTACGCCGAAGTCTTCGATGGTAGAGAGAGCTTTCTTAACACGGGATGAATATACTTCCCCAGAAATTACTTAATATTTAGAATCAATACATACAACAAAGAATGAATATTTTTCATATTTAACATATGGATTTGACATTTATATCGGAACTTATAAATTAAATCGTTTCCCAAAAAATACAGAAGAAAGAATGGGCGTAAAAGAATGGCGGAAAAGGAAGGTTTTGGACAGAGGAGAGTGGGAGATGATTATAAAGGAGATTCAGGTCTTTTAGCCACCAGAAAAAGAAATCTGTGATTATCAAATGACCATAATGTCAGTATAGAACTGCATAAGAGGAAGCACCAAATTTAAATGGTCAAACTAGCCAATTTGATCACATTGTAAATAAAAAAATTATGCTGTAACTTAATAATGTTACTATATGATTAATTAATTACCATTAACCATTTTTTATTAATTATAAGCATATAACTAGTATTAATTATAATTATCAATTCATTAATATTTAGTAATTATGTAGTTGCAAATAATTGTTAAGTAATTATGTAGTTTTATAGCAAATAATTGTTAAGTATAATAGTTGTAAATAATTGAAAAGCAATTATGTAGTTGCAAATAATTGTTAAGTAATTATGCAGTTGCTAATAATTTAATTATATGGTAATTACTATATTCTAAATATAAAAATAAACACACAAAAGCAATATCTAATTTCGTCAGGTACTTCTATTTTTAGAGTGTTATAAATTTACCGAATATAAAGCGATGGTTAATGTTCTTTCTGAAAAATTTTCGTTGTTGTATTGCATATTAAGAAAATACATTTTATACCTCTTGCATAAAATACTTATAAGAGAAAACATATTTTGCGTATGCGTTAGCATATTATTTATAAATACAGCTAAAGTGTACGTGTATCGAATGTATGTTAGAAATTGTACACACAAATTTAAACAAACGGTGATGTGCTCTGCCAGAATAAGGTTTTTAAGGCCTCGGAACTGAATAATATTTTAAATCCCACTCGTATTTGCTATGAATTATTTATAATTCAGCTCCCATGACCATTTCTTACCATAACAACCATTTCGTCATTTTCGCCATCAATTTTGTGTAGATGTTTAGTGATGCAGTTGGCATATGCTTGTTTAAAAATATAAACAACTTCGTAAAAAATACAAATAAATGCTATAAATTCTTGGACGCTTGAAGGCATGTCATCTTTTGACTCAACGGTTAAACATATATCGGCGTTATATTTTGTATTTATAAAAGAAAGCGCGTTTCTAAACATAAAGGAGCCAGTTCTTCACAATGCTATGATTTACACTAAGTGATTGTTGAATTATATAACCACCTAAAACTTATACTTTGTAGCTCCTGTTTTTATTTTAGTACATCAGCTATCTGATGAGGCATTGATTTAACAAGATGTCGGTAGTATGTTGGAGGTATGCCTAGCCAAACCTTTTGTCAATAAATTGGATACGTATAGAGGCGGCTTTAGGGTAAGGCGAAACAGGCTACCCTTTTGGTCTCATACTTCATTAGTTGCATTGATTTTTTAAACTTTGAAAAACTTTATATGAAAATTCAAATATTTTTTATATTAAAAAATAAATAAAAAATATCGTTAAAAGTAATAATTTCAAATAGTGTAAAATTTCTCTACTTAAAAAAAGCAGTAAATTACTACAAGATATTATGTAGCTGCAACGAAAAACGAAGTTTAATTTATAGTCTACAAATGGGTAGGGAGTATGACAGTTTACGTGAAAAGGAAGAAAAAATTGTAAATAAGACAATTTTTTAGGGAATAGTTTTCATACTGCCATAGAGTGAATCTTATCACTTATAAGACGTTTAGATTAATTTAGTTATTTTTCAATTTCGCAATAACTTCATCGGGTGAAAAAAAAATGGGCAATAAGAAATGTTACTGATTCCAATATTAAGACCTACGTGTAAATGTAATTTATTTGAAAATCTCGGTAAGCCACGATCCTATTCCAAATTAATCAACGCGCTAAATACGTATAAAGTAAGCAAAAGTTATGAAGTGTTTACAAACAATTTTAGATATGAATAAACTTATATCGAAGGAGAATATTGTGATTTGAGCAATAATTTAGGTGCTGAAGCCCGAGTAAGCATGCAAAACTAAGTCACAGTGTTCAAATTAAATATTAATATATTCTGTTTCAAACACTTCTGTCATTGATTAAATATGATTAGTATTTAAATATATGATCAGTATGTAATGCATTTAATTTTTAATTTGCTTTCCTCCGCCCTCGACCCAAACTCTCAATCAAAAACATTTAGAATAGCTTTCAAATACAGTAGGACCCACTTATAGTGAGCACGCATTTAGCGAGTTTATGGTTATAGCCAGGATGTAAACTTTGTTTGGTATAATGATAAAGTACAATAGAATGCAGTTGTTTTTAATGATGAAGATTTCTGCGGGTCGGATATAGCGAACATTTTTTTGGTTCCACGTTATATGCGGGTCTCCTTGTATAGGGCCTAGCGTAGTACACCATGCCTTGGGCCTCGCAAATTCAAGGGCCAGCTTTGGATACGTAAATTACTTCCCGCCTATAATGCAGGTTTGGAGGTGATTGGTGTGTCCAAAGACCTCATATGCGTTTCCAAATTGTCTCTTAAGTTCTTTATGGGGCTGTTGAAATAGGGAAAAATTTGGAGATCAGCTGATATGCCGGATGTTAGACTGATGTTACTTGAACCGTTCCTGTACACGAACTGCACGATGACAAGGTACATTATCGTCTTGGAAGACACCATGATCATTTGGATAAAAGTACAATATTGCGGGTCACGCAGTCAGCGGGCAGTTCACGATATTTAGAACTAGTAATGCGCAGTTCTACGTGCGCACCAGAAATCTAAGACTTTTCAAATTAAATACGCTCCAACCACTTCCACTGGCCTGCACTGTTGATAGCATGCATGATGGATCTAGAACTTCATGTGGCTGATGATAAATGTGGACAAGACCATCCACAGAGTGCATTAAAACTCCAGTCATCAGACCAGCATATATCTTCCAGACGTTTACTATTCAAATTGCATGTTTTTTGCCCAAAGACAGTTTCTTACGCCGACGAAGCTTGGTTGAGAAAGGACGTCGCACTGGCCGTCTGTCGCACCCATACCCATGAGCGTGCAGTGCATCACCATACCGGGTATTGGTCTTAGTTGGCCACTGTTCTACCAGGTAGCCAACTGTTGAACTGTGATTCGTCTGTGGGCGTGTACTCGGCGCTCAACGCCTATATCAATCTTTCGTTGTCCTCCCTAGTTGTGTCGCCGGTTCGTTATTTTAGTACTTCGGTACTAGTCTTGGCATACTTTAACTAGGGCGGTCCTCGGACAACCCACAAATTCAGCCGTTTCTTAAGTCGAAACACAGCTCTCCTCACTCCCACAATCTAACTTTTTTTAAAGTATGATCAATCACGCTCAGGCTTTTACTGCCTACTGAAATACAAACACCTTGTAAATAAAATAATAACACAACTTATCATAGTCCAATTTTAATACCATTGACAGCTGTTTCAATAGCACGTGGCTATTTTTATCAGAATGGTACACAACTTATCCGTTGTCTAGCGTTGCTAGCCAAACGTTGTCATACCGAAGAACATAAATCCTTTGATAGTGAAAATTAAAACTAGAAGGTAAGTTACTGGCGACGTCTCTAGTTGCAGAATCAGAAAATTATAAGGAGCAATATCACTCAGCGTATATTGCTCCTTTAGTCAATAATTTCCATGTGATTATTTTCAAATGAACAAATGTGAAACTCGTAACTTTTCTCGGAAATATTTTGCATTTCTAATATGCGTTTGTGTCGCTTCATAAGTTCGTAAGTTAATTAAAAATAGCTATTTCCACTCAATTGTAGCTAAAATTTATTAAAAAACAGCACATCCAATTATAGCTGAAAGAATGATTATTATATTACCAAGTGTAAAAAGGAAAAGGCAATATATGGATGTTCTATATTATATTAAGATAATTCATAATAACTTAGTCACCAAGTTTTTGTTACGAAAATAACAGTAAAGCATGGATTTCCTCAACTGTCACATTTATTTTCTACACTTAGTTTATAACAGTTGGTTTAATTTCTGTTCGTGAAGCAGGCATCACAAAAAAGTGTGGTATATAGATACTATCTTGGCCTTGATTTCAGTTGTCATTTTTGTGAGCACAAGCTAATTGTGGTTCGAAAATTGTGTGGTTATTATAAAAAAAGTTTTCTATAAAGCTCTTGAGCTTCGGGACTTCCAAGTAAAAGAAAGCCCCTTAGGGTTCCCAAATTCAATAAAATTAGCGAAAAATGTATTTTTCTCTTGACAAGAAAAAAGCCTTCTAAGAGTTCAAGCTTCAGGGCCTCAAAATCCAGATCGGCTTCTGGTTTCGTCCGCCTCGCTATAGTAGATTCTATGACGGAAGTCCTGAGGTGTAAACTTCTACACAATCAACCACGAGTTCTCGCAAGTCAACAGTTTTTGATTAAACCGCGTACCAGTGTGTGTGTGTGTGTATGTGTGTATATGTAAAACCCACACATATATGATCAATATGAAGCTGCGTTTACACGGTAGTGTTTCCTACACACAAAATTACATTCTGAAATTGCTTTTTAAAAACACCGTTATTTCTTACTCACTCCAGGATTTCTGATTCGTTTAAAGAGATCTCAATGATAAAGGTCAGGTTAGTTTTTTTATCTCAATAACAATAGCGCTCAATGCGTGAATTTCGGACTAGAGATATGATAATAATCTTTTTGATGTTCGTTCACTAAAAGGTAAGATGTTCGCTCTATAGCTTTAGAATTTATCAAAATCTGATCTTGTTTTGATCAGAGAATTATTATCAGCAAACACAGATTCCGTTGTTCTAATAAAATTTATATATAATCAATAGCTTGCAGTGATTTCGAATGGGATGCAAGTGTGATGGGGTTAAAACTACTTTCCATCGCATAAAAATACTGATTTATTTAGGAAAATAAGGAATATTTTACTAAATGAAAAGTTGAAAAAAACAAAAAGATTGGTTGAAGTGCAAGAAATTCAGGTGTTATTCTACGTCATACAAGATGAAGCGGTACGCACGGTTTAAATTAAAAGATAACTAAGATTAGACATAAAGAGAAAAGTATATGAAATAATCTAAAAACAAATGATGTCCTAAAATCAAATGAGATTAGGAAAAAGGTATCAGATAAAAATTAAAAATGATTTCATGATTAAAAGAATTGCATAAAATGTCACAAAGGGTAAAATTATTTTGGTTAAAAGCTAATGAACGTTGTTGGTTAAAATTTATACTATTGGATAAAATATGTAAAACATTTAGTATTTGATTACATGTAGCATCAAATTGCCTTGTAGAATAAAGGATTTTATGCCAAAAATATATGGAATTGAAAGAAAAAGCATTTTTTGGGCAGAGTAAGGAAGTGGTCTAACGAAACTTCCACAAAACAATTAGCAGAGTTGGAAAAAATTATATATAATTTGAAATATACCTTTATTTCAGCAATTTTCGTTTATAATATTTCAATATCTTTCGCGGAAAGTTAAACTACATTGAATGTTTTTCTGGATAGAGTCTGAACATCATACAAAAATAATGCATAAATTAAGTCACGGTAACTTCAAAAGGATGTTTGAGTGCCGTACACTACAGTCAAAAACAAACTTTATGGATAATCAAAATATAACGGTGCGTTTATACGTACGAGGGTGATTAAATAAGTTAGTCAATAAGACCTCTCAGTGGATAAATATATATATGTAACAGGTATGTATACTTATTGTGCATACATATTATATACTTATTGTGCATACATATTATATACTTATTGTGCATACATATTATATACTTATTTATATGCATATTGTATACATATTATATATATAATACTTATTGTATGCATATTATATACTTATTATATATATAATACTTATTGTATGCATATTATATACTTATTATATATATAATTGTATTATATACTTATTATATATATAATATCTATTGTATGCATATTATATACTTATTATATATATACTTACTGCATGCATATTATATACTTATTATATATATATAATACTTATTGTATGCATATTATATACTTATTTTCTAATAATTATATCGCTTTCTCTCTCTCGGCATGTGATCGGTTCCCTTTTCGTTATGCGTCGCTTTTTATTGAGGTTTACCCAGGTACACGATCGTAAAGGCCAATTCGTGAAAGTTAATTTTACGAGAGGTCAACCGCCCGTTCCACAATTGACGTCGATGAAAATAAGAAAGAAATGCATAGAGCTTGATTAAAAATAATCGTTTAATTACATAAATGCATGTACTGTTAAAATCATTCACAATTACTAACTTCTCTCTGAGCTATTACTTCCTATCTCTTATTAACACTTGAATTGACCGTTTTCTATTTTACTTTTTACATTCGTCTTATTTCACGTGCCCTTAGGTTTTGCGCTATTGGATAATATTTACAAAATACATTATGCTCAAACAAAAAAGTAATATAAATAAAGTAAACAATGCGCAGCTTCATAACATTATAGACAACAGGAAGGGCTTTATATAAATTATTTGTTCACATAATCTCCATATTTGTTTAAACATTTGTTACACAAAGGTATTCCTGCCCGAAGTAACAACAACGTACAAAGATTGACCAGGGCTTACCATAACTAGTAAAATTTGACGCACCAGTTCGGAATAACCACCCGAAATACAAATGAAGAAGGTGAAGAATGTTGCAAATCTACAAAATATTCGCAACGTTTCGAGAACTACTGTTCCCTTCGTCAAGCAGAGATGGCAAAAGCACTTCCTTGACACTTTCGCTTGATGAAGGGAACAGTAGTTCTCGAAGCGATGCAATATTACGAACAATAATATCTTTACCTTCTTCGACCCCAACATTCATATATTCCGACAAGTGTCAAAATTACAGATGGCTCAAAAGCAGTTAATTATGGCGCTTGAGAACCAGGCCATAACGGCTAGCTGAAAGTTTGTGTTGGTTGTGAATCGCTTGCTTCAGCTTTATGAATAGGCGAAAATTACTGGGTGCCGGGGCAGGGCTGTAGGGAGCATGGCCCAGTACCTCCCACCGGTAGCGCCGTAAGAAACCACGCGTGATGTTGACCAAGTGTGGCCTGGTGTTGTCATACAGCACTATGACGTCTGTTCGTAGCAATCTAGATCATTTTCGATCACGAATTTCGGCGGATGATGTGCCTTTAGACGCAGAAATCAACGCACCTTACGCACTTTAACATTTAACCATGTTTACATAAGCGTAGGCATCGTACAACTGATGTCAGGAGGACATGACTGACGACAGGAAGCGCTATTTAATGTCATTGCAACAAAGCAGTTGTTACCTGCTCCGGTCTTGTGGGAAATTATAATGCTATAGGGAATATAATACACCCGTGCGAGGCCTTATTACTTTACTTATTGAATCACCTACGTACTTAGGTCACTTTAAATAAATTCAATTTCTTTTAATATATGTATAACTTAAACAAATTTTAGTTAAAAATAATTCATAAATTGCATGTAAACTTGAGAAATATTTGCAATAATATGTCACTTCTCAGGTGAAAATTTCAAACTACTCTGCTTCTTATCTCAAAGATCACTTCTTTCTGATTTTTCGTTTATGCGTCCTTTTAACCGAACCAGTTGCTTTCCAAATTTTATTTTAGTCATGGGATTTTTACTTCAACAAATACTGAATAGAAATTCTTACAAATAAAACAGAAGTATCTGAAAACTAGAGCGACGTCTTTTTTTTTTTTCTTGAAAAGCTCCTATTTGGCGCAGTATAGCCCAGATGCTCTTGCGCCATAAAAATCCAAACAAACAAAAGCTTCTAAAATTTACATTCAAAAACCTAACGTGTTTGCGTGTGCTTGTATGCTTCAATTTTAGTAGTGATCTTTCCCATTAATGGCTTTTAAAGGATAAGGCGAAACAAAGTTGTTAAGCGCAAACAGATATTAATCGGAATATTGTGCTGAATAGAGACTGATTTTAATATTTTAGTCGATTTCCCTTCACATTTGCAGGCTTAAGACTGTCAATATAAATAGAAGTAAAAAATACACAATCTTTATTGATGCAGTTAATTTATAAAAACGTTAAAAAACGTTGCTGATAGCTATTTCGAAAGCGCGAGGTTATCATCGTCAGAGAGTGGTGGTTTATGTCCGTGATGTTGGTTCGCGTTGCCAGCACGTGGTTGAGAACTTGATTGGGTCGTTGAGGAAATAAATGTATTGGTGGAGTCGTTTCGGCCATTTTTGCAATTTTCTTTCCAAATCGATTTAATCGATCTGATCCTTTGACATTTTACTCATCTTTTAATATCATTTCAGTAACCTCACTATATTGTTATTTAATGCAGATCTTAATGTTCAAACGAATTATTTTTAATTTTCTTGGGGACTCGATATATTTTGTTCCATTTACTCCACAATATGATCTTGGATCAATACCTATGTTTAGAATACCACACACTCGTACCAATATTGGTGGAACCTCTTTGAACTATATTGGTCCAAAAATTTGGAATTATATCGGTCATAACCTCCCTTACATTCATTCCCTTTCAGAATTTAAGCGCATGGTTCGAGAAATTATTTTTTCCTCGAATTTTTCTGCCCCTTACCGATGTTCAGCCATTTCTCTTTTTGCTGTTTTTTATTTATTGAAATTACACATTTACTTAATTAATAAATAGCATGGTGTTGATGTTAACAGGTCTTTTATGTTTGTGGGGGGCACTGGACTAGTCAGATCAGTTAAAATGGTCTTTTTCCGGTGTCTCCAATATCTTTGTACAATTGCTTCCTAATTTTTATTTTTACATAATTTTATATTAAGTTAAATGTAATATGTTAATCAAATTCAAAGTTTCATGAATCACGTATTGTAATATGTTGTACATTGATATGAATAAAGATGAATAGAATAGAATAGAAAGATTTTCTAGGTAGACGAGATAAGTTAGTTAAGAGTTGATCATTGACTGCAACGATGATGACATCAACGTTACAGTCAATGACCAACTCCTGCAACACTATGACACCCACCAGAAAACCTGTTCCATCTCATGGCTGAAAGGACTCACCAATACACTTATTTCCTCGTCGACCCAACTGCTCCTCAACCAACGGGATGGCAACACCAACCGTGCGAGTGATTACGGTATTAATGGGAAGGGTGGCCGCCGAATGTGGCAGCGCTGTATTCCCAGACAAGCTTTTGTCATATGATCTGCCGACCCGGGGACCGAGACGTGACACTGGGGGGGAGGGGGCATTGAGGGGGATTGTCGATCGAAACAGGCGTACAGAGACGCACAGCTCACATGATTGTCGTCATTCAACGTCGACGGGAGGCCATCCACGATCAGTCCGCCCCGAAGAGTGGCCGAAATAGATGGATGGCGCGGAAGAAAACCCCGGGCCAGCCGGAACTCCAACAGGAGACCACCGGACACCGTTGAGTGGGTGCGGTGCCGCGAGCGGCAGAGAACAGGCGTAAATCATTCCCCGCAACCAGGGCGCACGAGACCAGAACAATCCAGACAG
>QLNU02015360.1:157729453-157757542 GCA_006491805.2 Dysdera silvatica | reverse complement strand
AAACGCTATGAGACTGTTAAGAATATTTTCAGAAAATGGAAAATACTTTTATAAGGACTTATTCGCACGGATGTTCTGTGGAATTTTTTGTGAAATTCTCAGTAAATTAACATAGTGTTTAGAGATAAATACAGCCTTTTTCTGTTGACTTAATTTTCTCATGCTGTTAATATATCGTGGATGGAACAGCCGTGTTAATATATCGTGGATGGAACAGCCGTGTTAATATATCACGGATGGAACAGATGGAACGGCAATATGAGATGATGTTCAAGAATGCAAATGACCTCGCGAAATATATTTCAGGTTTAAAAAAAATTACGAGAAAAAAAAAGGCTACTTTTAATATTTTCTATAAAGTTAAAAAAAAAATTGAATATTTTTTAGAAAATATAGAAGAAAAACCTAAGAAAATTATTGACTTTTTAATCTTAAATCTATGTATTAATATTGCATGTTTTAACATCTATCAAGGTACTACCTTTCCTTGAATTATTTTCAGATAATTCACTTACTTAGGGTAAATTAATTGTGGGCGTTTCTTTACGGCGCAAGGACTAAAAAAGTCACGTTGCGTGGAGACTAGGGGAGTGCCAACCCAGTGTGCGAAGTGTGCGGCGCACACAGGCGCCAAGATAGTAAAGGCGTACAAAAATTTCAGGCGAGGAAAAAGTATTTGGAACAAAATCATTTTTCGTTAGTTTAATTGTATTAAAATGAATTACATTTTTTTTTAAAATTTTAATTCTCTTTTATTGATTTATCTCACACAAATTATTTAATATTATTCTTTAAAATTCTATTTTATTCTGATCCTACTTCCAACAAGTCTAACAAGTTCAAACCTATCAAGTAGTTTAAGAAAAAAACCAAAAACAACAACAAACAAAAAAACTGTAAACACTAAAATTTGTGCGAGTTTTCTGTTTTCATCACAACGCGCGTTTGCTCCAGCTCTAGGCGAAAACGGTTCGAATTTCTCAGAAAACTTTAAGTTCTGGCGCAGCAAGTTCTAGGCTGACCTTGCGCCATAAAACACAAACAGGATGCTGAATAGGCTAATGTATCCAATGGCTGTGAGCAGGGCCGGATTAAGACTTTGTGGGGCCCTAGACAAGTTTATTTCCGTGCCCCTTGTAGTATAAATCAAGCCTACGTAATTACAGTAGGACCCGTATATATCGTGGATCTTGGAACCAACGAAAATGCTCGCTATATCCGACCACTCGCTAAATCCGTTATGGAATTTAAATTTTAAACTTTGAAAATAAAATCGGTACAGGTAACATATTTGCATACAACAAATTCTAAAATTCGCTTAAAAAATTCGTGGAAATTCGCGCCGTGATAGAAATACTGTCCTGATGATAAGGTCGGATTGGCAACGATTTTGATGTATCGTTGATTCTTCACCGCGCTGGGCGCCTTAAAAAGCGGGCCACAGACATTTGTCTTCTTTGTCTATACGATAATTTTGCCCTGGCTGTGACTATGGGCGGATTCAGAAATTGTTTTCGGGGAGGCTCAAAACTCGATAACTAATTTAGGCGGAGTTTGAGGTGGGAGGGGCGGCGAAAGACTTGCAAACCAGTGTAAACCGGGTTTAGTTACATAATATAGCCTAAACGAAAATTTGCTGCACTCGAGGGGAGCATGCCGCCTACATCTCCATAGATGAGCCCTTGTCTGCGACAGGGTTCTTTGTATATATTTCTCTTTAACGATTAATGACATTATCTTCATCTTGAAGCTGTTTGAGCTACTAAAAACTACCTGAGGCCCCCATAATTTTTTAATTGTTACGCTACTGTGTTAAACGCAGGGATATTGGATTTAAATCTTTTTCAAATCTTCAAATTTGCCATTATTGGCAATTGTGTTATCCCTGTGAAGGGTAATAATATCTTACATTACAATTGTTCTTCAGATCCTTTTATCAATCATTACCGGTATTTGTAGCAACTTTTGAACGAACCTTTCCTAAACTTAAAGAATATTGAAAACTACTTGCGCTCAACAATAATAGAAGACGGACTTTCAAATTTTGCCATTATATCAATAGAGTCAGGTATTTTGGATCAGCTTGATATACACGATATTGTTCGAGAATTTTCATTAATAATAGCTAGCATTGTTCCATACACTAACTGATTTTTCTGTTTAACTAATTATTTAACCATTTCGTCACCAAATATTGTTTGTAACATGCTCCCATTTTACATACTTGCAAGTTTATCTGTTTCTTACTTATATGATAAATATATAAAGTACAAATACCGAAGTGATTTTCTTGCCAAATAAAATATAGTAAGTTTAATTATTTATCAAAAAGTATTTAATATTTTGTTTTATAAAATTATAAGTTTATCTATTAACTTACGTAATACTATATAAGATGCAGTTGCAAATGATTTTCTTCACAAATAATATAAATTACTTTATTTTCTTCCAAGTTATTTTTGATGTTATTGTATCCTTCTTGAATGTTTATTGTTTTTCATGCCTTTGCTTTTGTAATTCCTGTTTTTTTTCCAATAAATTTGTAATTAATAAATTTTGTATTTCATTTGTATTCACTGATATGTTTATATAAAGTGATTTTTCATTGGGGAATAGGGGCGCCAAGAGTTCTGCACAAAACCGCCGAACACTACTGGCGTACATCTGACCGAGACCTAGAGTTTTCTAAAAAATTTGAACTTCTGCTTCTAAAGCAATCAAACCCCGGAATATGATGGGCAGAAAAACGGCACGAGTTCCATGATACCATTAGGAGTTGAACCCGGGTTAATGGCACGATAGGTGAATGCGCTACCGCTACGTCTCTTTAGGGCAGTGTACCTACATTTTCCTAGGGTTATTAAGGCCTAGCAGCCTTCTGGACTATAGTAAGCAGTTTTTTTGGCCTATTAACATTCTGTCCTGCGGTGGTGCAGTGGTAACGGCACGTTTGAAGAATACCTCACTACACTGCCACCGCAGTGTCAAGGATACTTTTCGAATGACGATAGGTTTCATATACCGCAATACCACCCCAAAGTTCTCAATACCTTGTGTAGTCCATATAGTTATTCCTACTGTTGTTGCAAGAGCAAAAGTTGGAAAGAAACTTTGTTAGCTGGATAAATATAATAATTTGTCCTGCCAGTGTATATAAACAACTTTGTTTCAACTCCATAATTTTTCCAGTAAAGTTCAAAATTACATTGCTTGACAATTGCTAAGGAGCTATTGTCATTCAGTGTCTCCGAACACGCGCGCTGTCGCAGAAAAATTAAATGAACAAGGCACTGTTATATAGGTTCTCTTATCTGTGCAAAAGACAATGCCTGAGGAGCTGTCGTTCAGGCAAAAATAGAAGCAGTGAAGCTTGAAGGTGAAATCAGGTTGTAGGTTTTGGAAGATTGGGCTGTGAACTTTCACTTAATAATTTTGTTCCTTATAAAATATTGGTTACAGAATGTCTCTAGTTTACTATTTGATGATGTACGATCGTGGACAAGCATCTGAATTGCTCGAGGCAAAATATAGTGTCAAAATATTAAAATATAAATTATAGTAGCAAAATAAGTTGCGATAGGTGTGTCCAAAAATTTCATGTTCGTTCAATGAATTTGCAGAAGAACTGCTCAGAGAAGGCATGGAGGAAGACGTGGAAGGAACATAACACCTCCGGATGAAAGAGATATACAGCCCTTTTTGCAAAAAGAAGTATAAATGTTATTCCTGACCAGTTAGCCACAGACCTTGCAACTGCTACAGGCAATTGTGCATCTGTCAGAAAAATTTTTCGTCGCCTGAATTAGGTTGGCTTACATGCACAATACTTGTCAGATGCACTTCGTTATGAGCACTCTATCACAGGAAAAGATTACAGTGGTGTAATGAGTATCTACATTGAAATAATTAAAAGTGGCCAAAAGTGATGTTCTCAGATGAGTCCTAGTTCACTATTAAAAGTGATAGTAGTTGTCAGCTATTCTGACGATAACGGGAAACCCGTTACCATCAGCAAAACGCCCATGAACTTGATCTTTATGGCCTAAGAGTTATAGTATGTGCGGGCATTTTGTGCATACTGACAGAACATGAAAAACGTTTATAAAACCACCGGCAAGAAAAGAACGTCCATTAATTCCAACGCAAAAAATGTTCAAAAAGAAAATCGAAGATTTTCAGTAGAAAAGATGCTCAACGTCACCAATAAGCTGCTTGTCCAATAGTTTAGTCCTTCAGCAATCAGAACATTCAAATTGACTAGCAAAAGAAACCCACAGGACCATCAGCAAAGTGAAGAAACCTTCTGGTTACCAAGCTGAATTTATAAGAACCCCAAAATCGCCAGTATATAGAAGAAATCGTTACTTTTATGAATAACAATATTCGAAGATCAGCAGTACATCGAAGAAAACATCTGAAGGTCACCTGTATATCGAGAAATACTACCAAAAGACAGCATCATATTGAAGTAAACGTTCAAAAGTCACCAATATGTAAAGGAAGGTTTCAGTGAGCGTAAGCGTAATAAGCCACTTATACGTAAAACTGCGGAAAAAGGTTATTATTGGTATCATGCGAATTTTAAGCATAAAGCCAACGAATATATGCCCCCTTGTTAGTGGTCGGAAAACTAGAAATCTCGCCTGATTTTACGGTATCAGGAATTGCGGAGTAAGTTAACGGTTTATTTATCAGCGATAGGGAGCCTGGTAACCAGTTTCTTGTTGATAGCGGTGCTTCAGTTTCTGTGCTTCCAAGGAGTTGTAACTCCTATATAAAGGGTCTCGCGTTAAAAAGGACTGACGTTTACATGCTGCAAATGGTTCAAATATTAGAAGTTCAAATGTTAAAGAATTAATTAAACTACTTTTGAACAACAATGATAAAGGTAATTATATAGTTGATGGTGGAAGTGAGAGATAGATGTAACGTTATGCCTCAAAAAGAGGCAGAAAAGTTAGATTCCGTTTACCATTATAAAAATCACTTAACACATCTTAGTGGGGTGGTCGCTGTGAGGGAATACTGTTGCGTTCCTGTATCATTACATTAAGGCTGAAAAGTACTAGCGCCGGTGAATATGACGTCATTACCTTGTATATATTGCGTCGTAAAACTCTTTGCTCACTCTTTCTCCTACCAGCATACTTTACGCAAGACCAGGACCGTAGACAGGGTTGGCGCTGAAGTCCCAAGCCAGGGTAGCAGGCGAGAAAGGGAGTAAAATCGGCTGAAATAATTCACATTGGAGAATATGTCCGTGGCTAGGGGGGGAGGGCGCAATCTGGAGGGTTCTGCCAGGGGCGCAAATTCATCTAGCTACGGTGCTGGGCTAGACCCAGTACGGGCTGGTCTTGTTAATTTAGTTAGTTAGGCACATAGCTGTAATATAGTTGTTGTTATGTTGTTGTAACTGGAGTTAGTTTTTTTGTTACGCTAAGCGATAATTTTTGTTGCTGATTCCACCTAACAGTAAGTGCGATAAACCTTTTATGTTGTTATTCGTTCGTTTCTTTAAACACATCTACCTCGAGGCATAATACCAAAACGTTGCACATGTTGAAGACTGAAGAAGTTAAAATTATGGAGTCAACACCAAACTTCAAGTAGTAAGATGTAGAGAACTAACAAGAACCTTCTTCTACACATTTTTGCCACAGGTTCCATTACGACAGTGCATTATTGTACCGAGATTATCTTGGACTATGTGCATCTTTTCCGTAGAGCAATAGGTCTAAAAGTTTTGTCCATGGGCGACAGTACTCGTCCACACAAAGCAGCTTGGATATCTAAGATACTGGCTAGAGAAGATATTGAGCGTATGACGTGATTTGCTTATTCTCCAGACTTGAATCCCATGGAGAAAGCTTGCGAAACTCGTGGTAGACATATGGCGCAAAGAAACCTTCCTCCCCCAGTTCTACAGGACCTAAAAGTTACCTTGAAGAGCGAATGGTGTCATATCTTCAAATCTCTCCTCATAAGACTAGTGGGAAGCATGATATAGAGATGCAGAAGATGCATCAGTTTTCGAGGAGGGCATGACCCCTAATGAGAAACCCAAATCTGTCGTCATTACCTCTGAAGGGAACATTTCCGTGACTATTCCAACATGCTCCAAGGAATGGTTATTTGTTTTTTGTTACCTTGTTTTTCCTTGGTGCAGAATATGTACCATTTTGCTTAGTAAAGATACCGCAGTAACTCTACTAAATATTTGGTTTCACTTCTTATAACAACGTTCGCCATTAGTTATAGCGAAATATGTCTGTTTCTTAGCAACTGGCAAACAGTGTATTTCTTTATAAAATAGAAACAAATTTTTTGTTAAATCTCCAAATATTCTTTTCTTTATTTATAATGCTGACACTGAATTTTGGTAAAGATAAAAAAATTAAAGAAACTGAACTACTTTCATCTGTTGTTACAAAATGCAATTCAGAATTATTTGTTAATCACAGGAGCTACAGCACAAAGCGTGCGTGAGTGCATTTATATCTGATAAATTCATTTTATATTTCCTTTTTATTTATTTCCATATTTTGGGAAGAGAATGTTAATTTTTTAGGAAATTGGAAACAGTGAATGTTAGAAATTACGCGGTTTCGCATATTCCTCTCGGAAAAGTATTAACATTCCATTGGGGAAAGTAAATGAGATTTAATGCTGCGTTATTTTCAAAATTTGATCATCGGTATTCCCCAGAGGAATATATACATGTCCCTAAATAAAATTTACTAGTATAAAAATCAAATTACTTTGCATTGTTTTGTTTTATCTTTACTAGATAGAAACTCATAGACTCTTTAAAAAACATATAAAAGACGTTATTCCCATTTAATTTCTTTCAAAACGAGCGAACCCCCCCTTTCAATGCAACATTATTTTCAAAAATTAAGAACGTTGTAATTAATGTCTCCAAAGTTTGATCTAAGGAAACATCGAAGACAAAGCTTCTGAAGCTTCGACGTTAATCTTTTTCTCAAAGACACATCTGACGATCTGACAAATTTAATTTTGTTTGGAAATAATGATCAAATAAGGAAACATCCACCTAATTAGAAAATGGCGTGATCTTAGTTGTAAAGACACATACCTCTTGCCCCTTCCGGGCATTTTAAGATTGCGGTTTCTCCAGCTTTGGTCCAAGTCCAGTTGATCCCTCGAGCGAAGACTGAAGCACAATAAAGATCCGTGGTATAGACAACTGTTCGTGCAGTGGTACTTTGTTCAGTGGTAGTTGAGATTACTTCAGGAGGAGTTTTCACAGATTTCCATGTAGTAACTAAAATATATAATAATACACATAAATCTCACATTACTGAAGAAGGTTTTCAATTCATATTTATAGACGACTGTACAGGTTACACTGCATAAGAAAATAATAAGCTAAACTGGTATTAATTTTAATTCAGCAAGCATTAAGTACGCCACTGTTCATCGGTTGTTTGCTTATTGTTTTCTTGAAAAAATTCAACTCTTATTTAATACCTGCTTGTTTATCTTGAACTCCTTAACAAGGAAGTAAGAACGTCTATGTAATAACAGGGAACAGTATCTTTCTAACTTGACACTACTTAAATATCTCGGACGTTGAAGAAAGAAATAGTGGGGATTTTGAGCAAAGTATAACAAAATATAACCCAAACACCTTTGTAAGCTAACCGTTGCTCAGCCATTATGTTTTTATCCTACACAGTTTTCTCTTTAAAAACTGGTTCCTTTCGATGGAATAAAAGGCAGTCAATCGATTTTTAGTATGCATACATACCACTTGACTTCTAAGCGCGCTATATGCGTTTCTTTCTTTTTTCTTTAGTTGGGGCGTTATAAGTTGACCACCTGTCTAAATTGACCAAGAAAATATGGAATTGTTTGGTGGCCAAATTAGTAGGTTTCATTGTATCAAGGTTAACAATTTTGTCACTCTTTATTCTGTATTTTTAATGGCAGTTTTATGTAAGGTATTTTTTCTATATTTGATTACGTTTACGAAATTATGTCGATGATTATAGTTACGAAACTTTATGCTTAAAGATCATCATCATCATCATCGCCTCCGATTCGGAGGGTGGTGGCCAATATGAACCACATTTTCCTGTCTCTACTGGCATGGATAATGTCTTCCGTGCTTAGCCTAGTCCAAGCCTTTACGATTCCTTCCTTCCTCCCTCTCTCTTATTTTCTGCCTCTAGCTCTCTTCCCCATGATGTTTCCCTCCAGTGCCTAAAGACATGTCTGGATTTTTGAAAATAATGTGCTTTTCAATTTGATGCCAAAATTTATGAAACTCCGGGTTTTACTTTGCTTCTTCGACTATTTTTTCATTTACCAAAGTCGAGTGTTTTCAGAATCTTAACATTTCTATGCATATTTATACGGGCATTATTTCTAAGTTTAAGAGCAATACGTTGAGTTGATTCGAATAAGAATAATAAGGAAAAAATGTATTTTAATTACAAGATAGAGTGGGGTTGATTGGCGAAGCAGCAACATGGTCGACTAAGGTTTTTACAGTAGATGGAGAAGGTTGTGGCTGTTGCACATAAGTTGGCTTTGTGGTTGGATAAGATGGCGGTGACTTGGCGTTGAAAGTTGTATTTTTAATCGAGCTTGGCGGAGTAAACAGTGGTGATTTTTCTTCTACAGTTACATTGGATACCCCAGCCACAGATTTTACCGTTGGCGGCGAGCTTGATAAGACTGTTGTCAACAAAGGTTTTTCTGAAAACGATAGTAACATATACATGTTAACACACATAGTACCATATTTCAGAAACTAACATAGAGTATCATGGTAAAAAAAATAAAAAATAACCAAAATATATATATAAAGGATTTTTTTTAGAATTACTTACGTATAATGACAGCGTCCCAATTATCTAAAATGTATAAATAATCTATTCAAAACCTACTCTTTTACAAACATGTTATAAACTAATAGGCGTTTAACGGAACAGTCGCGATTATTTTAGAATTATGCTTAATAAATAAACCATACACTATGCACACGAGAGGGCGATAATGAGATGATTTTTTCCCTCCGCTTTAAATTCGCTTTCAAAAACTCCTGAAGCTGTTTCTTTTTGATGGTGACAGGAAACAGAATTCTGAGTTGTATATAGTGTATATATAGTAATGGTTTTTATTCATCTCCTGTATATTTATAATCATAATACACTACATGATAATAAGTTCTACACAAATATACGAAACTCATCAATAAGTGGCGATTGGCTGTACAAGAAAAGCCCGCAAGAAAATATCAACAAGGATATAAAATACTTGGGACCGCAAGCAACTCTATTTTATGAGGCTATATTTTCCAGATTAAAATAAAAACAGCACAATAATCAAGTCCAACATGGTTATAAAATTTGATTAAAATTCTTTGTAAATGCGTTTTTCAAATGTAAAAAGATTATAACCTCAGGAGTTATCTAAACCTTAAAGGCAACATCTATGAAAATCTACTCCCGAGGAATTAATGATTGTCTCATAATATTTTACAAAAACACATCTATGAAAATTTACTTCTGAAGAATTAATTATTATATCATAATATTTTACAAAGTGCCTCATTAGGTATAGGGCATACTTTTTATATTGAAAACAGTCACACAAATTGTGGTTTCATTTGTAAAAACAGTCCTTTCCCAAATATCAAACCTTTACCCTCCTAACACGACGTAGTGTCGTGGAAGAAAAACTGTGTTCCGTTTGCAGATTTAATATAATGGTATCCGGTAATTTTTATTCTCCATCCTCACACGTGTATTTGTCATTTGTTAAGGATCCCTAAAACTTCAGGGGGTTCTTTTACTTCAGCTTTGTTTTGTCAAGGAATTTTGAAAACAACGTTTTTTACCAGCGGACGACAGGAGTTAAAATCTCCATTAATTTAATTAATTACTGTCGCATAATAACTTACTAGTTAGTGTATGTAGTTTTTAACTCTCAATAATCTTAAAGATCTTTTAAATAATAACGACCCACTTGCAAAATAAGTATACACTCAAACTTATGATTCCCCGAAAGAAAAGGTTTTGTTTTAAATGCTTTACCAACTCAAGATGAAAATTGAAAACAAAGGTAATAAAAACGAAACAATAATATATTTATATCATCCCACCTTTTGACTGAAAAGCTATAATCATAGTCAGAAGCATAATACGTGAGGTGCGGAATATTCTATTAAGGCTAATTTCAGTCACGGATTCATCAAAAAGGAAAATGTTAATCACGCCAAAGAAGAAAAATGTTTTCTGTTACGAAGCTCTCGGGGTTTCGGAACGAGCTACGAATTTAAATAAACCTTTGCAATCAAAACGCGAACTTTTTGTTTGAACCTTTTAATGGAGTTTTGGTAGAACGAAACCACGGGGCGTAAGTAAGGTTTTTGTATTAATTTGGGAATTTAAGAAGCGAATCAATCAGGGTAAATGCTATGAAGCTTTCAGCTTTATAAAGTGGATTATAATATAAATTTTCATTAGTATCCAATGAACATTTAACTTCTTTTAGTTGCGGGTAAGTGGCGTTAATTATCTAGTTGTGGAGGGGATGGAATATATAAATTTCTGCATGAGCATTTTTGAGTCTTACAATTATACAATTCGCGTAATTCTAATAATTACCTGAACCACAGTGGTACTGAACTTCAAGGTATTTTCTAGTACCCGGACAAGGATCGTGGAATGTTGTGCTGGACACATTGACGCTGCAATTCGGTTTCAAGCTGCATCTGAAGATGGAACGAAAATGGGAAACGTTAGAATCCTACAACGCATGAAATCTGAAAATTCTCACCGACAAGCATCGCCTTCTAATTAGAAAACTCCGGTATGGTAATCACACTTTAAGCAGCAGAAATTAAAGGAAGGATAGGGAGAATAATAATGCAGAAAATTCTGTTTACCGTGCGCAACACATTCGACCAAATGCAAATTTAAGTTTTGTGCTTTCAGATCTCTACATAATATCGCGAAGGGACTGTCATAGCCAGAGTCGGTCATGACAGAGCTGCGTTATTATTTAAGAGACATTTTATCGAAAAGGCTCAGATTTTCAAGTAAATTGAACGGGTGACAAACCAGTTCTGCGGTACTCCTCGTGCTATGTTTGCAATGTCTTGAGTGAATGTTGGGACAGTGCCATGACAGAAAATCATTAATTAAGGACGAAATGGGTCTAAGGGTTATCTATATGTACGTAGTTTCACTTTCTTCGAGAAGTATCGTATAACAGAGATACTTTCATCCCTGTGTAGGTATCCCTCCGGCTCTTTTTGCCAGCAGAGATACATTAACCTCAAACCATCGACGCAGGTTTATCAGAATAAGTAATCAAACACTTGGTCGTAAAAGACTACTAACTTTAAGCCTGGGACATTAATCATTTCTAATTACCTTTTTTGAGACCATAAATTAAGGTACCATTAAGTTACGCTTACCTATCTTGCATAATCGGGAAGGAGTGATACGACATGCAGTTGACCCGCCAATCTAGATTCCCGTGATCGTTGCAAATGCTGATGCTGAATCTGCCGAAGTTGGCACGGATGAGATGTATGACTCCTTCGTCGCAAACAATATTTAGCATCCTCCCTTCGCAAGCATATGTGGTTTTGTAAGTGGATTGGTCTGAAAAAAAACAAACACAAAAAACCCACATTATGAATGGATATAAAAACGAACTCTTTCCTTAAAAAAGTTTATTTAAAAACTTTATTTCAAGTTCAGCGAACATATATTATGATCAATTTATACAATTAAGGCACCAGAGAATAGATAGATATGACGTCGAGATATGCAGGGTGTCCGGATGAAAGAAATCTAAAATAATGAAATTATATTTCTGAAAGTATCTATTTCAGGCATTTCTGGTTTGCACCATTATAAAGGAAAATTGCCATTTTCCCTCACTATAATTGTTTGAATGAATTCCAATAAGGGCACGCTTGGTGGCACGACAAACATCCAGTCAACAGGCGATCCCATTCCATGTTACTTGGAGCATATTCGACGTAACTGTAGCCACAAGGTCCGTTATGCGGGTTTTGAGTGCTAAATGCGGCTGATGACAATGGCAGACGATGTTTTTGATATAATTCTACAGGAAAATAAAGAAGTGGAGGTGAATCTGACGATTGGGGAGATCAATCAATTAATCCGTCCTTCTAACGATCAATCTTCCAGACATCTTGTAATCCAGATAATCCCTAACGATGAGCCTCAAACGTGAAGCGTTAAAAAAAAAAAAAAAAACTTTGAAAGATCCCTCTGCGATGGCAAAAATCAGAAATACAACAGTTAAAAATCAGAAAATAATAATAACGTCATAAAATTCAATATGAACTATGAGCTTACATCATAATAATCACCTTCCGAAATATAATTTCATTATTTTGCATATATCTTTCAGTTGAACATACTGTATGAAGCTGTCTTTTTTTTTCTTTTGAACAGAAAAAGAGGCATTTCCTAATTTCTCATAGCAACTAAATCATCAACAGTCAATAAGAAAATTTAGTTGTCGACTTAAACCATATACAATAACAGAAAATCGTTTTACGAATATTTCGACTGTGGAAACTATTATAGGCAGACTTTTTCAGTCGAGAAGAAAGTTTTTTCAGAGTGAGTTTAATATGCTGGTAGGTTCGTTTCGTTTTGACTTTTTTTTGTAAAAGTCGATATTTTTCTTCAGGTCGATGACTTGATTTTGCTATTTCAAAATTAATTTTAAACTTTTCTTCTCTAGTGTTTCACAACCTTCTGAAGATTTACACAAGACTAAATCGAAACACCAAAAAAGCAAAAATGTAAACACGGCAAATGTACCGCAAAGTATTTATTTATAGGAATAAAATAATTTAGCTTACAAACGTGGCAGTATTTAAATAAAGATGCGACAGAAGAAATACCATGCAATGGGTATGTAAAAACCGATTAAAGCTTTGCGAGTTAAAGTAAAATATACAATAGAAATGATGAAGAGCCTAAAAGAATATTGCATGACTGAATTCCGTTATGAGTGGCATCGCGTAATTAAAAATTGAAGACACAAAAGAAGCGAATCGCTTGTGGGATTTTTTTTAAACCGATTGCGTGAAAGTTGAATGCTAGCAAATATTTGTTTACTGTAACTCATCACTTTCTATTTCTCTATTTATATGGATATACGATAAGCAAGAATATTAATATTGACGAGCTAAGGACCGGAAAGGAAGTAAAAGAATCAAACGGATAGATTTGAATTCGTTTACGTTAGTAGGTTTATATATATTGTGACAAAGTGCACAAATTTAATGTTGAATTTGCATATGACGTGCTGCAGAAAGACAGAAACTGCAAGATTACTATCAGTGGGAAAAACTATGGGTTTCGGTAAAAATATGGCTTTGCGTAAATGAAAAATTCCCCTCATTTCAATAATGAATTCATTATATATGAGTCCCTAAATCGTTCTGCATTCTGTTTTATATGTAATAGTTTTATGAAGTATGGTGAAAAGAATTTTAGGTCAGTTGAGATGCATAGCTGAATTACATAGTGGAATTACAGACACACAAGTAATGGCCTTTTCGGAAAAAGGAAATACATTTCATTGATAATAATTTGAGTTCAACCGATAGAGAAAATGTGTATTTAATTTTGAAAATTTCTTGGAATCAGGATTTCAGAGAAAATTTAATTAAAACCTAATTTTTCACTTAAATTCCATTCGATGCTCGTCAAAGGGCAAAAGTCTGGCCTTTAATACATTAGTAATTATTTTTCTCACTTTCTCCCAATAAAAAAATTAGAAACATTTAAAATGCCCCAAAACGATAAATTAAAATTACGGAAAATGGATTTGAAAATGAATATTTTTCTCCTTTCCTCTCTTTATTTATTGAACGTAGTGCTTTTTGAATAGTAATGCCCTGAGAATAACACCTGTCGTGACAATGCTATTTACGAAATACTGTATTACAAAATAAAAAGCAAAAAGTATGTTCAAAATTGTTATTAGTTTTACGGCGCTGAAGGGCTTTTTCCGTTTCGTCCGTTCAAGGGAACATCGTGCTTTGTGGGAATTAGAATTATTCGCTTCGGCCAGAATTGAATTAATAGAGAAATTAAATTTCGTTTTTGAGGGAATTGCTGAAGCGAATTATGTTACGATGAGATGCATGATAATACCAGGATGTGTTTTAATATGTAGAGTTGAACAACTTTTTATTTAGTAAATATAACTAAAAATATTGTTGCATATAATAAGTATCATTGTGGCAGTTTCGGATTAGAGTAAGTATTACTAGGACAGATTTTGATTGCAGTAAACATTCGGATGTACTTTTGGTCACGAAACCACTAAAAGAGCTTTTAACTACGAAGGCATTACTTGAAGAGTTTTCGAATATAACATATATTTTGACTATGATATGTTTTATTAAAAATCTGTGTCCTGAAAATGGTTAAGATATCACAGCAATTTTTGGGTACACCGAGCACTATGCCAATTTTGGATACAGTTAACTATTACAAGGGAAAATTTTGGGCAGGAAACATTGTTAAACTACATTCTGATTACAGTTGTTAAAGGATTTAGCTACCAGTGGTTACATTAAAATTCGTCAAGGAAAATATCGGAATTGTACATAAAAGGAATTTGTATATGAATCTGCACACTTTTTTGTACCATAAAAATTATTTAAATACTTTGTATTTCATTTGTCTCTCTCTTAAATTTATTCCTGCATGAAGGAATAGCAAATACTTTAGTGAAAATACAAACTACACTGATAACTAAAACCAATTCGTAATATCGTCGAAAGTGTATAATTTTTTTGGGGAGAAAAGGGAAAGTGAGATTTTAATATTTTTCTTGTCTATAAATTCAGGGCTATAATTCGGCTATTTGCTGTCTTATCTGATTATGTCGTTTAACATGGTATCATACTTAACGTTAATGATGATTATGATTTAACACACACATTCTCTCTGATTAAATATTAATTTCATGCTAATTGTTAATCTGTTCAGATAAAGACTTCAAAAGAAAATAGAGTAGTTCCTTATCCTCTGCTTTAAATAACTGAAATTGACTGGTGCTGAGGTGTGTGTGTGTGTGTAAAAAGAAATCGTCAAAGGTCGATATTTAAATTTAACGGGTTTCAATTAACATTGAATCTGTCATTGTTTTGCTTTGTTTGGCAGTCAATCGGTGCTGTCTTAGATATTGTTGGTTACACGCGTTGTTCACACACATTTACTTATCAACGTTCAGAGCGCAAGTAAGAGTCAACTCGCCAACGTTTGGCGAGTTGAAATTTGACGAGTTTTTGCTCACTTTCAAATTTTAACTCGCTAACTTCCAATTCTAACGACCCTCCAATTCTTAATGTGTTAGGATTTCATATCGATTCAAAGTCGAATGGTGTCGGCACTGGCTTTTGAGTGTATGAAGATCCCAAAAGAATGATTATACAAGAGAACACTCTTTTGTTTGCTTGTGAGAGTTATGGCGCAAGGACAGCAAGGGTCGTGCTGCTCCGAAACCTACAGTTTTCAGAGGAATTCGAATCCCTTTGGTCGTAAGGAACCAATGTCTAAACCACAGTGAGCAGTTAGTCGATAAGCGTTCTTTTTTTTTAGCACCGTAGGGACTAAAACCCGGGATAACGGGGCGCTAGGCGAAAGCGAAACCGGATTTTGATAATGAAAATGACATTAGAAAACACTAGTTTCTTCGAATCTTTAATAAAGGGAGTACGTGTAAGAGACAGAAAGTAGCTAATCTAACTAAAACGTGGAAATTGTAACGTTCTCATAATATACACTATAACTGCAATATTCAAAAGAAAACACAGTATTACGTTATAAATAATACGACAGTCGCATGTTAGAGTACAAAATATTCTATTGCAGCTATTTCCAAATTTGAAAAGCATGAAATGCCAATATCTTACACAAGTGAATTTATTATACTTTTTTATTATATTTAAAGATAAAAGAAAATTACAAAACTGCGTGTAACGTATGCAAAATTTTCAGTAACATTATTTATTATGCAAAATAATTACTATAAAATTGACTGCAATGTAAAAACAATGCGATAAAATTGTGTAACATTGCTTGCAAAAATTATACTTTGCAGCTTCCTTTTCACTTGTGATACAATTTTACTAGACAGGTCAATTTTACCATACCGCTGTAATTAAAAAGTAGTAATAAACATAAAACAATTACCTAGTAAAGGTGGCTTCAGGGAGGCGTGTGGTATAAAAACTGAAAAAGGTAATTACCAAAACTAAAACATAATGTCAAATAATAAAATTCAGAAATCATAAAATTAGGTAATTCTAATAATAAAACTCCGAAATCATAAAATCATGCAATGATAAAGGAAAATAAAAATTGCTGAATGAAAATGCCGATATGCTGATAACTGGTAAACTAAAAATAAAAACGTATGGAGAATCAACGGCATAAAAAACGTAACGTTTGCATAACACACACACATACAATAAATAATGAAGTCAAATGATAACTCATTTAAAAGAGGAAGTTCGGAAACAGTTAATGGGACTGTTTCCCGAAGTATCGCAAACGTAACAAGTAATTAATTTTCGTTTAACGACGTCAGTTATACAATTCAATTGACTGATTACCAACGCCTGACTGCATTAGAGATTTTATGCATTGACTTCCGTTTCTACTAATTTTTTGCATTTTAGTAAATGCGAAATTTGAAAAGATTTGACATGACGATTACAAATCAATCACATTTTGAATAAGCGTTTTTGATTAGAAAAAGGGTCACTCTTATTCTCTATCGATTGGTGTTACAGGTGGAATTAATATTTCGAGTACGTTCAGAGTTTAATCGAAAATAAAAACGTGAGACGAAATTCGAAAACATGTGAAGTTTCGAATACCACTGAAATATCAACATTGTATACTTAGGTAATATAGTACAGTACTGTCTGTTTGTATACATGCATTTATTTATATATGTGTTTTCAACCAAAAAGAACAGTGTTTGTTCCACATGCATCATTAAATATTATGTGGTTTGATATTCCCTTTTTACAGTGTATATAATGCAGCACTGGTAAAAATATGTATACTATATATACAAAATGTATTCAAAAGCAACGATTGAAGTAAGATTGAACAACGTAAAGCATGCGGCAAAATGAATATCTTTGAAAAAGTTCCCAACTTGAACGAAATTTAAAAATGGTAGACAAATCGTTCTTTGAACATTTTATTGAATTTCAATGGACATTGTTCACCGTGAATATCTTCTTTCTTAAGAAGGCTAATTCCAGTTTGTTCCAGTGTTGAGTAGCTTAATATGATATACATTTGCGTAGAATCATGTAAACACATGTGTGTGGTTGTGTTTGCATGCATGCTAATTGTTTTACGAAATATCGAAAGGTTCTGATTGCTGATGTCTGGTTGCATTGCTGCCGTGTATTTTTATTCGTTTGAGAATTATAGACTGCCGCCGTTAACTCTTTCTAGATGGAATTGTAATCGAAGTATAGTGTAGGGATTTTCCCTCACGAGCGGTTAAAATATTCAACCGTGTATCATTTTGAAACATTGAACAATTCCCTGTGAATTGTGAATTCCCTGTTTTACGCACCAGCTAAACCAGGAAAAACAAATACAGAAATATCCAAAGCAGACATTAGTTGTATTGTTGCTATCTATTTTTATTCGTTTGAAAATTATAGATTGCCATTAATCCTTTCTAGATATAATTGCAATCGAAGTATATCTTATAAGTGTTTAAAAAGGTCATTATTTTATTCGAGGTCATTTCTGGCTGGAGCTCCAAAAGTTCTTTCGCACCTGGGCAGCATAAACAGGGGCGGCTGCAAGCCATTCATTATATTAGAGATCTTTGAATTAAAGACAACATCAAGGATCTTTGTTTATACACTCTATAACAAAAAAATCGATGCACCAAGAAGGAGTTGTCCGATTGTAATGAAATTTCGTATGCAAAGACATTTTGACCGAACATGCAAATGATTAAAATTTGGTGTCCAATGAATGAATAGCGGGAACTCCAGCGCATCGGAACTGCGCATTCAGCAGGTGTATATAAGGAGCGATTCTCAATATGTGGTCAAAATTTCTGTTGCATTTTGACTGCGGATATCTTACGTCGACTGTAACAATGCCTCGCCGAAAGATTCGTGCTCATTACGAGCATATGTCAGAGTTTGAAAGAGGCTGGTTGGACGAATCGAAGAATCGCTGGACATGTGGGTCGAAGCGATGCGGCGATTGGACGGTGCTGGCAAGAGTGGGTCAACAACGGCAGATGTCAGCGTCGGGACGGCAGCGGTCGACCTAGGGCCACAACAGAACGGGAAGACAGAGCGATTGTCAGAGCAGCTGTCACAGCACCGGATTCGTCGTTATCAACTATCAAAAGTGTGGACCGCACACATGTGTCCAACATGACCCTCTGCAGACGACTGAGAGAGCGGAATTTACGCTCGCGCCGACCGTTACGCCGCTTACCTCTCACGCCTTTACACCGTCAAGTCCGATTACAGTGGTGCCGGGCTCGATCAACTTGGAACTGCGCTGACTGGGGACGTATAGTCTTTAGTGACGAGTCCCGTTTCCAACTGTGTCCTGACGACAACCGCAGACGTGTCTGGAGACGTCCAGGGCAGCGTGGGGATCCTGCCCTTACTATCGCACGCCACACATGCCCACAACAGGGCGTTATGGTCTGGGGTGCCATCTCCTTTGATAGCCGGACCCCTTTGGTGGTCATTTCTGGCACACTTACAGCACAGCGGTACGTAGACGACATTCTACGACCGGTTGTGTTACCGTTCCTTTTGCGACACCCTGGACTTACGTTTCAACAAGACAATGCCCGGCCGCACACGGCACGTGTTGCTATGAATTGTCTTCAAGCTTGCCCAACACTTCCTTGGCAAGCTAGATCTCCTGATCTCTCTCCCATAGAGCACATTTGGGACGCTATGGGAAGGCGATTGCAACCATCCCGGAATGTTGACGATTTAGCCCGACAGTTGGAGACAATTTGGCAAGAAATTCCGCAGGACACCATCCGGGATCTTTATCAGTCTATGCCACGCCGGGTGACAGCTTGCATCCAGGCCAGAGGTGGACCAACGCCTTATTGACTTCCTCCCTTTGTAACGGTCAAACTCTGCAATAAATCATTCAATTGTTCTGAAATTTTAATCGTTTCTTTTTCTATGTATGTTCTTCATATCCACCAATTTTTATCGCAATCGGACAACTCCTTCTTGGTGCGTCGATTTTTTTTGTTATAGGGTGTATTATGAAAATAAAAATTGAAAAACATTTTTTGCACGATTACTGGTTAAAATTATGTGCACGCATGTAGGTATAAAAGTAAACGTCGCATAAATTCTTAAATAATATTGAATTGCTTGAATTTATACGATATTCTGCGTGGAAAGTACGGTATATATAGAACAATCACGACAAATTATCGCAGTTATAATTTTTTTTAATATTTTAATATCTACTTAGTTGGCTATTTGCCACCATCATCAGAACCATAATGATGACTACAGTTCTAATGATGGTGGCCAACAATGGAGGAACGGTTCTGGTTCCACTTACACTTATTGCCCATATAGCTAAATTTTGCACACATGAAGTATTTCTTTCATTATTTTATACTATAAAGAATCTCTATTAAAATAAACGAAATTGGGAGCTATAAACTTCAAAGTCATTGTCCTTTCTAGATCCACCCTTGCTTATCTTTGCTCTTTAACCCCGCGTTATACGAGAAGAGCCTGGCCTGCAAAACTGGTCTCGTGTAGAGTTTGTGATTGTCCTTTGACTTGACCCAAGGCAAGGCAGAAACCACCCGTTTCTTTTGATTAACCATAAAAAAAATACATCACAACAAGGATGAAAGAATGCGCATTCCGTGTGCACAAAAGAATACATTGGACATGCTTTCTCGTTACCTTCACGTATGTTCTTCTAAAAGAATTACAAACATAAGAAGTCGGTTCTCAAATTCATCATTAAGATTTAATATATTTGTAGCGAGAGGTTAACCTGCGATTTTTTAACGGTGCTTTAAATGTTTTAACGACAAGGAGAGATGCGGACACAAAGCTTTATTATAAAAGAATTTTGTGTTTCAATTATAACAAGCGCGTTATGCCCCAGTATTTATGACTCAGGAGTCTTCACTATAAAAAGAAAGCGATGAAATACTCAATAATTCTTTGTCCGAGACGTAACTAGAATCAAACGGTCAGAACAACCAACATCACTAGGGCCGCCGCTTTTGTGTGTGCAAGTTGTGCCCTGCACAAAGATGCCTGTGGGAGGGGCACCATTTCAAGACGCCAAATCACTGCATAAAAAATTACTATTTGTCGTCTTGAAGTGGCGCCCCCTGCCATCAGGCGCATTTGTGCGGGCACAACTTGCACGCCAGCAAACGGTGACCCTGGTGTTAAGGTAAATCATTAAATGCACAAATATTTAAATCCGAAGTTGAAAAAATTTATATTTTTTTCTTCAGATGACATGAGAAGTAGGTATACACGTCTACGTACATAGAATTGTATTTCAATATTAAACAAATGAAAATTTCTTGAAATTAATTTCATTTTAATTTGCAAACTTCATCTTAAGGGGACGTTCAAATCCATCTTTTCCTCTCTCTCAGAGCAGGCTCTGTATAACACAATTCATGACCATATTGAAATGTTAGCACAACTACCGTCCATACGCCCTTTTCCACCAAATGTGTAGTTAAACGTTTCGCGAATCTCTTCTTATACTTCTTATTAAGAATATCTCGCCAAACCATACAATAGGCAGTCAAACTTTGAAAGCAGTGCCATATACAGAAATACTTGAGGGCAAAGCTAGATGCCGAAGATATCATTCCACGCGTAATGACAAATTGCTTTTGCCTCAAGGCAAGTTATTTTCTCCCTCATTAACTATAATTAAATGACTTTAAAATAATTTCGTACAGCGCTCAACGATTCTACTCGAGAGATTCGTTGTCAGCGGATGATGAGTTGACATTCTTTCCCAAACTTTATAACGTTTCATTGCCAGTTTCGCGACAGCTATGGTGGACTTGTCACTTTCGGATGGTGAAGAATGTCTTTTGGACAATAGTCAATTTTAGTAAAAATGTTGCGGAGACATGTAAAATCCGGAGAAGGGTAAACGACGAGAGGAACGCGGCAACGAAGGAGTTTGAGTCACCGGCCGAATGTGACTTTATGCAAAGTCTAGTCTGATTAAACGTAGGGCAGACAATGGAATAATAAACTTCAAGATCGGAAAAGATGAGTATTAGGTGAGATTTGACAGATGTTCAACCTACAAATGAATCTCGCATACGTAATGACTGGTTTCAGATATTAATGAAAGAGGCTGAAGAAGGGAATGATAAAGGTTTCTCCTCGTCTCCTGAATATATTGAGCGTTATGAGCGACCCCGCATACAAACTAGTGTGTTACAAATATTCCTATTAAATGATATTTTATGAGATTGCCTGCTCTTATATTAGATATTTTTAAATTATTAGCACAGAAGTGATATCTGATCCATACTTTGCATAGGCGTCAAGTTATAGGGACCCGACACCTCCAAATTAATTTCAAGTTTACATATATTACATACGTACATATCACGTTCCTGGCCCCTAAATAATTCTGAAAATTCTACGTTTATGATAAATTGGCTAACAATGTTGCTTGGTGCACCTTAGTTGCCTAATGATGAAGTTCTTAAATTTTAACAGAGCCAAATATTGTTAAATTAACGGAAGAAAACTTGTATTAATATGTATATATGCAAAAACAAACAATATATTTTGGAGTTTCTTTATTAATAAATAGCAAGTTCGTTGCATTTATAAATAACGCAAGCGAACAGCCTTTATAAAATATTTAATAATAAAATATTTAATATTTCAAAGTCACTTTTATATATAACTTTATATAGAAGAAAACACGAGTTGTGCTGACAAATTTTATGCTAAAGGAAAAAAATTAACAAGCGCCGTTTTTCTCATATCAAAAAATGAAAAAATAATCCCAATCCACTTAAAAATATTTCAAATAAAAAAATCACCATACTTTTTATTATTTATTCATATATGGAAAATAACTAGGTTTACAATTATACTAAAACGTGTCAAATGTTACATATCTATGAAACGCATTATCACCTTTTATCGTATTTGAAAGATAAATAGAATTTTGCAATGTTCCTTTGTATTTCCACACGTGTGCGCGACTATACCTTTAACATTGACAACGAATGGAAATTAGCCTTCAATAAACATTTTCTAATATTTTATCTCTGAGCTTTGTGAGTTATGTAGTTGACTGCCTTGCGCATTTTTTTAATTAAGGATATGTAAATTATGAAGTGAAAATTTAAAATCAAGGCTCAATATGATCATACCTTTTCAATTTTGCATTCTGCTATGATTTATTTCATTATACCATAAAGAAAATGTGGAAATATCTGATTAAAACTGGCAATGAATTATTAATACAACTATTCGATTTCATACATTTATATATATAGTGGCATATATTATTCCCGTATACCTTTTTAAAATGAATCAAGTCCCTATGAAAGTGACTTTTTTTATGCTCTTTTTACAAGCACTTGGTGAAAGCATGTCGTTTGCAAGGCTTAATTATTGCATTATAAAGTTATGAATATATGGCTGCGAAATCCTTTCAGAAAGTTTAGTATATCTGCACACTGCCCTCCCCTTATGGAAGACAGAGTGAACATTTACCCTAAAAATGTATTTTCATTTAAAACTTCAACTCAAAAGGCAACCGCAATGAAAATAAGAAAGATAATTTTCGTACAGTAATATATATTGTAAAATAATTAAAGACATGTTGTTGTAACAAAAGCTGGCGTGGACAGGAATAACAGCATTCATCGCGCATAGCTGATACCCAGAATATTAAAAAAAGAAGGTGGGAATTTAATAACGGATCTTGTTTGTGAGGCCAAAATTAAATTATATTTGGGAAAATAAATGAAAACCATTTTTTTTAAATCCTTCTCTTTATATTTCAGCATCGTATTTCTTTCTTTTCAATGTTCATAATTTGATTATATTATATGGAACCATCAAAGGTGTGTGAAGGGTTGGGGTACATTATTAATTATTGCACGCCATTATTGAAAGAGTTTCTTTAATTTAATATGCTCTTAAAAATGTCATTCGCCTCATTTTTATATTTTCTCGTTCGTTCCACATATCACTTCTGGTTTTGAAAGCTTGATTAAAGAACATACGCATAAAGGCTATCAGTTATCATGTGGCGAGATTTCTTAACGAAAGGAAGTTTCAATAACTAATATTTGCTCTTGAGGTGAGAAAAGAAAGTTCTTAAATGAATAAATTTCCTTTCTAAAGGGAGTAGTGTTACAAATCTACACAATACAGCATTCATTCAATTTGGTGAAATATCCATGTTCAAATAAATTATTGATGCTTAAAAGTATGTATTAATTTTCAAATAAATTAAAAATGCAGTCATTGAAGATTTCCTTAGCTTGAATTAAATTATTCCTTTAATAATTTCGTCCTTCGTGGGCTTGTGTAGCCAAGGAGAGAAAATATCTGTATCAAGATTAATTAGAGTCAGTCGTGACGGATTTTTGATAAAAGATCTTTTTGCCGCTTAGATTTCTGCCCCTGGAGAATTTAAGGCTACGGTTAGGATAAATACGGAGAACATTTGGACGATGCCGAGAGAAATGATATTTATTTCACCTAAAACGAAAAGAATTTGATATGCTGAAAAATAGATAATTTTGAAGTGAATATTCCGTAGAGCCCAATCGCATCTTCAAATATATGATTTCCAAACCAATTAATGTAATTTGGTACAATAAGAATGTATAGAAAAGTACAAAATGTTCAGGATTTATTTTGAATAAGTATTTCAAACATAAATGTCGAAATTAATGAAATTGTTACACGATGCGATTTTGCTTACTTTTGTAGAAAGGCAATTGAATTCAGTACCACATAACTTGAACATGCACAATACACAGAGTTTCTATAATAGGAAGCGTACATGTACGCCCATATGGGGGCAGGGAAGCTTGAACACCACCCACTAGCTGCTGTTTAAAAATTTGATTTTCCCGATTCTGCTGTCAGTTTATTTTCAAAGGCACAACGATGAATTTTAGGTGACAGTTTCAACACATCTTATAATGAACCGATGAATGAGTAATGCTTTTAGGAAAGAATGTGTTATGTACTGTGCACGTGACGCGGTGATAGAACTAACTGCCCATTGGCAGAAATTTGTGAGTTTTTGATAGACCTTTCACATTTTAAAATAAGGTACTTTTTAGCTCATTACTAATTGTCAAGCAATATCAATTATTTTTGTAGCATTTCAGTATTTTGTACCTTTACTTAAACGAATTACGTAATTTTTACAGATGAGGCCCATCAAAATCTTAAATAACACTGATACTTCTCATACATTAATTCGTAAACATGACGTTTAATCTGTGTTTAAGGTATTACAAGGTTTCTACACCCCTCTGCCAAAGATATATTGTGCGTTCGCGCAGACCTGACGCCTGATACCGTTAGCAGACGGGTTAGTCCATTGCAGTTTAGGGAAGGGCGTCTTGCCGAAACTGGTTTTCCGCGAGGGAAAAACCAGTTCCTCCAAGACGGCCTTCCCTAAACTGCAATGGACTAACCCGTCTGCTAACGGTATCACGCGCCAACTGAGCGCGAATGCACAGTACATCAACTCTACTCTTTAAAAGAAGCATAATTCAGAACCCTTAAAAATCTACTCCTTTTCTTGTCAGTAGCACCGCATTCTGAAAGAGAATCTCGTAACAAGCTACGGCTTTATATTCTCTTCCATTTCTAACCCAAAGCCTAAAACAATTTAATATATATATATATTCTTACAGTTACAACTTTTGCACTGCTCCAGCTATGCCACTAAATATTATATATCGGGTTGAATATTATTATTATTATTATTATTACTGAAATGTTTGACAGTCTGGAAGAAGGCAATGGTTTTTCTTACACCCCCCTAGCCTAAAGGTAAGCATATGGACGATCATGGGAGCGTATTATAGACAAATTTTATTTTTTCGAGTGTGCGAAGTTTAGCCGATAAACATTACAATTCACAAAAAATGGAGTTTTAAATTTTCACTTGTGACACTGGGCAACAAATTATATACTACATAAGATTGCCCGGGTTTGACATCAGTAAAAGTGTTTTGCTAATGTCGTGGCTGAGGTCGTCTCTGTAATCCTTTAATCTGTTGCAAACGCAAAAGCATTACAAGCAGTTTTTGAAGAAATACATGAAGCATTACTAGAAGATGTATCATTAAGAACAAGTTATTACCCACATGTGGTTTATGCATCATGAAGTTCTGATACAATTTTGCCTCATTATTTGGGACCACCTCAATCGTACGTATCCTGCTTGTTGGTTTGTTAAATTGGGCCAACTACATGGCCTGTTTGCCTGTAGGTGAACGCTCCCCTCTGATTTAAATTCATTGCGTTTCTTCCTATGGGCACGGCTGAAGGTTGAAGTTTATGCCACCCTGGTTTTATTATCGAAACCTTCAGCCATCAGACAATAAACTCATGCGAATAATGTCAGAGTACACGAAATCATTTTTAATATGTTCGACAATCGACGCGAAGACAAAACCTCTTCTTCAATTCTTCTGGGGTAAACTTACGCACAATTGTTCTGACCGATCATTTACGCAATACGTTATAAAGGCTAAATTAAAGACTACGTGTGCTGTATTCCGAAAATGTACTAATTACAAACGGAAGCCCTACCGAGACCTTATGTCCAAGGAAATTTTCGATACCTGCTAAATGAACTACCTATTCCCCAAATTTGATGACACATTTCGAGGATACTCTGTATACGTTGTTTCGTATTAACGTTGTTCTTCATTTAAATATATATATATATATGGCCTGCAAAAGGGTTGCTGGTATCTAACTGGAAGGAGACCCACACGCTGAACGTATGTGACGATGTGTGGAACCGGCCAGGCCAGTAACCTAGTGTCCTACCCCGCCTTCAAGTGGTGCAGGCTGAGCTTTCTATTTATGTGGCAAATTAATATTTGCTGCACGGATAGAAAGGCGGAAGGGGAGGGCTAATTCACCAACCCGTCTAGCCAGCGTGGTGAAATTATGGCTAATTCCTCCATTATGTTGACACACCAGAAACCATGGCCCCTAGTCTCCAGGTGCTGGAGTGCTCCTGATCAAGGCAGCGGTCAGTGTGGCATGAAAGCAGGGGGTGCTAAGAATCACTGGAATGGCCCAGGCTGCCGTTTGTTATTGACCTTGGCTACGTTTAATGGACGATCCCTTGCTTCTGAAGCAAAACTTCAGGAATTGGAAGAAGAACTTGACAAGATCAAATGGGACATTGTAGGACTCAGTGAAGTTAGAAGAAAAGGTGAAGAGTTGGTGGAACTTAAAAGTGGACATTTGTTTTATTATAGAGGAACGGAAACTGGAAGAACAAGTGGTGTTGGCTTCTTAATCAACAAAAGAATTAAAGACTGTCTTCTGGAAGTTGAAAGTACATCAGATCGAGCAGCGAGGCTCGTTGTTCAACTAACCCAGCGATACCAACTTCAAATAGTACAGGTATATGCACCAACATCAAGCCATACCGACGAAGAGGTTGAAGAATTTTATGAAGAAATCAAAGAGTTACACACCAAAGGGAAACAACATATCAAGCTCATCATGGGGGATTTCAATGCAAGAATTGGACAACAGGAACAAGGAGAGACATCGGTTGGTAAATACGGATATGGGGAAAGGAATGAACGTGGCGATCAACTCATCGAATTTGCAGAAGCTGAAAACCTTAGCATCATGAATTCATTTTTTAAGAAGAAACCGCAAAGAAAATGGACATGGAAACACCCAAATGGGGGAACTAGTGAAATTGACTATATCCTGGCAAACAAGAAATCAATTATTGAAGATTGCAGTGTACTGAACAGATTTAATACTGGAAGTGATCATCGAATGGTGAGATGTAAAGTGCACTTAAATACTAAATTAGAACGACAGAAGCTCATTAGGAAACAAGTAAGTAAGAGGGTGGATTTAAAGAAATTAAAAGAAAATACCGAGGCATTCAAGTTGGAATTAAAAAATCGCTTTTCTGCACTGGAAGGACTTATTGATGAAAGTGATATCTCAGAAGCAAATGAAAACATTGTTAAGACAATAGTTGAAACTGCTGGGGAAATTGGTGGTGTAACCTGTAAAAAGCACAATAGCAAATTATCTGAGAAGACGAAACAGCTCATGAAAAGGCGAAGAGATATGAAGGTGGACAATCGAAATACCAGTTCCAGGATTGAGTACATAGAACTTTGTAAAACTCTGCGCAAAAGCATGAAAGAAGACATAAGAAAATTCAATTGTGAGTTAGTAAGGAAGGCCATTGAAAATAACAAGAGCCTTAGGGTTGTTAAAGGAAGTTTATCTGTTGGGAAGAAACACATCATTGCATTAAAAGGAGAGGATGGCACCGTAACAAGAAATAGGGAAGAAATACTTAGAAGAGTTGAAGAATTCTACAAAAAACTATATGAAAGTAACAGTGGATTAAACGAAGACACTGAAATAGTCGAAGGAACAGCTCCTAAAATCTTAAAAGAAGAAGTTTCATTTGCAATAAAAAATATGAAGAAAGGAAGAGCCCCTGGTGATGATGGTATTACATTAGATATCCTAAAAGAAGCTGGAGAATATGTAGAAGACATACTTGCAAAATTCTTTACCAAATGTCTTAACAGCGGTAACATACCAAACCAATGGGATTCTGCAACAGTAATTCTTTTGCATAAAAAAGGTGATAAAGAGGATTTGAAAAATTACCGACCAATTAGCTTGTTACCTGCTATTTATAAAATCTTCACAAAAGTGCTAACACATCGCCTGCAGAAAAAATTAGATGCAGCTCAACCAAGAGAACAAGCTGGATT
>QLNU02015360.1:157675875-157725958 GCA_006491805.2 Dysdera silvatica | reverse complement strand
ATATTTAAGCGCACCATATATTGTAAATCAATGTCTTCAAAGCTACTTTAAATCTAATTTACCATAATTTAACAGCATATAAGGGATAAATTTAAAAGATTTCATTTCCTCAACCACAAAATTGCATAGCTATTAAGAAGAGAGAGAGAAGATATATATAATGAGAGGGATGTGATTTTCCAACTTGAAATACAGAACGTAAAATCCAGTTTCATGGAAGGGTGTGGTAATAATAGTGAGCTAATTAATTTCGTTTAAAATGTGTAAAAGATGATACCGCTATCAATGAGAGCTGGAAGGGAATGAATTTCAAAATCTGGCAAGATGGTTCAAATTCAATTAAGTTCGCTTTCTGTCAAAATGCAACTTTAAGACATCATCCGATAATCTCTAGAGAGAGTACGTGCAATAATATCTCAAGCTTTCTATTATTAAACAGCTCTAGATAGAGCTGTGACTTAACAAACATCCGATGAAATGAACTTTCGACGAGAGAAAATTGGCTTTAGAAATCTATTTGCAATAGAGGAAGAAAGACCTTAGGCACTCGTTTCAGAATCGCGACACGTTGTCCTTTTTTCTTATATTTTTAAGTTCGTTAAAATTAATTCCGGCTTGTATGCTTTATTTCATTTTCGCGTGAAGTCGAAATGCCGCTAATAGTCATGGCATTGTAACTTGTCGATTATTGTTAATTAGGCAGTTTTTTCCCAATTCTGTATGTTAACGTTCCTTCGTATTTTAACTTCAGAGGATGCCAATGAAGTGTAGGAGACGGCATGGAAAGTAAATAATCAACGGCATTTTATAGTGAGTAGATAAATTATGGATGTTTTTTAAGGATTTAATCTTATGTGAGATCAATCAAAAGTTTAAGCATATTTTATCTTATTTGCAGGTGATGTTATTTCTAATTTAAAATTGCTTGGTTTTTCTCTATTTTTTTCAAATTTTATTTTAAGCTTCAGTAGACTCCCAATTGGCCAAAATAAAGGGGCGAACCCTATTTTAGGTAATCTGGAAATTCAAATTTTATTGTGAAGGCAGAAAGAAACCATACCTACATGAAAACACGTTCAATTTTATACTAGTAAATTATTATATTAATAGTAAAAAAAAAATGTTACAGTGTATATCAACATATTAATTATATGTATTAATTTTTGCTGCTATGGAAAGAGTTTAGTATTTTTGCTTGAACTTCCCCCCCCACCAAAGACTCTCTTAGCTACTATGTTCTTCCCTCAATAAATCAAAAACAAGTCCTCTGGTGAAGACTTCTCGCTTTCTACGAAACGTGAAGCGATCTCTGGTAAAAAAACTTAAATTTTACTGAAGGGGAAGGCTGCTTAAAAGTAAATGCCGTTTCACTTTTCTGAACAGTAAAAAATGGAGAACTTCTTACCTCTAAAACTTTGAAGAAAGGAAGGAAATAAACATAAATAAATCAAACACGTGTGTATTAAGAAAATATCTACTACATGGTAATGGAAAGTAAGTAGCTGAAAAATAAATTAACAGACGGAGGGGATCTCGTGAAAGATGAGAGAACCTATATTGATTTCGTGCTATTATGATGCAAGCAAAAAATTTTTATTTACTGTAACAAAACTTAGGTAATAATCATAGAAGGGAAAAAAAAGGTTGAGGAAGTACTGTGGAAAGTTTGGGATGGGAGGTAGTAAATAGAAGGGATAGAAAATAACCTGGTGATCTTTTTTTTTTGGAATCCAGTCTCAGGAATCTCGTTTTATTTAGGATCGCAGGCGCGAGTTATATCCATGCTGATATTTTCTTGGGACCTTTCTTTATATTGTCGAATATGGTTTTCCTGCTTCTTTTTCTTTTCTTTTTTTGTCTTTTTTTTATATTGTCTTATAGTAGGATCACTGTCCTTGGCTCATGGGTGGCGCAAGCTTTGTCAACTTTATGGTTTTTCTTGCGTCACTCAGGTAACGTCAGTTCAAGTAAAGTGAATTAGGGTATATATAATAATTATAATTGTATCAAACAAAATTATATATATATACACACACTACTGATCATTAAAATTGCTACACCAGGAAGGAATACAAATAACAGAATGATATTTATTTGACATATATATTATAGTGGAAAGAGCAAGTGATTAAATTTACAGGAAATTAGGATGGTTAGATCCTGAGAAATCAGTACCCAGAGCAACCACCTTTGGCAGAAATAACAGCATTTATCCGCATGGGCATGGAGTCAAACAGAGATTGTATGGCATGTATGGGTACAGCAGCCCATGCAGCTTCAACACTATGCTACAGTTCATCGACAGTAGTGAGTGGTGGTGACGTGCCAGTCACTCGGCAACCATTGACCACACGTTTTCAATTGGTGAGAGATCAGGAGAACGCGCTCATCAGGGCAACCATCGAACATGTTCTATATCAAGGAAGGTCAGGACATTACGGGCAACATGCGGTCGTGCATGTCCTACTGAAACATAGCATTAGGAAGGCCTAAAAGATAGGGCAGAGCCACGGGCCTTAACATATCAGAAATGTAAGTGGTTGCTGTTCAAAGTGTCGGGAATGCGAACAAGAGGTGATCGAGACATATATCCAATGGCACCCCATGCCATCACTCCAGGTGATGGGCCAGTATGAAGATGTCGAATGCAAGCTGGCAATGTGCGTTCTCCACGATGCCTCCAAATACAGATGCAGCCATCATGATGTTGTATACAGAACTGGGATTCGTCTGAAAAGATAACGTGACGCAATTCCTGCGTCCAGGTTCGTCGTTGATCACACCATTGGAGGCATTCCTGTCTGTGACGCAGCATCAAGAGTAGCCGAAGCCATGGTCACCGTGCTGACAGTCCATGCTGCTGCAAATGTCGTCGAACAGTTCAAGCAGAAATTTGTTATCTTGCAAACGATTTCATTTTCTAACTCAAGGTTCGTGACGTAGCTGTACGATCCCTTGTGGCCATGTGGATAAGATGTCTGTCTTTTCGGCTGTTAGTGATGGGGGGCCGCTGAGATCCTGCACGATGTTCCGCATGACTGTCCTGAACCCATCGATTCCATACTCTGCGGACAGTCATGGGATCTCGACCAATATGAGCAGCAATACTGCGGTACGATAAACCGCAATCCCGGTAGGCTACAATCTTTCTTCAATCAAAGTCAGATACGTGCTGATAGGCATTTCTCCTCCTTACACGAAGCATTACAAACCTTCTTGGCCAAAAACAAACGTTCAAATGCAATTCGAGTATGAGAAAACTGCTGTCAAATCTCTGCTTTTATAAAAATGTAGGTGTCTTAACCTCCGCCTACTTTACATGAATGCGCTGAAAATCTAATTGTTTGCATATCACAGTATGTTCTATCTGTCATGCAAATTTTATATGTGTAGCGTGCCGCCTTTATGGTGTAGCAATTTTAATGCCCAGTAGTATATATATTACATTTGTATTTAATTTATTGAATAAATATTTTTGAAATTGAATTTGAATGACGCACAGTCGGTAAAACAAAAATCCCAACACCTGTTGCCATTTGCGCAACAATTGTGCTACAGAAAATTCAAAACTGCCAATCGATATCGAACAACAAAATTTATCAATCCATGTGCATAAAATTTGTATAAGGAGCCGTCTTCATATTAAAACTGGTAGAAAATTTGAAAATTACAACGGCAACAACTAGTTCTTACTAAATATTTCGAATCTGAAAGAAAAACCCAACCCTAATACTAAATGTCAATTCATTTGGTTCAAGGGTTTATGAGTTTTGGATATCAGAAATATTGAGCTCACAATGTTAAAATATTTTAGGGGATTTTTATGAATATCTCCCGAAATATTCATCATATCAGCCCAATATTTTTTTATTGCGTTAAAGTTCAACCGGCCAAATAAAATTTATGTTTTTCATTTTTAAAATGATATCTACTGTAAATTATAAATTATGAAAATCATATTCGATAAAAATATGAATAGAAACATATTAACTTTCTAACGGGAATTGAAACTTTACGTTTTATTATACAGAAACCTACTATACAGAAATTTCAGCGCCATCAGTAGTTTATTTTATTCTTAATATTAGTTAAAGCGACGGTTTAACAGGGCATCTAATAGTTACAAATAAGTAAAGAGACAAGAATAAAATAAAGATTATTTTGTGTTTTAAAACTGTTGTCGATTGACATTTCTTGATCATCATTCAGCAAGAATATTTGTAAATTAACATCAGTGAGAGAAAAAAAAGAAGAAAAGTCAACGGTATTATAACTTTTTGATTCCAAAAGGTTTCATCACAAAATTAGATTCCCGACCTATAAGTTATTTTTTTTACCATGGTGGAAGCCCCCAAACATTTTATAGAATATCTCGAGTTTTATTAGTCAGAATGACGCCAAAATTTTGGATTAGCCCAATTAAATAGTCTGGAATCCGATTATGATATGAAATTTACATGTCGCTATTGGAATTTTCAAAGTTTCTGCAAGTTTAAATATGAAGAGTGTTCTGTATGCACATGAATTGGTAGACTTCATTGTTTAATATCAATCGGCACCTTTAATTTTTTTGTAGCATAATTATTGCGCTAATGTCAACGGGTGTTAGGACTTTTGTTTCACCGATTGTACATACGATATACACTCATTTTCTGCAGTACTAGTTGTCATGTAGTGCAAACGTAGTTTGACTGCGCAAATGAAGAATAAATAAATGGAAATAAGTTGAAAAGTTTGCATGCAACTACTTTAAATTGTCTGTTATGCTTAATCTCTTTGAATGTGGGAGGGGTCGAATTTGACTAACCCTTGACCCAAATCCCATGAAATTTTTAGGGTCAAGGAGAGTTTTAATGTTTTCCCGAAGAGATCTGTTTCCCATGGTTAGTTCTAGTAATTTGCGTATCGCAGCTGACCCATAGTTTTGCAGTCTTAAATGTCCGTAGTTTGTTTTCCCAACTTGCCTCTGCTTCAGGACCATAGAAATTCAAAAATTATGGGGTTTAAGAAGTTTCGGCGTTTAAAAGCACACTGTATTTTGTTTTCCAATGGGGGCTTGATCCCTGAGCCCTTCCTTTTCCCATGCCACTACACTGCTTAACTCAAAATTAACGGGTTGGTGCTTGTGCAAGGTTTGAAAAGTAGGGGGCGTTCATGTCACAGTTTGAAATAAGACTTACTAGTTAGAATTCGCAGCTGCATTAAACTTCTCCGAAGATCCCAAAGTGAGGAAAGGGGCGTGTTTACGGCCATCCAAGAGAGAGAGAGAGAAGCACGCAATTTTACGCAATCTTTATTGGTTCCTCTCTTAAAAGCAGACTATACTAGAATATAAATATGAACGTTTTTGCTAAAAATATTGAGCGTCAGCTCGATACATACATACATACATATGTAAAAAATGTGCAGCGGCATGTCATTTTGGTAAAGCAAAATTCAGTTCATCGGGCTTCAACTGTACAGGATGTTTCGGAAACACCAGATCAAAAGTATATGGCCATGATTGTTGTGCAAAATGAATCATAATGGACCCCTACGTGGGGTCAGAAATGAATATCCATAGAGTTATGCATACTTTTAGTACGCAGAGGGGGATTTCTAATGACCAATGGAGGTTATAAACGAAGATGTAGCCTGCCTGTACATTTCAAGTCCGGCGCGGGGTTGCGAAATAACAGCACTGAACTGGTTTCGTGGTGTGTAGTGGTTTAATGTGATTGCTGAAATTGGCGACTTGATCCTATAATTGGTGCAATTGCATAGATTAAGATTTTACGGGTCCTACGTAGGGCTGAAACTTCCAGTTTTCCCCAGTGGGGCTCTACGAACATAAGGGGAGCCCTCTTCGTTCAAAAGCACGAAGTTTAGTTTAAAAAATCAAATTCCCAAGACTCGCAATGTCGATTAAAGAAGTTTGTCTAAAGAGTGCGTCAATTTTTGCTACGAAGGGTAGGGCAAGGAAGGCGAAAGTGGGGAAGGATGCAATGCACACGGGCCCAGGTATTAAGAGGAACAAAAATTTATGAACAAAATAGCATTAATAATGTATGGGGCGCCGGGGGGGGTCCGCCGATTTTGAGCTGTAGGAGATAAGTCAAATTACTGTAAGAGTTTCTAGACGGACTCCTTAGCAACTGCGTTACTGGGATGCCCCCCACCTCAGTTTAAAATTACTTTGCGCACTTTCATACAAATCGTCCTCCCTCCTCACCTTTGTGATTCCTGCTGGATCCCTCGATGCCCTCCACCTGCCAATCATAAACTTTTATGCTCCGAAGATTCTTTTCTTTTCGCTCATGTTTTACCGTCGAAGAAATCAAAAGTCTGTCCTGCAGGTAAATAATAAATAGCTTGATAATAAAAGTTAGTATCGAAAAATTACCCTTGATCCAGTAGCGTACGCAGAAAATTCCTAAAAGGGGTTGGTTCGAATGAGAAGGTTTACCTCTACATCACAGCGTGGGTCCATAAGACCTATTGTTAATTTTCCCCCAATTGCGGGGGGGGGGAGGTTATGACCCACACCAACCCCCCCCCTCCGTATGCCGATGCCTTGATAAATTCTGAATTATAACTATGGGTGCCGACATCGACGATGGGGCGCAGGGCTTGGATTCCCATTTAGTATGGAAAAAGTTTAATACGGAAAAAGTCAATGGTTTGGTTAGTAAATAGCTTGCTTACTTCTCGCCAAAAATTGACGATGGCGAAATTTTAGGAAATTAAATTAAAGAGGAGAGGCCGAATTTTCAAATATAATTTTCATTGACTCGAAATTGTTAACTCCCACATTCCAGAGATCTACAGCTAATGAGATACCAGTTTCTTGATAATACAGCTCAGACGCAGTGTATTGGACGATTAAGGGCATTATGGGAGTAACTTTTCTTTTTCGCCCAGTCATGATTTGTTATTTGTTTTTATAGTCATATCTCTATGGATATTCATTCTCAACCCTCCCATGTAGGGGTACATTATGGTCTATTCTGTACAAGAATCACGACCATGTACTTTTGATCCGGTGTTTACGCAACTCGTCTCTCTGTATAACTCTCTGTATAATGTAAAGTGTTAGCGCCTAGTTTCACTTGGCTAACTGTAAACGCGCCAAGGCTGATGTCAGTATTCGACGACTTTTGGTTCGCATTTTATTGGTTTTCTGTACGTGTTTCTTGGTTTTGTGCGTGTGGTTTTCCAAATTATAATGTACGCTACAGTATTTATTTTTAAGGACTGTTTAAAGTGATGCATGAGCGATCTGCCTTATAGAATCAGTTCATCTTTAGAAGTGTAAACGATATAACAATTCAATTCCAGAAACCAAAGCTAACATTAATTAATAAGTTTATCATTCTATATACAACTCTGGCATATAAATTCGACATCCTCGATCCATTCATAAAGACATTTCTTATTTAAGGAGAAGCAAAATGTGAAAACAAATATGTTTGAATGAGAATAACAAGAATTTGGTACAAAAAGCAGATGAGTCCGCTTATATAATGATGATGATGGTAACGATATCAACATTAAACCAGCCATTGTCATCTTAAACGAAAGTGGTACCGAATGGCGTGTATAAGGTGAGAAAGAGACAGAAAGGTGTTTTTTTTTTCTAATTTTGTAACTCAACTGAAAATTGAAAATTACCGACAACTGTGAAATATGATTTCAGGAAAACCAACTTCGTTCGGAAGGCTTTAGAAAAAAAAAAGATTATATTTCTTAATTTATTGATTTTCTAATGGGCTGTACTGTAACTGAGATATATCCATTGATAAAATGTACAAAATCATCTATTTTGAAAAATATCTGCAAAAAAAAAAAAAAAAAAAAAAAAAGAAAGAAAGGAAGGAAGGAAGGAAGGAAGGAGAGGAAGAAAGAAAGAAAGAGGGGGAAGGAAGGAAGGAAGGAAGGAAGGAAGGAAGGAAGGAAGGGAGGGAGGAAGGAAGGAAGAAGAAGAAAGAAGGAAGGAAGGAAGGAAGGAAGGAAGGAAGGAAGAAGGAAGGAAGGAAGGAAGGAAGGAAGGAAGGAAGGAAGGAAGGAAGGAAGGAAGGAAGGAAATGAAGGAAGGAAGGAAGGATGAAGGAAGGAAGGAAGGAAGGAAGGAAGGAAGGAAGGAAGGAAGGAAGGAAGGAAGGAAGGAAGGAAGGAAGGAAGGAAGGAAGGAAGGAAGGAAGGAAGGAAGGAAGGAAGGAAGGAAGGAAGGAAGGAAGGAAGGAAGGAAGGAAGGAAGGAAGGAAGGGAAGGAAGGAAGGAAGGAAGGAAGGAAGGAAGGAAGGAAGGAAGGAAGGAAGAAGGAAGGAAGGCTGAAGGAAGGAAGGAAGGAAGGAAGGAAGGAAGGAAGGAAGGAAGGAAGGAAGGAAGGAAGGAAGGAAGGAAGGAAGGAAGGAAGGAAGGAAGGAAGGAAGGAAGGAAGGAAGGAAGGAAGGAAGGAAGGAAGGAAGGAAGGAAGGTTGAAGGAAGGAAGGAAGGAAGGAAGGAAGGAAGGAAGGAGCTGAAGGAAGGAAGGAAGGGCCAAAGGAAGGAAAATTTTCCTGAAAAGTAGCAAATATAGTAAACATAATAACTAAAACAATACCATGATAGAGAACTATTTTTGGTTCTATTTTATATACGCAAACAATATACATATCGTGAACTAGGATAATCGGAAAATTTTGAATTACTGGTGTGATATGCCAAAAAACGTTAGTCAATCCCCCCCGGAATTAGGAAGAAAAAAAAACCACCCACACTGTAAAAAAAAAGTGTGTAACTTGAGTTCTGTGGAATTTCTATATACTTCTAGTCCATTGCATGCATAATAATGTAGCAAATCTATATAAAATATTTTTGGTTATCACGTTTGGGGTAAAAGAAAATCATAAAAGATACATTTCTTCAGAAATCACATTTAAAGTTTTTAACTTAACGTTATTTCAGGTTACTTGTCTATTACAAAACTGTCATACCTCAGCTTCTAATCAACCTATCATTAAAAATAAAATGCCTCCTGATAGCTAAGCATGTGGACACTGAAAAAGTAAAAGTAAAAAATAAATAAAGATAAAAATTTAAACTATGGCTGAAATCGGTCATTTGAAAGAGGTTGGTTACTTTAAATTTCAAAGCAAGCATTTAACGCTCTTAGAAAATATTTCTTGTCCTTGAAGGTGATTCAAGTTGAGCTTTAATGGTAAACTTTTGGAGCATTATCAGCGAAACATATCCATGTCACGAACGTCCGCAATGCGTTATCTATTATAGTTTTAATCTATCTTAAATCCATGCAACAGATTTACTGTTGTGGTAAATTGAGCAATGCAACGAATAGAAAGCAAAATAGAAGCTTGCGTTTAGTTAGAGCTCTATAATTATGAGTGTTGTGAATATACTTGTGGATTAGTGTGTCATGGAGAACTTATATCCATTGTTTTAGACAATGACGGAAAATATTTCATCCCAAATCTAAAAGATTATTTTGCAGCTTTTTTATTTTTATACACGACATGGCATGCAATGGGAAGAAGTGTGTACTGTCCCTCTTTATGTTTAAAGAATTCATTACATCATTGAAAGATACGATAAAATATAAACTCTATAAAGCTGTTCAAGAAGGTTATATGTTTTTAATTATTTTTTTTTCTCAAATTTCTGAAATAAAATTTTGTCGTCCTCATTACTCTTACTGTTCTATTACCCACCGATTAAGGCACACTACCAGGCGAGATTTAACAGGGAATTAAAATGCATGCACTGTGGTTTAAATTATCATACACCAGCTTGCAAACGGTAGTTGAATTTATTGTATGTTCAAGTAAACACTTTATTTTCTTTGTTCTTTTACAATCACACACATTTTTGAGTTTTGAGATGCATTGTTTCAACTTTGTTGTTACAGTGTTGTTCTCTTAAAGATAAATAAAAGTATAATAAAAGCAACAAGCAGTTTTAATTAAGAATATTTGCCACATATTTTGAAAAGCAGGAATTATTAAACGAATAAAAATTTGCTTCTTCGAGGATTGGCTGAACTCAATAGCCGTGACCATAACTCAATCAAATTATATCTAAAGTACTTAAAAAATCCCAATCTATTTTCCTTTCTTTTGCTTCTGTTCGTTTTTAATTATCACCAACTTTCGTCATAGAAAGAAAATAGAGCAACCCACTCCTCCACTTTTGAAAAATTTCAGAAATTGACCAGCTATGTTTTCCATTTTAGTTTGAAGCGGTATGCATATGCACAATTAGTTTCGAAATCTTTAGAATTCAATCTCTAGAATTTATTTTTAGAACGTAGGAGTTCAGTAACTTATTTTCAGAAGATAAATACTAATTTAAAATTAATATTTATTTACAATCTACTTTTTGTGGACGTGTCCGGTTTTTTTTACTAAATTGTTATTATTCTCATTCAAGCCCATTTGTTTTTAGATATTTGCTTCTCTTCAAATAAGAAATTTCTATATTGATGGCTCGAGGATGTTGGATAATACAGCTAAAAATGGCTGCTTTTCAATGAAAATCACCAATATTATTAAAATCATCATTAATATTAAAGTTATCTTCATATAGTGCTAAAGTTAACATCATATAGTGTTAAAGTTATCATTATGTAACATTAAAGTTATCATTATGTAACATTAAAGTTATCATTATGTAACATTAAAGTTATCATTATGTAACATTAAAGTTATCATTACGCAATGTTAAAGTTATTATATAATGTTAAAATTATCATTTTATAATTTTCAAGTTATTATATAGTGTAAAAGTTATCAATTAATGTTAGCTTTGATTTCTGGGTTTGAATTGTTATAACTTTATTAACTCGTATTATATGCAGGTTTAATCATTATTTTATACCAAGAAAAGTCACTATCTAGAAAGAGAAAAAGTTTGATCATTATTAAGTATTGGAGCATTTAAAGATATCCAACTTCAGGATATACTTCTTCAACTATATTTGATTGACTGTAGTATTTTTCCTTATGTTGTGGGATGATTTTGAGAGAAAGAAATTCTTAAGGAAAATTTCCTTTAAAGCGCTTAGCTGACTGTGAAAACCAACACGGTGTTGGATATTTTCACCGTAACTCGAACCTGAAACGTTACTTGTAAAGTAAGATTAAGGTAGCAGTTTCTTTAGAAAAAGAGAGAGACTGCGGAGTTACATGGCCAAGCTCACTGTAGTGGGAAGCTTCTAGGATACATTATACAATCAAGAACAATAAATTGATGTAAAAATTACTCCTCCAAATTAGCGTCAGGACGCAAGTTAATATGATGAAGTAATTTGCGACCGAAACCCTTGGTAGTTAACGAGAAGTTCCATGTCTCGAATCTATTACCTTAATTTGTCTCTCTCGAATTCTCGAATTAATTAAGCTACTACCTTTTAACATAAAAAACACATTTAATTTATTTATTTAAACGTTGATTTATATTGTTGTTTAATAAAAACACATATTATCAATGATATAATGGTGAGGCGAATTAGGGAAAATGGCTGAAAAGGGGCCCCTTCCTGTTGGGAAGGAGAAATTTAGTAAATATGCAAGTATAGATATTTTCAAGAACCTACGACAAATTTTATATCATGGCTCACTTTTTGCAGTTGAACTACTGGCCATTACCGTTTTTGCGGAGCATTTTTATGAAAGTATTATTGACCTCACGCTCGTAGTAAGGATGAAGGGGCAAGTCAAAGGATATATGGGGCACAAGACGCCTGGTAATCGCTATCCATCCATCCATCCATCCATCCAGGGGCAACTGAGACCAGGCCCCGACTTATCTACAGGCTTGATTGACCTATAACTCTTGCATTTAAACGCATACAACGCAAACACACTTCCATTAAACACTCACACAGAACATTATAAAGTAAGTTAGTAAAAATTAGAGAGGAATTATTCAATGTGTTTTAGAGAATGCTTTTATTTCTTACGCCGTACGACGTAATATGATAATAATATGTATAGTTTAATATCGTGCATGTGTGTCCTGGTGGGACAAATTGTGAAGATTGTTTTCAATTGTGCGTATCTTGGGAAAACTTATAGTTGCTAGCATTTAACACATTCACATATTTCAAAATTTTCGAGTCTATTATATTAGCTTTCTTTCCCGTCAGTGAATTGTGGATTAATAAACCGCTAAATAACAGCCGTCATAAATATTATATCATGGTAAGTTACATCAATACCTGGCGTTTCCCAATGATGTTTTTTTTTTTGTATGATTTCATTATAATTCATCGGCCATGACCCCGTCACATTTTTTATTTTTCATTACTTTCCGGATGTATATACGATTATTATGTTTACTCCATCAGACCGTACGTAGCCTTTCTCAGGAAGTTTCTGTTTCTTCGATGGCTGCTTTTCCGCCTGCTTTTGTTAGGCTTATGTAAAAAGCTTTCTGGCTTGTTGTAAAAAAGTCTAGTCTAGCACTTCGGCTGCCGTTTTCTTTATGACGCCGCAGTTTTTACTAAGTGCACTTAGCTTTTGTCTTAGGATGTCCAGGTATTCATTCACATCCTTATTATGCTCCTCACACTGCGTATATCTTAACTTTCTCCAAGAGTATCCCCATTTCGTTTATTAATTTCTTATATCATAACTTTCTCCAAGAGTACCCTTATTTTCTTTATTAATTTACTATAGTTTCATTCTCTTTTATGCACTATGTTATCCGACTAATATATATCGTCAGAAGTTATTAATTTTTTACTTGTTTTCTAGCCGTTCTAGTTTAACATTTCAGCTAGGTGATTTTTTCCACATTAAAGGAGAAGAGTATATTATTAGTCTCTGAGTTTCCTGATACTGTTGTTGCAATTTTGCACTCGACAAGGAGGTGGAAAATATTGCACTTTTTCGGTTTTAAATTTTCCGCGCATAGCCTTTAATTTGCTATAATGCCATAAGTAATAAAAAATGAGAGGAGAAAAAGGGTATATCAGCAACGAATAATTTAGCTTTAATCAATAATAATTTAAAAATCCAAGTATTGTTGATTAAATGACGAAAAGAAAAACCAAACGGATACAACGAAGTATACGGTTGTACAGTCAAGCGACAAATGTACAAGAATTATCAGCGAAAAATGATAAATGACCGACAGACGAAAATAAATTTTCAGCTGTCTGTTTCGTTCATGACTAGAGCTTTCTAGCTGTCTGGAGTTTCTATCACTGGTCGCTCGTAAAAATATCATGAACGCACTTTTCATTTTTATAATGAAAGAGCAAAAACAGAATTTTTCCATTTATATATATATATATATATGGAATGGGCTCATTTGCAGGCGATCCCCTTCTAAATTTTCTTCCATAGCTAGAAATGCCAATAGTTTATATGGACCTAATAGGTCCAATCCCAGATAAATAACGGAAATACGAGCTCCACTTTACTGAAACAATTATCACTCAAAACAATACATCTACGGTTCCCTCCACATTGCTGGCTACATATGTACGCAGATAGTTCTACTACCCCCTCGGTGGGAGAGGCTGGTGCCGCAGTGTAGGGCAGTGTCTCTTTGAATGTTCAATCCCGATTGGCAAGAGAGCATCAAACTTTGATGGTGAATTAGGAGCCCTGGGATTACAGCGCCGCCCCCGGCGGCCACCCTTCCCAATGAAACCCTTGCAAAAAAAGAAGAAGAATTAGGAGCCATCCTGGGGGTAAAAAAAGAAAAAAAAAAGGGTTATCTAAGAAAAGCGGCAATTTTCTGCGACTCAAAAACTGCTTTATCAGCAATGCCGTTCACCCACACCCCTAAATATATACATTACTACCACCCTAATATGCATATATTCATTGAAGAATTTTTGTATAACAAACTCTCACTCGAATTTGCGACAAATCAGTGCTCATTTTGCTAATGGCAATTAAAATCTAATCACTCGGAACAAAACTTGTCCACTCTTTTCTGGGCTTATAAACCAAATCACTAATTCTCACCTCTAATGACAGAAAGTGGGCATCTAATTCGACAAACTAATAAATTCCTCTTTTCAGACACAACTCACTTTTGGCGAGAAAACTGGATAAGTGATGTCACGAGAATTACCATTTCTTTACCATAAGTTAATATGAGCTCCCACAATTGGCAATTTTTCCTACCGCAACCAAGAAAAGTTACCTTCAAAAGCATCTTAAAAAATTATTCTGAAAGATGTAATTTTATTGGCAATGTGTGTCATCGGACGTTTTAATGTGTTAGAGGTGAGGGGATAGAATTTAAATCTCTATTAATTTGGAAAGTGTGCCCACTTGTAAAAAATATTTTACACAAGACTATTATCAAAAAGTATTATGCACGAAATTAATGCTCAAGTGACGATATGAGTATGCACATGACATTTGAGAGTACTTAATATTATATAAGTTGTTTGTCATATTTTTAATAAATCAATAAAAATAGATAAGGAACATAAATATTTTAATTCATATTCTACATGTGTACGCTACTTATATTCCATTATTAACTATATTTAAATTGGTATCGGGTACAAAATACCATCACAACCATGATAATCTTGAATAAAAATGCACTTTCTATATATAACTTTCAATTTAATAAAAATCAAAGACAATAAACAAATACAATTCACGCTGTGCATAGGTAACTTTTAACCGGTTATGGAGCGTTTATAAGTTATTTACACGTTATGCAATAACAACATAGCCTATATATAACCCTAAGATCTATTTTACACTCCCAACTCCACAATCATTACACACCACAGTGGTGAATGTATTCTGTCGAAACTACGCAAAGTTAAATAAAAGAACTTTTTTAACGACGTTATATATGCGTATAAAACGCAACGTTTTATATGCAAATATAACGTTGTTAAAAAAGTTCGTTTATACACCATAGTAGATTCAGAGAAAATACTGGGGAATAATCAGCTCTAGACTTCATTGAATACTCCATCTATTCCTACCTCTTCTCGTCCTCGATTCTATTTATCAGCTTTTTACTTAATTTTCCTTTCAAATTATTTAATCTTTTAATATCTCCCGGAAAAATACTAAATAGTTTATGTTCATTTATTCCATGGTTTATGTCCCATTTCATATATATCGCAATTTATTTCTGTTCTTATTTTTGGTAACTGTAATTTCTATTTATTTCTGTTCTTATTTTTGATAAGTATAATTTCCATTTATTTCTCTAGCTATTCTCCTCACCTGAATTCTATAACTTCCATATATTTATGTTCTGTCATTCTTTTATACATCTTAGCAATGTGCAGTATCAATGTATTACACCAAATACTAAAATTTCATAGAAGCTAAAAAACGTGGACTTGTTTGGAAGTTCTTATTTTCATTATATTATATTACGATGTAATTCTTTCTAAGGTTGTGTTCTAGAATTTATTTTTAATATTTTTTGGCATGTTTTATTTTGAAAGATATTGTTTACAATGTCTTAAAACTATCGTGTTCATTTGCACACATTTTTTATAACTATAAGTAATGCAAATTAAAACTGAAATATAAAAATTTTATATTACAGATGAGAAAATAAAAATTTTGCAAATTGCTTTAAAATCCATCGTTTGGCATCTGTTTAGTTCTATTTGGGAATTGAGTTACAATACCCAAGTCTCGTAAAAATATATAGTTCTATACTGACATTCTTCAAAGAATACGGTTATATGGGTTTCTTCTCAGGGTTAGGAGACACCCTGTATATACATATATATGTATAGTTTTTTTAATTAACGATTTAATGACAATATGGAAAGCAGCAGGCTTCATAAATTTATAAACGAGTTCCATTTTTGTAAGGGAAAAACAATTTAGTCTATAAAACGGTCCCCATTCTTCCTTTCTTTGCGTAACGGCTTTTACCATAACTTTGGAATTTTGTCAATATGATAGAATTGATCGATTCTGAAAACTTGTTGCCTTTGCTGATTTCTAAAGCTGATGTGGAAACGAATGCAACCTAAAACTTTAAGATATAAAACCGCGAGGTAAAAAAAAAAAAAAAAATAACAATTTTGAATTATATAACAGAAAGTTTTTCGTCGTCTAGCAAAGAATTAATCTTTTTCGGAACAAAATTTTTTTTTATTCGGAGGCAATATAGAAACGGAGGCGACAATGGGGAAATGACCACATGGCCTTGCTCTCCAGAGGAGGAGGATTAAAAAGAGATAAACCCCAAAGGCCTGAGGCGCTTCCATCTTGCGAAAGAAACAACAAAGAAGCTTATCGAAGCAACGAAAGAGAAGGTGGAAAGCGAGAAAAATCAGAAAATAAGCTCACCAGACCGTTCCGGTATTCGGGGAAACTCATGTGTGGGGAGAAAAGAAAAGTAGGTATGTACCACAGAGACGTAGTCAAAAGCTGTACGGCGTCCATTCTATAAGTATTGGCCGAAAAATTCGCAGTCCTCCCGCTCCTCCTTGTTTGATTTGCGGAGGAAAACATCAACTTATTGCGCATTCGACTCGAGTAGAGAAAAAGAGAGCGGTGGTGTGTGGCGTTTCGGGAAGGGAAGGCAAATCCGTCGTAAGCCCAGAAGCGCTACGCCTTGCCTCCGTCCTCTGGGTAAGATTGAGATCAATAGATAGAACGAGAGGGCCTACCCTATTACCTCCCTGCCACCAGATAGCTAGGCGTACAGAGAGGGGGCGCGCCCCCTGTAGAAATGCAGTTCCTAGAAGAAGGTGAGAAGATAGATCTGCGAATGTGCCGGTACGTGTCGCGAAGAAGCCTTCGGGTCCGCCTCGCATAGCCAGGGGCGAGTCGTTTGCAGAGGGGGGGAGGATATCAAGGTGCGGGTGTGGGGAGGAATACGAGAAAAACAGAGTGCTAACATTTCAAGAGCGTTTTTTCACTCGCATTTTTTGGTCGCTTGGGGATATGTTAGCAAAATTTTATATATATTTTATTCCTCTCCGCTCCCCCCTAAACGAAACGTTCCCGACTTGCCTTTGCCAAAAGCAATTGTGCGCAACTGTATATAAAGTTGGAACTTAGAAAAAATGCCCTAGAATTTTTATGGACATTTATAGTTTTCTGTGGAAAATGCAGTTTTTTAAGGTCTTGCCGAGGAATGACATTAACTGAGTAAGCAGTGGTCACTGAGTCCACATTAGAATCGCTTGATCGTCCAAATGCTTACTTCCATTGCGTTTTTACGAGTGGTAGTCATATACGATTATTTGTAGGCAAGTCATGATGAACTATATACTTTAGAACAATCTAATCGAAAAGGACGAAATTAAATGCGCAAAAAGCTTATTGTCTCAACAACAGACAGCGCTGATTTTTGATAAAGACAACGTGTTTCAATTATGAACGAATAGACATCTGCATTCAAAAGCATTTTACTCAAACTGACGTAATTCTTTTTTTTGACAAAGTAATTTTACGGCACTTTGCTAAAGTGATATCGTTCAGTAAATACCATACTTCCAACTTATGATCTGGAGTTCAACTCTCAAAAGAAAGATTAGTCGAGATAAGATAGTAATTTAAAAATTCACTTCTTGTGCAGCTGGTGTCGTGAATAATCCGGTCTAAAACATCGTAACATAATTTTATTCTCAAAAATCTGAAATGTAGCGTTTCCAAAATTATTGCGGGGGAGGGGGTATGTACATATTATATACTTTTATACATTACAATGTATCTAACATTAATTTTTTTCATTTCTATAAACTCCTTTCATTCACAATATTTTGTAGGGTTTGCTTTTTGGGTAGCAACAATGAACAAATTTTTCGGATGAAAGATGAGATAAAAATTCATACAAGTCTGTGTGAAACGTTTAACTAGAGGTTTTAGCAAGAATAATTGTCCTATTGCTCCAAATTATGCAGATTCCTGCCAAATCTGGTATTATACAAGAAGAGTAAATCTCATTTTCTGCCGAGCAACCTAGCGGGAATCTTGCATTTTTACAGAGGGAAACTTGGTCGGCTGTTGCTTCTGAGGATGCTCCGCATAACACGGAGTGAAACGTTAAGTGTTTTTAATAAACATACACGGCGAAATATCGCGCAAAGCTCTATGATACACACAGTAAGGCAATTTATCACACAAATAAAGTGGTTTAACCCTTCATTAGTACGCTTCCTCCGTGCATCGGAATGTTATTCTTGCATGGCAATAAAAATTGTATTATAGATTATTTTGTATGATATCCTTTCTAGCTTTACATTCTAAATCCATACGGCTATATATAAATATGGACTTTTCATTTATTCCTTTCTTATTTCCCTGGTGAAAAGTATTTTATTTAAACTTTTATTTCTCAAAGAACAGTCCATGACTTTATGGCAAATGCTAGATAAAGAAACGGGAAAAAAACACATTTGGTTATGGCGGAATTTAGACCTCCTTCGGAGAGCGTATTTAAGAGTACATGAATGAAACGTTGAAAACTGTTTCCAAATAAACCTATAAATGGGGCCCCGAGGTATTTACTTTTATTTCACGGTTGTTTGGTTTAGTCAATTCAATTTAAAGCGTTGACAACATTGTTTTTTTAAGAGAAACCGAAGGTATTGAAAAATGACACAGTTATTAATGTACTTGAAAACAATTTAATGGGTTTTTATCAAATATGCGCTTATAGTTGTTAAAAGTCTGTGAGGAGTTGATTTACACGTAGTTTTCCAAGCACGAATCTCAAGTAATTAAGTCGTTGTTTGGAGCGCAAACTGATGAAAGATTAGACTCTTGTCTTCTCGACCGTTTCGTAAAAGATAAATATACTATCTTCAAGATTAATGACATTCTAATGGGGAATGTAAATGCCTAACAATCACCTCTCATTTTCTGTCCCACCATCTGTTATTTCTTTTTTTTTCTTTCAATAAAAATAAAGGACTCAATCGTGCTTGCGATATTTTTTTGGCTAGCGTAAGTTTTCTTTTTTTCGCTTCTTTGGGGTAATTTTTTGGCTCGTTTGATATTTCGTGCCAAATATCGTAGCGTTTCTTAATGAGCTAGGCGAATAATATAAGGTATTGACCGAATTGCTCTTGCCTTTCGCTCCAAGTGAATTACTGTTAAGTGAAAAAAAGGGCGCAGTTTTTTATCCATTGACTCGATAAAAAAATAATTAAATTAGAAAAGAAACACCGTTCGCACGTCGTTTTGATTTAAACGATATAATTAAGGTTCATGTAATAAAACTTAGTATTAATGACTTGACATCGCATACCGAAGTGAGATTGAAATATTGCAGAAATATTCTGCATCTGCTATGAATTTAAGAAACGTGAAAGGAATCTTATATATCTATAATCGCGTGTTATAAAATTCTTATAAATTTTTATAAGATCGAAAATTTGTGTTATATCAATTGGAGATACAATTTAAAATAATCTTAGTATTGGAATATATAATTTTCGCGCTCGATATTCGAAGCTCTGATCTCTGAAATCAATTAAATATTTAAGTTGGTTAATCAAAATTCTATTGAAATTCAATAAAAATGCTCGCAAATTTTCAAACAGTTTTCACTCCTATACTTTATTAATCACATATTAACTTGGTAGAATTGAGGAAAGAGCCTCATATTATGATTTAGTTAATTTTGTTGTAAATAATTTTTCGAGAATATTTTTATTGGATTTTTTATGGCGATACTGCTCATCTGAATGTTAATGTTTATTCGAGTTGACACCTCGGGTCCCAGCAATAAGTAATTTGACTGATGGGCTTATTGTGACCTTTGAACTACGAGACATTCTTATACGTTAAGCCTACTCTGGAGTTTAATCTCAACGCTATAGTTTCAAAAACTAACCTTGGAACGATTGCGGCGCAATTTCAAAGTGAAAAGTTTTTGCTTAGTTGCGCCAATGATTTTCGGTTTTCTAAACCAGCGGTCGCCAACCGGTGGTCCGCGAGAAAATTTTGGTGGTCTGCAGAAAAATTTGGACATTATTTGCATTTTTAATGTTTTATTAATAATAAAACAAAAATAATATTCTAAGAAATTCTCATATTCTGAATGACAATTTCCACCTTTATATTGCACTAAATTCACGAAATGTGGTCCGCGGGATTTAAAATTATGAATTTAGTGGTCCGTGAGGTCTGAAAGGTTGGCGACCGCTGCTCTAAACGAAGCTTTTTGTTGCATCTTTTGAATGGTGGAATGGCACATTGTTTGAATGGCGGGATTTAGTAACCACTAAAAGAGTAAAAAAAATGGTTTAAACGAATGTGCATGTGCAATTTATGCATCTTGAGAAATAATCTGGTACCACAGCAATGTAAAACATGGTTTCATATAGTTCGCGGAAAATCGACTGCTGGTTCCGTTAGAAATAACAAGAGCTGACGTCACAAACGGGTTGGTTCATTACAGCAGAGGGAAGGGCGTCATTTCATAACTGGTTTTTCGCGCAGATAAGTGCGCGCAAAAAAACAGTTATGAAATGACGCCCTCTCCTCTACTGCAATGAACCAACCCGTTTGCGACGTCAGCTCCCGTGATTCTAACGATACCACTGGTCAATTTTCCGCGAACGGACTATACCTCCGGAACGAAATTTGCTACTTCTAAAGGTTATGCTGCTTCCAAAATTATCATAAGATTTTATCATATCTATATCAAGACACATATTTAGTTTTGAAATTTGGACGACACCTATTTTCATCACCACCAGCCAAAAAAATATTTGTTTTTGTATCTCCGGAATAAAAGCTGCTTGTTCTAAGAAAAATTAATATGCTGATTTGTTTGTTTTTTGGTTTTACGGCTCAAAGACTACAGTGGTCATGCTGCGCCGGGACCTACTGTTTTCCGAGGAATCCGAACCTCTTAAGGCCTAGGGAACCAAACCCCGGACTACAGTGAGCAGTGCGATCTTTATGAGATCTCTGAGTAAGCGTTCTTTTTGCACTGCTGGGAGTCGAACCCGGATTAGCCGCGCAATAGGAGAACGCGTTACCACACTGCGCCACCGCAGGGCAATATGCTGATTTCAAAACACCGCTAATGTTTGTCTGTTACGTCTAGATCAAAAGTCATGCTTAAATTTGAAAACTTTAAGAATTGAACATTTTTCTGTACCACTAATGAACAAAAATAAATGCCATACTCCCCAAAAAATTGCGCTGATTTTAAAAATGCGCCGGTTACAAAGATGTTATAAATTTTTGTGTTATATCCAGCTCTATATTTTTACTATTTCGTAATTTTTTTAATTATCAATTAATTTTTTTTTTAAATATTGAGTACATAGCTCACAATGTAGATCTATGTAAAAAAATAGTAATAATAGTGTTGCTCAGTAATAAGTATAAAAAACAATACCAATCTCTCCTTAATATCTCCCAATGAAAGCTTATGAGTACATTAATGTGCCCAGTGGATAAATCTATTCCCAATTCGCGATTTCTAATTAATTAATAATTAATCGCTGGTTAATTATTTAACGCTAATTATTAAGCATATATATCGGAAACAAAGCGTTTCTTAGCCCCCATTCCAACTTGGGAAAAACCATCCTGTTATCAAAATTTCTCTGAGTGGAAAATATCTCTTCAATAAACGGCTTAGAAGTCGTCTGTTATCTTATCACATTTTTCCAAAAAATTTAGGAGCTCATTTAAAATCACTGAACTTTAATCTAAAATTAAAATCTCTGGTTCATTTTACAGCGACTGAATCTTGTTGAGAGCTTCGATTTAAAAGAGAAATCGTTCTTGAAACTTTAAGCTTGGGTGACAAGATTTGCAACTTGCAATTTTCTCTTTTGCCATGTTTTTTTTGGAACGAGGTTAGGGGTCGCGCATCTCGAAATAGCCTAATGACAATGCTCAAAGTACAATTTCTACTCGAAAACTCGTCCCCGAAGGGAAAGGGCTGTGTGGCGTAAAATATCTAATTATGTTTTAATGGCGGGATATTTACAGTGTATGATTAAATTACTAAGAACGTAAAAAGGCAAGACTAATGAGTCATTATTAACCGACATTCATCGCCAGTATTTAATTATTGCAATTTAAAAGAAAAATCATAATGTTGATCCAAACCATAAAAAAAAAAGCAAATGAGTGACAAATATTTAAATTTGCAAATAAATTAAAACACAGATCACACATTTGCATAATTTATAAAATATTATGTTTTAAAATTAATTAATTTTTCATGTACTTTTACTCATGGAAAACTAATTTGTGTTTGCGGGAGCACTGTATTAAAGAAAATATAACCTAAAATACCACTTTACCTCGCTATTTTCAAGCTTGCAGTTAAGTAAGCCAATTCGTCTCACATACCGAAACTGAATCAAAACTAGAGAGAGGTTGATGGACATTTTAATTTATACGTCCTTTAATACGGTGTTCGACAAAAACAAATCAGTCTATGGTGAATTATCTTAATAATGTCTTTCTAATTAACGTCCACTTCCGTTTAGCGACGGTAGTTTGAGCTTCCTGCAAATGTTTCATCGAATTGCACACACGCGGCTTAATGTTTTTTTCTACTTAACGTGTCTTTGCTCCGGCCCTTGTAGGTCGTTAGTGGGAGAGTATACCGTAGTTTATTTCAGCAAAGTATTAAAAAGGTTATAAATGTGAGATATTTATTTTTAGTTTCAAAAGCAAAATTGGGATCATTTTTCTTCATTGGGCATACGTTAATAACGCTTAATATACGTACTAAAAGGAGTGCTTTTTATATACCGGATGCTTATAATTAAAGTTTCATTTTGAAATCCTTACAAAATGAAAATTACTGGACCAAAAGTTACCAAATTTGGAAATATTCTGAAGGAGTTCGTGGGATTTGCACATTACATTTCCAAAAAAATCATCACCAGGGGAAAAATGGCGCTGTATGCTATAATCAGGAACAGGGACTTCGGCTTTATGAACACACTGGTGTCATAATTGGACTCTTCTTCTTTGAAGAGCAATCTGTTGCAGGACCCATCAGTAACTGCCGTTCGCTATGAATCCGCGTCTCATGGGCTTAGAGATGTATGGGCACGTGGGGCCCAAGCCCCCTAATAATTTAAAATAAATTGCTATTTTACATGTAATGTACAAATTTTCATAATATGTGTTTGGGCCCTTCTAATAACTTTGAAAATCCCACGTTGATGATCCGTATTAAGAAGTTTAGTGATACCCGATCTTCAATAGCGTGGCATCTTAGTCAGTACGATTTTTATGCATGACGGACTCCACCTCATATTGGTAAATGTGTGAAACTGTTATTTAGGTAATATTTTATGGACAACACTTTGTCGTTTCATGGCCAACTCGGTTACCAAACCTCAAACCGTATGGCTTTCGGCTATGGGGTTATCTCAAAATTACACCTATTTCGTGATAACACCAGAAATCTGTCAGAGCTGAAACTTACGATTCATCAACATATTCGTAACATTCCGGCTGATATGCTTCGAGCTACTGTAGAGAGGGCTATAGTGCGCTTCAACCTGATTTCGGAAAATGGTGGATAGCACATTGAGCAGATAGTGCCATGGCTGTTATTTGGAAAATGTGTTATGATGTCAGTACCGGGGTTAAACCTTAATTTCGCCCTGGTGGGGGACTTCCTTTTTTTTTTTGCAGGCTATCAAATCTAATGATCTTCGTGGAGTAACGAGAATTCTAATTACTCCACGTGGTGTTTTACATGTCAGCTCTGAAATGTTGATAATTCTTTTATTTTTCATTATTATTTTTGATTGAATGTTTTCTGAAAAGTACATCATGATATTGCTTTCCTTGTTATTTTATCTTATTTAATGGGAAATGAGTTTGTTGATATCGCTTTTTATTATTTCTTTTATTTGTAATAATTTTTTTAATATATTAATATCTCAATATATCTGTATACACTTTATATATGGCTTAAAAATTTGAGTATAAGCTATACTGCGGGATAAAGCATAAAATACGATTTTTTTTACTTCAGCAACTATGGGTATTTAACCAATATTGAATTATTAAATATCGGTATAAAATTAAGCTTCAATTAGATTTTAATTTATTTATTTCATTCACAAAATCGTGTTAACTAATTTCATATAATTTTTTTGACGAACAAACCATTTAAATTATCTATTAAATAGCAGATAATAATTTTTAACGTGTTTAGTAATCAGTGAGTAAGAAAATTATTCGTTTTTTCAAGAAATTTAATTTTATAAAAAGTTTGCACAATGGTAGCAAATTTATACTGTTTTAAGAAATTGAATATTTATGAAATGTTTTTACAATGATGGCAATTTTTTAAAACAAAAATATCAATTTCAACGAAGGCTATTATATCATAAAGCGCCAGTTTCATCATACTCAACCATGCCTTTCGAAAACCCATTCGTAACAGTTCAAATACGACAAGTAAGTACAGTGTAAACCAGTGAAATAGATTTTGTTCGGTCAGATAAAACTAGTTAAAGCAAAAATTTGCCGTGGGAGTTGTACAATTTCTATTATGTCAGATCATAAAAGTTATTTACTTTATAAATTATTCAATCCATTTCAAGCTTGGAATTTGTCCCTTTTAAAGCAGAATTGATCAATATGTGCTAAAAATATCTTGAAAATCTAAGCAAAGTTGACATCTATTAAATAACATATTTCACCCCTGTACTGAAAAGGTGAATCACTGTGCAAAAACTATGAGAAAGGACGGCCTTCGCCTCCGAAACAATTGTTAACCTTTTACATTAAATTTAACTGTGTTAGTCGTGTTTTTTTATTGTTAATCATATTTCACCCCTTTTAAATCTTAATACATTTTACTCTATAAGTTTTTGTTTGAATTTTAATTACGAAAAATCTCAAGATATAAATATTCATTAAACGTCAAAATAACTGAACACGAAAAGTTTATTTTAGAGGAATGAATGCTTTTAAACAATGGGTTTTATTATCAAAAAATACACGTTGATAGTTACGATACGACTTCCATATATTGTCTTAAAACAGAGCAGGAAGCAATATGCTTGAGTATAAGAAGCTATTTATGTTAGCGTAAAAGACAGAAATGAACAACAGTAAATTAGCTTGTCAGTTTCGCCATGGCGTTATTTATCATGGTTGTTTTTATAAGGGAAAACAACATGAAATATTTAGGTGGTTTCATGGCTTTCCAAATGCAGGGTTAATAAATAAAAATAAATACCTCCAAACAATGACTTGTTTAGATGATCTTCTATGAGAGAAATTGACAAATGGTACTCACCACTTTTTTTCGCGAGCGTATCCATAATCAGAGACACAAGCAGAGCAAATCCCGCGAGTAGAGATGCGCAACTCTTTTGTGAACGCATCATCCACCTAAAACAGAATCGAAGAAAATAAATCAAAACGAGCTTCGAGACTACAATAGAACAATATAGGATTATTTAACGCCGGAACATAGTCAATGGTAAGCGAAACACTCATCAATAAAGTTTGGTATCCCATTGGTATTACCAAACTAAATAAAACCACTTCTTTTTAAATAAAGGCTTCGAATAAAATAACGAAGACCATCAAAAGCAGCAGAGAAAGAGCTAATGAGGCATTTTGTATTCGTAACATACGAATGACGAACATTGATTTTATACTCTGTCAAAAACGGGCGTGTGGAGATTTGCTTGCCCTGCCATAGCTATACATTATTTACATCAGAACATGTAGCCATTTTGATCGATAGCTAAGGTCAAACCAGAAAAGCTGAGCGTAAATAATAAATTTTAGACTTGAGGGAATCGGAGATGAAAGGCACAGATGTACTTTGCTTAAAAATGGATGTTACATTTGTTATTATTGAATTAGGATGTACTGAGCGAAGAAAAAACCTGAGTCATGTTATCTGTGTTCCGAAGCGAACATTACAGTTCTATTTCCTAAAAGATATTCAAAGCAGACTTCAGGTTTTATGTTTTTGGAAAACAGAAATTAGTTATTGAAGCTCACGGCTTATATCGGACTATCGAAACTTACACGTCGTATGGATATAAACTAAATTTAAGAATATTTTAGCGCAGCTTTTAAAAATTGGAGAATACTCATCATAAACTTTAAAATTTAAAAACGTCGCAGTGAAAATTCTTAAATTAAGAATATATTCCTAAAATTTAAAGCATCTAGAGAAGACAAGTAACTCCATACTAAGTTACAGTATCTGTGAGTTTTTACAGCACGTACCTTGTTAAACAAGGTACGTGCTGTGAAAACTCACAGATCTGAAAACTACTCACACTCTCACAGATAGAAAATTCATAGTTCCTGCGTTGAAACATTTTATCTCCCACGTTTAAACATATTAGTACACGTATTCGATATAAGAAAGCACCCTTTGAATTCCACTGGCGCTCTTACGACAGCAGTATATTTAAAAATCACTCAAATTAAAATTTTTTGGACCGCACAGGGTTAATATTTATGTGCATTAACTCATATCTTTCATCGTGCGTGCTATACCGAGTAAATTTTAGACATTGAAAATAGATATATATTGCAAATTTAAATAAACTTGGGGAATCTATAGATAAATAATAATTACTAAAGTAACGAAGTAACCTCAATTTTAGTTTTAATATACTTAGTTATATAATGTGATTCAAAATAGATGTTATTAATTAGAGTTTTAAACGTTAGTCGTAGAAAAGTATTTTTAAAGAAAATAAAATAAAATCATTTTATATATATCATTATTTAATTATATATCATTTATTATCGGATATATCATTTATTTTATAAGGAATCGTATATGTAAAAAATACGAAATTTAACTTTTTATGCGGGATGTATATACATAAACTTCTAATTAGAAAAATGTCGCCTGTAAAAAAAGATTCATGTTTCTAAATAGAATGGTTGCGGGAGTATTAAAATTAAAATTCATCACTTATACGTCTTTGTCCCTCTTTGGTGTCTATTTTATGTCAAAATAATTGCTGCTTTTTGGGATTATTTCTGAAACAAAAAAGGATAAAGATCCATTCTTTTTATAAAAATAGGATTTAAACATAATTTCAAACCTTGAAATAAATAGCCTTCGAAAATTTGCTTTTGTATGTTAACAGATTTTCATATCATTTTAGATTAAACTGCTTTTATATCGTTTTGGATTAAACACTTTGGATAACTGCTATTTCTTAAGTAATCTGTTCAGTGAACTACATCAACTTCTACACGCGCGTGTAATTCGAATTCATATCATAGGGTCTATGAATGTGTTTTGCAGTGAAAATAAAAAGTTGTTAGTTATTATCCCAAAATAAAAAAAAAAATGCAATCAAAATAAAATATGCTCTAAAGCATGCCAACTGCGTGATAAAAAAAAAAGCATTAGCTGTTGCGTGTCAATAGTGCACGTGAACGTGTTTCGAATGGCAGAGTCAGAACTTAATCAGCACTATTTCATTTTTTTTGGAAATGCCTCTTAACACCTTCGTCATCAATGCTATAAATTTAAATATGGGATAATGCAGTGAATTCCAAATAGAAGTATGAAATTTCTTTTAGTTGACTAATTAAATATAAGGAAATATATTTCCAAATAAATATTTTTTTGAAGAGGGTCAGTAAAAAAGTAAAATTTAATCTTTCTATACATGTACAACCCTTTACAAACAAATAACACATTTAACATTCTTACATAACTTTGAGCACTTTTTCTCTTTGAAAGCATTTGCTACGACTAATGGTTAATTAATGGATAATTGCCGTAACATCTATATTAAATCACCTAGCATATTAATGTCGGATATTTATTCCACATCTCCTCCCTCCGTGGATTAAAAATTTAATCTTCTAAAGAATTTTATCTGTCTAGGAGTTACGGTAGAGCAAATGAAGAACATTGTAGATAAAAGATATCAAAACAAAACGAATACGCAAGAAAAAAAAACCTGTGGATAATTTAAATTGCGTACATATCCTGTTTCTTTGCTCCATCGATAATTTTTTCCTTTGTGTTTATTTCAATACATATCCCTTAAAGCCCAGATAACAAAGATCGCCCTTGGGACGTCCTGAGGACGTTCGAGAGATCCTTAAGACGACCTTTGCTATCTGGGAGTAAAAACCCGAATGGTAATAAATACGAAATATAAATTATTATCAAAAATACTAATGAAATTACAAATATTTTTCGACAGGATTAATAACGAAGGCATTTATATCATGAAGGAAATAAAAGATATTTTATACGTTTGTTTGTTTGTTTGGCTTTTTTATGGCGCAAGAGCATCTGGGCTATACTGCGCCAAACATGGTAAAATCAAAGACTGTTGTAAACATTTTATACGGCTATAACCTCATGATGCAATTGAAAAACGTAGTGAAAATATAGTTAAAAAATTCATACCACAAAAAACCAAGTATTCTAAATCTTTGCTTATCAATTATATACTTTCCTCCCATTTTTATTTAGTTTCAAATTTAGAATTTTCAAGTTTTGAAAAAGTAAAGGCACATCTTCACTAATGTATACAAATTCACAATTTTAATATTTGGGATGCTTCGCTTCAGCTTTTACAAAGGTGGTCCATGCTCTTATCCGTGAAGTACCTCAAGAGAAATCAAAGGGCGTGGTACGGCAATTACCCAGGTCGCAAACTATCTTTAGAAACTAGTTAAAAACAACCACGAATAGATTAACAACCACAATTAATAAGACGGTCATTAAATGGAAAATATTTAGCAATAATAATGATGCGACCTTAGTATACTCAGCAAGTTTTGAAGTTTAAGGAGGAAGCATTTGACGCCATACTTGGTTGAGTATGGCGTTATGAGAATTGGTCCTTTTTTTTTGTTTTATTTTTTTGGGGGGGGGTTATGGCGCAAAGACAGCATTTTTCGTCAAGGCCTGAAATTTTCCAAGAAATTCGAATCTCTGTCATATCGGGAATCAAAAATCGGACTACAGAGCAGTAAAAAAAAAAACCGGAAAGCATTTATACAGTTTGGATTCAAACCCCCGATTTTTGTACGTTACACGCACATAAATTTCCACTATATTACGGTAGGGCGTCGTGAGCTATTGTCACCAGTTACAATACAAATATGAAAATAAACGCGATTGCTGATGTGTGTTTTGCCATCTTCTGCACTCGCCTATTTTTTAATCGAAATTCATTCTATGTAACTATTTTAATAAATATTATTTTTAAAAATGCAAACGGAAGTACGATGATCTTGTCTGCCGCCGAAGACAACGTGTCTGCTTTAAAATATCTGAAATTTAGGCTTGATGAAAATGTTAGAATTCACACACTCAGTACCGTCTACTAATATTTCGCAATAACTTCATTATTATACTACTGTGTTTTACGCGGTGTGCTGTAGTATGTTACTACACCATACTAAATGACATCTCGCCACTGGCCAATATTAGTTTTTTATATATATTATGTTATGCTGTTATTAACAACACTCCATAGCAAAAATGCGGACGTTTATTGCATATGATGATAGAAATAAAAAGGGTGTTATTACCATGCCCGTATTCAGAGGGGGGATCTTAGGGACCGGTTCCCCCCGAAACTAAATTTTTAATGGGACTTGGCTACGGACTTGCATGCTGTAATTGTATCGATACATGCTGTAAAAATTTATGAACCCCCGAAATTAAATCTTGGCTACGGTCTTGGTTATTACACACCGATTAAGAGCTAATTAATGGAACAAAGAAATACGAAGTTAATCCTTTGTGCAGAGTAACTATAATAAAGTGTCGTTAAATGGTCACAGGCCATTAAGTTTCCTCCCGAAACGCATAATGTTTTCATTGAAATTGCGTTCAATAGTTTCCAAAACGAATTCTACAGTTCAGTCAGAGAATGAACAGGGATTTTGAAAGACACAAAATGGGGTGTTCTATATTAAAATTTTAATAGAAATGAAATTAAAAAAGACCAAAACAAACCGCAGTATTCAGTAAATATGGTATTTCATGACCATATCCTTCTTCGATTCTGTTCAAATAACAGCGGCTATACCTGCTTCAAACGACAATTTTCTTCAAATGTCAGAGGTTTTAAATTTTCTGCGATAGTTAAATGCTGATGGCGTACATATTATAATATTTAAAAGTATAGTTGAACCTCGTTAACGTGTGCACTCACGGGGACAAAACATGTGTTCGTGCTAAAAGTATTTCAAGGTATCCGGGAAGAATGAAATCGTGTTACTAAGTTATTCACGATTTAATTATTTTAAAATTATTTGGTTTATACAATTGAAGGTACGAAGTTACAGACGAAATTTTCATTTTATTTTTCTGACATTAAAACACTTAAAAAGAAGAAAACATGGTTGTGCAGTTAACATAACAACAGTACACACCGTAGTGCAAAGGTAGCTGTAGACCTATTCCTCTATTTGAATAATTCTTCCAGTGTTCTTGCTTTTTTTTTTCATGTTTACAATTATAAGAAAGTTTCTCTCTCTCGACGGCACCATTTTTTTTAAATAAAATATTACGATAAATGCTCTCTTTTAACAGCAGCCAACTTCATTGGCTACTGCGCAATACAGGTCTATAATGAACGTAAAGGCATGCACGAACAGCACATTAAAAATGGAGGGCATACATTTTAAATACCCACGTACTATTCTATTCTTTCTCAACGCGAACAATACAAGAGAGAAAACGTTTGCACGAGCAAACGCGTTCCCGCCTCGCCATTAGATCGGACGGCGGTCATTGTAATGATGGTGTTCAACGCTTACAGAACTTTTTTGCTTCTCCAGCACCAGATCTGGAGCTGTTATTTTCTTTTTTTTTTCAAACAACTTGTCTGGCGCAAGCAGAATGATTGGTGAGCCATTTGAAGCCGATACTCGTTTAACGTCGTCGACCCTTACGCGATTGACATCAAGAGGGGAGGATAATCGGAGATCTCATTAAAAAGCGAGCACTCCCAGGAACGGGCCGGAGCACTGCCTAACCTGTGGTTATAGCGGGCCAGAAGATTAGACTTTAGTCTTATGGGTATCGTGGTATAGGGTTGATTTCTCGCATGTTACATATATTACGCATTCACTGTACGCCCATTTGAAACCTGCTTCGCGGGATTTTCGGGTAGTCTTCTGACACTCGGGTGATTCGTAGACAGCGAATCGTCTGAAAGATGCCAGCGACGGAAAGAATTAAGTATCTTTTCAAAGACGAAAAATAGCTAAAGATGGTGGAAATCGTCTGCTTGGCGCGCTTAAAGAAATTCGCAAGCCCTTTCACAGGTATTCTGTACAAAAAAAAAAATCCTTGATGGCTTTTAGCAAAAAGTTTGGAAAGGCGGTTTACGACTCCCAAAACACACAAAGTTTTAAACGAGAGGCAAATGGTAGCATACGATTCACAAGTACCGCGCCATTTTTATCCCATGTAAAATTGAGATGCCTTTTATTCCATGGAGATTGCTTTTAGCAGAGACTAAGCGAATCGAAGCCCAGGGCATAAGTGTTAGTTTAAGTTTCACACGTCACAATACGTTCGCCACTTCCCCAAAATATTACGAACATGTTATAATATTCAATTCGAGAGAGACTGAACTACTTCAACAACTTGAATCTAGAAAACAGAAAAAACTTCCTTATTGGGCACCTCTCAGGTACGGACATCTATTGATCATACGCACCGATCTCTCTTGATAAAACAAACATCGATTCTCCAGCATTGGTTCCTAACCTGGGGGCTCGCTGCAATTATTTTTATAAGGAGTTTTATATCAAATGGTTTCAACGCTTTTATATTTCAACATGGCTAACTGCAATATTCTACTAACGGTTGTTAATTTTATATCTATAATATATATATATAAAATATTTAGTAATATATTTTTATATTTAATGTGTTTTCTTTACTCTGTTAAAAATGCTTTTATTATGCAAATGTGGCGGGGGCGAGAAGAGGAGGGGTCGCTGATCTTTTGATTGCTGTGAAAGGGAGTCATGGGTTATTTGGCGACCATAAAATTGGGTTGCGGCTTGAAAAGGGTTGGGAACCACTGCTCCAGCACTTTTGAGTAATTCCTCCGCTTTTCGGAGCCCTCGTAAGAATTAAAAACATGCTTTTTGTGGCACCTGTCATTTATAGGTTTTAATGTACTAATACATAGAGGGTGTTTTTCAACGCCCAAAGTAAAAGTATATCGGAGATTCCTTGAAGAAATTTAAGCCAAAAAATGTTAATGCGAAAATGTTGAGAAATCAATATTTTTAGAGTTATTGACGTCTGAAGACTAACCTGTTTTCATTTGTTAACGCCTTTCATAGCCAGGTTGAAATGCATTAAATAAACCCTGTTTCTGCAAAAGCGTGGTTTAAATATTTTTGATTATTTATTCTGTAAAATTTTACTTTGAAAGCCAACGCGCATGCTTATTTGTCTTTTTCAGCCAAACTGAAAAAATCGACGTCATATAATTAGTGATCTTTTTGTATGGTAACCCATTGAGATTTCATTTTTTGCCAAATATCAGTAATTGATGCCAAATGGATGCATAAAATTCATTAGCAAAAAAAGTTTTGTTTTATTTTCTCATAGAAAACACACTCACGATTATCGTTATTTATCAACGCTAACATTTTAAGGAAATTAAAAATGTTAAAAAGAGTTGTAATTTTAGCATTTACATAAATTTTAGGCTTACGTAGAAAGTTTATAGGTGAGGTTACAGGTTTACATTGAAGGGGGTAACGAAGCTACAACTCCATATATTCTTATGTATATATATATATATACAAAATTTCTTTGCAGTATGGGAGTTACAACCCCCATCAATCACTCTGGAGTGTGCTAATGAGAAAAATTACATTAAAGTTTAAATTTTATTTAGATATTATTATTACATAATATTGTTTTATTTAAATAACTTTTATTAAATTTTTAGGGAATAAATACTAAATAAAATAATTAGGAACATTAACAAATAAGTTGAATTGGAATAAACATATTCTAAAGACTAGTAAGAAAATAAGTAAGGGAATTGGTTTAATAAAGAGATACAAATACACTTTGCGAAGAAAAAAAGGAGAGATTTATATTACTATTGTTTTATATAGTCATATGGTGGATCACTATAGTGTAAGGGGACTATGGGAAAAATTAATTTAAAAATAATCGAAAATATTAAAAAACAGATTGTTTAATATAATAACTTGGAAAAATAAGATAAATTGGAAAGACAGAGCAAAAAATGTAATATCTTGCCTGTTTCTAAAAGATCCATAGATATTGTGTAGTAATTAAAATATACGAAAGAATGAAGGAAGGTAAGTATATCGAAATACAAAGGCTTACAAAAAAAAAAAATAGATCAGAAAATACTTAGGAAAAAGGACTCAGATGAGACTGGACAGTATAGAGAATATAAGGGATCGAAGATGTGGAATGAGGTGCCTATTGAAGTAAAAAAAAAATTAAATAATATGAATTTATTTAAAAAAAACTAAATGATTGGTTGTTGGATGAGAGAAATTGACGGTCCGGGCGTCACTGGTTGTAGATTGCGGACATAAATGATGTTGGGGTCTTGAGTGAGTTATATATTAATGTGTAATTTACCCGAGACCCGCTTCTAACATATGATACCTTTAAAAAAGTGTATTGTGTATTTAATAATGTGGAAAAATGTTTGTAACGTTGTCTAATTGTCTTGTTCGAAGCAAACAAATAAAGATATTATTATTATTATTATTAAATTGTTATCATGCTTGTAAATCTATTGACATGTAACTGATGATATAATTCCACAGTATAACCCAAATGAGTTTGAGAAAATGGAAACGGAATTTCAAAAGACAAAATGTTATATTTAAATGAACGAAGAAATATCAAATTGTAAATAGTATATTTTTGTGTATTTTGCTATATTATAATTGGCATAATTAAAGTAATTTTTATTTTCCTGAAATGCAATTCAAGTTAAACCACACTCAAGTCATAGTCAAGTGAATTAATGCATCTCGTCAGTTGTAACCAATAGTGTATTTAATTATTATAGCCATATGTTTTAAAACTAAACTTCCATCATTTAATCCGAAACCATAAAGATGTTTTTACCGTTTGATTGCCCGAGTTTTTCTACTGAAAAACATTACAATAAAAATAAGCGCAGAGGGTCATTTCGGTTAAGCGAATTTTGCGGATATTCGGGGTTCTACTCTATATACAAAAGGCCAGAATCGAAAACGGACTGAACAGTATCAATTGTGGAGGTCAATATGATGGATATCACTACCAGAGAAAATACAAATAATAAGAAAATTTAAAATATATATAAAAAATATAATAAGAGCGAGATTAATGGAGAAAATAATAGTGTGTTATAAATGACTGGGGTTACAAAGGGAGGGGGATCCTGAACTGGGAATATGAGACAGTATTTACTCAGAACCTCTTATGTGATATACATTCATTTGTATTTAATCCTGTGTTAATATGAAGTCACATCTGTTGAAATGATGTATAATTATTGGGTTATTTTTGTTTAAATTATAATATTGCGATAATTAAAATTGTCGTTTTGTTTTATTACATTATGTATAATTGTTATAGTAAAAAGACAAAAAAATTGTATTTTAAATGATGATACACAAGGTGGAAACTGATGTACATGAAGTATTCTGCGATATTGTACCTAATTTTATAGTAAAAATTATATTTTAAATAATGTTGCATATAACGGAAAAGATGTACGAAGTATTCATGTAATTAATTAATTAATAAAAAGCTTTTTTAAACAAATTAGTTTTTATAGTAAGAAAAATTATAATCGTGACAGCCTGTATTGATTTTACGTATAAATGCATCATTTCTGACGTCACCAGTTTCAGTTTTCTCAGAAAAAGCGGATTGTGCTTAAAAATAGGATTTTTTTTTAAACTCCAATGAGTTTCTCGCTTTCTGTTGCAAGCGGCGGGGCTTGGTGATTTATTTTGAAGTGGTTTTCGCCAAGAAAAGTATAGTCAAATTTTGTCGTGATTGGTTAGGTTTCACAGGTCAATAGCTACAAAGGTATTGATTTCTCAGCATATACGCAATACATTTTTAGATTAAAATTCTTCAAGGATTCTTGCTATATACCTTACTTTCGCTCGTTAACAGACACTATATATATATATAAAAGTTTTCCTCGCCCATTCTTGGCGGAAACAGGCTTTGGGACGGGCAGAGCGCCATGTTCCCAAGCCTCTTTTTACATCACTTCTTAATGTGCCATGTCTAGAAACTTCCTGACAATGTGACACGTGTTTAGGATTGTGGCTTTTTGTATTTCAATGTAGGTGTTTGGGTCAATGTTGAGTATCTCCAAATTCGTCGCAAGCGTTTTTGGTACTATCCCTGTTGCTGAGATGACTAACGGGATGATGAGGATCTTTTCCATACCCCATATATCTCGTACTTCATGTCTGAGATCTTGGTACTTGGTGATTTTCGTTGTGTAGGTTGTCTGTATGTTATTGGTGTTGGGTACTGCTATGTCGATTAAGTACGTGGTCTTATTCGATTTATCGACGAGGGTTATGTCAGGACGGTTATGTGGGACTGTCTTGTCTGTTATGATTGCTCTATCCCAGTAAAGCTTGTGTGTTTCGTTCTCATGCACGGTCTCTGGCTCATATTTGTAGTACGGGCATTTTTCTGTCAGAAAGCCAGCATTCGCTGCCAATTTCTGGTGGACTATTTTCGCTACTTGATCGTGTCTATGTTTGTAGTCTGACTGCGCAAGGATCTTGCATCCTGCCATCACGTGTTGGATTGTCTCCGATGCCGCATGACAGTGTCTGCATTTGTCGCTTTCTATGTCTTTTCTCTGGATGAATTTCTGATTGTTCCTTGTTGCGATCACTTGGTCTTGGATGGCTAGCATGAATCCTTCTGTCTCTGGCTGGAGAGTGCCTTTGGCCAGCCAAGAATTTGATGCCTTTTTGTCAACGTGTGGTTGTTGCAGGTCATTGTAGTGCCTGCCATGTAATGGTTTTCCGGCCCAAGTTCTCAGTTTCTGTTCGTTGGCTGTTTCGAGGACACGCTCTTCGGTACTACACAGGTTTAGTGGCGTGTAATTTGCATCTGCTTGTATTATGGCTTGGATGAGTGGCGATCGGGGACTCTTCAACTGGAAGTATTGCCTCATGCTCTGGATCTGCTTGTCATGTAAGTCTTTGAGGTCCGCTTGTCCGCGTCCTCCTTCTTCCCGGGGTAGTGTTTGCCGTTCAATTGCCGTTGCAGGGTGTAGTTGTCCGGCTCTTCTCTGGATGGTTCTCATTTTCCGCTGGAGTTGTTCTAGTTCAGTGTTGGACCATTTGATGATCCCGAAGGAGTAGGTGAGCACTGGTACCGCATATGCGTTAATTGCTTGCGTGGTGTTCTTCCCGCTCAGTTTCGTCTTCACAATGCTTCTAAGTCTTTCTTGGAATGCTTGCGTGAGCTGGACTTTGACTTTCTTGTGCTCCTGCTGCCGTTTTTGCATTATCCCTAGGTATTTGTAGGTTTCGCCCTCGTCCAAGGTCTTCAGTAGTCTCCCGTCTTCGAGTTCGATGCCTGGTAAATCTTCTTTGCTATTCTTCTGTATTTTGCACTTATCGAGGCCGAATTCCATTCCTATGTCCTTGGAGAATGTCTCTGTTATACTGATGAGTTGTCGGAGTTGGGTGATTGTTGGCGCGTATAGCTTGATGTCATCTACGTACATGAGGTGGGAGACTTTATGTAGGTTTCTCTTGTCTTTCTTCAGCATGTATCCGTATTTACTTGTGTTCAGCATCCTTGACAAGGGGTTTAACGCCAAGCAGAACCACTGGGGGCTTAGTGCGTCTCCTTGAAAGATTCCGCGGCGGATGGGGATCTCGGCCGTTTCTATTTTACTGTCTGGCGTGTTTAGCTGTAACCGGGTTCTCCATTGTTTCATGCTGCTCTGTAGGAATCGGATGATTGAGGGATGCACTTTGTATATGCTGAGTATTTCAAGGAGCCACGAGTGCGGAACAGAGTCGAAAGCCTTCTTGTAGTCTATGTATGCGGTGTTGAGTTTTCGCTTTTGTTTTCTTGCTTGTTCCAGGATAACTGAGTCGATGGTAAGCTGCTCTTTACATCCCAGAGTCCCTTTCTGGCATCCCTTTTGTTCTTCCGTCATTAAGTTGTTGCTTTCGCTGTGCCGGCTTATTTTTTCAGAGATGCACCCCGTGAGTATCTTGTACAGGGTGTTAAGGCACGTAATGGGTCGGTATTTCGCTGGGTTACTGGTATCCTGGTCCTTCGGTAGGAGGTAAGTTATTCCCTTGCAGAGGAATTCAGGCATTTTGCTGGGGTCTTCAATTATCGCCGTAAGTTCCTTGGCTAATGGGCCATGGGCGCTGGTAAATTTCTTGTACCAGAAGTTGTGTATGCCGTCAATACCGGGTGCTTTCCAGTTGTGCGTACGTTGGATTACCTGCTGGAGTTCCTCTATCGTGATGCCCGTGTACTCCATCTCCTCTATTCCTCTCGTAGCCTCCATTTCTTGCTGAATCCAGGGGGCGCTTTTGTGCTGTACTTCATTGGACCATAGTGTCTTCCAGAAGGTCTCTATTTCTGCTGGCTTTGGGGCTTCGTACTTGTCTTTGTTCGCTGGGGTCTCTCGAAGCTTCCTGTAGACGGCCTTCTGGTTTGCTTGGAATTGCATGTTCTGTTGTTTTTTGTTGGTATAATGTTTTGTTGTTTTCTGTTGGTATATGTTTTGTTGTTTTCTGTTGATATATATATATATATATATACACTGCTCAAAACAATTACGGAATATTATGATTTTGGATATAAACTGCGGATGAAGAACTGTTTTGTTGGCTGATATTCGATCCATGGGTGTTGTAAGCTATGAGAGAAGACAATTACTTGCGGAACAAGGAATAATTAAATTTTATTCACGTTTTTTGTCAGAAAATAAAAAAAATATACATTTTATACATGCCATAAAAATGAACAAAAAATGCCAATTCTAGGATAAAAATGAGCTTTAATAAGGTATGGTTTCCCCTGACCGAAAGCAATGTTATAAACTTGTGAGGCATGAAGTCAATGAGGTTATCAGAAGAGACTGGAGTATTCCCTCACACTTCTGAAGAAGAGTGGTTTCCGGCTGCTGAACTGCTTCTGAGGGTGACCAACCCTTCTTCCTAGAATGTCCCAAACATGTTTGATTGGGTTCATGCCTGGGGAACATTCTTGCCAATCCAATCGAAGGATTCCTTCATAAAAAAAAAAGTTGTCCACTAGCCGAGCCCGGTACGAAGTTGAGTTATCATCCATAAGGATGAATTCATCTCCGGTTGCTGCAGCGTAACGGACTACAAAAGATTTGAGGATCTCATCCATATATCGTCGAGCCGTCAGAGATCCATTTCTCCTACAGAACGAATATATATATGCTGCAGGTCGCTTTTCACTTCTTATCAGAAACAAGTAATTTTCGACGTCACAGAAAAAATTTGCATATTCCGAAGTTTGAAAACGTAAGTATTTTCCTTTTTAATCGATTTTATTTCATTTTTATTCAAAAAAAAGAAAAAAAAAAAAAAAAGCTAGTCAATTATGTGGTTGTTTCATATCGAACTCAAAATATCCCCTAATTGCGTTGAGCAGTGTATATCCCACAGTCGTCTACTGTCAGGAATACTGTCTTTCAAGAGCGCCGCTTCATAACAGCTCTCCCGGTAGGGGTCACTGGGAAGTGTGGGTGGGGGATGACGCAACGAGTTCCGCCTTAGCGTAGGACTTCGGCTGTGGTGACCGAAGTTCAAAACTTTCATTAAATTGTTTGGCTTTTTTATGGCGCAAGAGCATCTGGGCTATACTGCGCCAAAAGCCTTAAATTGTAGGTCCAGCTTACAAACACGTCTGGCCAACGTGGTGAATAAGGCGTGGTGAACATTCCTCTGTATTTCTTTCACCTTACTACGTGTATGTGTGATAACAGAGAGACCTCCATCCTGCAGTGGATTGAAAATGGTTGTTGATGATCGATGATATTTATTTTACTAGTAAAGACTTGATAATTATGCACAGAAGAATATTTACATTTATTGTCTAAAATAATAAAAAATACGTAAGTTGAACAAAGTTTTAACACAAGAATGAACAATATAGTTTAGTTCCTATTATAGTAAATTTTAAAACACATAGCTAGTAGCTCCCAATTGAAAAACTGTGTTTTTAGTTTGAGAAATGAAAGCCTTTAAAAATAGGCTGTCATGTAGAGCAAAAAATATTTCGAAACAAGCTCACCACATGATAGATTTTCTGGAGGCTCATATACAATATTTTGGTCCGCACTAAAAATACAAAAGATGCTTTAAAGATGGCTGTCTATTGAGTGGCCATTTGTTGAGGGGTTTCGCGTGTGATGCTCTTCGGAGCTTATTTCCCATTATAAAGAGCACTTTTTTCATCTAGATGCATTTTTAGATTCCAAATGCGTATACAGATGTTTCAAAGAAAGTAGATTTCACACGTTTAGCTAGTATTGTGGAAGCTTTATTTCAAAACTGACTTTTTGTAAAATTAAATGACATTGTTTTTTCATAATCCCGCATATCATAAAATTATTATAAACACATACTACGGTTTCTTGTATTATTTGCTAATAAGAAATATAAGGACTTCAAAAACTGGGACATAAAAATCATATAATCAAAAACGTTGTAAAACAGGCCCAATATGTAATATGTATAATGTTCCACTCAATAACATTAAAATCAAAAGCATCGATTATGCGTAGAAAATGCGTTAAACAACATAAGAAACATAAATAAATATTAAACAATCATCTGTATTGCAAATAGAAAGTAACGATTCTGTTTTCTTTGACAAGAAATTAAACTAAATATATTTTAAAGGTATTCGCAAATTTCTCTAAATATACGTAATTCAAATGAGAAGGCTTTCATTTTTTTTCTTCGAATTCTATAACTAACGCAAACCCTATGCAAAGGCAAAGAACGATCAGAATGAATTGTGGCATTATGAGGCCTTATACGTCACAGCAATTAATTGTGAATAAACTTACCTGTTCAAGTTCGATTGTTTTATATCTAATATTATTTCAATATTTTTCTGTACCTTACAGGTACCTCAAAACCATTTTCAAACAGATAATGGCTTTCAATAAAGGATTCGTAAAAGTTCGATTTAACTCTCTAGGGTTCAAGCCAGAAAACTAACATTAATCGAAAAGTTGTTTCCAAAGTTTAGCCATTATATTTTAGGTAGCATTAATGAACGTCAAATATCTATAAATTTGATACACATTAATCATTCATGAAAGTTGAACATCCCCGAAATGACATACAGAAAATGATGAACGCCAAACGTCACATAAAAACATATACGGCTGCTCTAGGCTTATATTAATTTAGTTTACTATTACTATTATATACTAAGTTCGTTCATAAAAGCCTCCATGATAAGAATTAAAGAAAAACATAACCAATTCCTGATTCCACTGCCATTCAAAATGCGCTTTCAACCACAATACCTTTCAATTTTTGATTACGTTAGTGATAACACACAAAGCGATGCTTGAAGAACATATCTCAAGACGGGCTGCCAAACCACCGGCATCAGAATGCTCATTGTTACCATTTATAGTCACGAAAATCCAGAAAATTAGCAGGTTTCAAAAATTAATTATCTGTTTCTCAGTGCAGTCACAAAGGGAAAGGCTATTATAATATGTAACAACTACTCTTCTGCTTCGCTTCTACCGCCGTTAGTCAGCACAACAATCAGTATTGTTCAATAAAATCCAACGTTGAGAGGTTCCTTCTCTTAAGCTCACAATTTGTTTCATGTAATTATATCTCAAGCAACATAGGTACAAGACAATTTCTTTGTTTCTTAATGATAGCTTTCAATTTTACACAAAAAGCATGAGACAGCGTATTGTCTACCCAATAAACCTCAATGTCACGATAATTACATTCATCTTATAGGGATAATAACTTACTATAATACATCTTCGGAGATATTTACACGTTAGAAGCAACAAATATTTTAATATATTTATCGGGAGAGGGACTTATCAGATGCATTCCATTGTAGCATACGATTGTTGAAAATTTTAATCGTATAGTGCTAATCTGTGAAGAACATTTACGCTCCTGTTTGAAATTTCTTATAAATTCTTTCACGAAGATTTTCATGGCGCAGTTTTGAAAATATATAAAACAGTTTATTGTATAAAACTATGTGGCAAAATAAAAGTCTACAATATTTAAAATTTGGCGTTTCGATTCTCGTTTCTGTGAACTTCCTTCAGAAGATATAGTAAAACCTCTCAACAACAATATTATACGGACCGAGAAAAATTATCTTTGTAGAGGGAGTTATTGTTATAGGGAGGGTTCATTATACAGTAAAACCTCTCTGCAACACTATTATACGGACCAAGAAAAATTATCGTTGTAGAGGGATTTATCGTTATATCGGATATCTTCGTTGAGAGGTTTTGCTGTAGTAAGTTAGTGATGGTAGTTGACTATTGCCACCATATTTGCTTACGGTTAAAAAATTTTTCCAGAAAATTAGGAAGGGATCATGAATTTTTGTTTTTTAACAACGCTAATTCACATTTTCTTTGTTTTTGCTTTGTTTTCATTGGCGTTCTGTGTTAGCGTTTGCTAAAAACAGTACTTACTACAGTTACTAGTAGTTAGTTAACAAAAGTAGTAGTTAGTTCACCCTTCAGTGATTTTCTAGAAAAAATTTGAACAGTAAACAAGTACAGTGATATTAATTTGCTCCCATTAATGAGTTGCTAACTTCTGGAGAAGATTCGCATAGACGAATGGAAACGTTAAGTTTTAAGTATTTAAAATTGTTTATTTTTTGATAAATATAATCAACAGAGGGTGCAAATAGCGTAATTTATGAAGTAAAAAAACATTGCATATATGCATCATTTTGGGTGGACCAAAAATCAGGTACTAATTGAATGAAAATGGGTTAGTTTATGTTTCTTACAGACAATTTAACTATTGCGATTTTTTCTATTAGAGGTGGGTGAGGAGGAGCTGGTGAACAATTGGAGATTACCCACTGTCTCAAGTCAAGCTACTACTACTTTTTCTTGTGTGATACTTTGAGGTATTAGGTATTTACTTTAAAATTTTTATTTCAAATGTATTTTATTTAAATGTACATTATTTCAAATATATTTTACTTTAAATTTATTATTTCAAATATATTTTACTTTAAATGTATTTTATTTCAAATGTATTTTACTTTAAATGTATTTTATTTCAAATGCATTTTACTTTAAATGTATTTTATTTCAAATGCATTTTACTTTAAATGTGTTTTTATTTCAAATTATTTTACTTTAAATGTATTTTATTTCAGTGTATTTTGTTTAAATGTATTTTATTTCAAGTGTATTTTATTTTAAATGTATTTTATTTCAAATGCATTTTACTTTAAATGTATTTTATTTCAAATGTATTTTACTTTAAATGTATTTTATTTCAAATGTATTTTACTTTAACTGTATTTTCAGTGCTCATAGTGCGCTTCTTCACAAAATTACTTTCAGGACATAAGGCATCTTAAACACGCAGTGACCAGTGTAATTTCTTTTAATCTAGTTCAAACCCTTTTCCCTAAATACGAACCACTACACGATTAACAGTGCGTACAGAATTGGTAACAAAGACTAGCTAATTGTAGGATAATAAAGCAGTAAAGAATTTCTGTCAACAGATTGTGAAAAGACGTCGTTGGTTCTCCATGGGGAGCGGCCACAAGAGAGCGTCGATATCGCGAGAGCAGTCAATTTTAATAACAAGAAAGAAGAAAGGGAGAGTAAGGCCTGTGTGCGGAGACACAAATCGTTGCTTTCCTAAGAAGCTAATAAGAAAAACGTATTATGCAAGTCAAGAGTCACTAGTTATGTCGCGACAGCTCCCATTTCAATCCACGAGTAAAACAAAACCACCCTTGTTCACATTTCCTTTTGTTTTCGCCCAGCTAAAAATGAAAGAAGTCGCTACAAAAGGGGTTCCTCCATCATGATGGGAAGAAAAAAAGGGAAAGAGGAAAATATCTGATGTATAACATTTTTGTTGCGTCTTATCCTGCGTTGCAGAAATTAGACCTAATTAAAATCCTACTCCATCGCCTAATGAGTGGGGAGTACTCGGAGATGGCAAGATCAGCATCGCAGGCAGTATTTTGATACAGTTGCTCATGCGAACAAAAGACGATGGTAAACGAAAGCCAGTAGAAAATGCCTGTTTACGGAAAAATTCTACTTTCAATTATTTTTGAGACTACGAAGATCGGATTACGAGATTGCGACGAAACTTAGGTGAAAAAATCATCCTTCTGTATAAGCCACTGTCCTATAATGGGGTTTTGAGCGCCCTGATGCCTCTAAGATCCAATTGGACACGAATAATTGATAAGGTAGAAGACTGAATGGAAAAGTTACTTTGATGTCTCATTTAAAAAAAAAAAAAAAAAATATGTGAATAGGTGCCGATTGTGAACTCGTTACAAATTTGAAGATGAAAATTCTGCAATTCTCCAACTTTGGGCAAATGAAAATTTCTGAGCTATGAAAAGCGAAATTATAGGGTTGAGAAAAGAGCGAAAGATCTGAGAAATTGGAAAATTTGATGCTCGGTCATATCATTTTTTCTTATAAGTCTGTTTATCTCTTACAATCCTGCCTTTGTTTTATCCGACTACTGATATGTAAAAAGTAATGACGCATTTCATGGTTTGGTGATAAATCTTATTTGCAAGTATATATTTATTTATTTCAAATAAAGTAATTTTACGGACAGTTTTTGTGTATTTATATTTTTTGAAGGCAATTCCTCGTGCGATTTGAATTTTGACAAAAAAATCGTTACTCTTTTGGAGTGAACATAATGTAAGGCATGTACATAAGCACTTGCGTTTTGCTCAGCAACACTATCGACTAGGGAAAATGCTGAAAAATAGAAGGCTGCCGGAGGTTTGAAAGGTAACGTTTTATTCCTAAAATGTAAGGACTATTTTTCCAGCATAAAAATAATATTCGTGAAAATGTAAACAGTGAAGTTCATATATCATTATGGACGCTTTACTGGCAATTTACAACTTTAACCAACTGAAAATAATTAAATGCAGTTTAAAATCTGTACCTTGTTTGCATTTTGTACGTGGCAAGACGATTCGTCTAAGGTGGGTCGATCGGCATAACGTCATAATTCGATTCACGATACGTTTATTTGCAACCAAACTAACTTGGAATCAATTACATCCCTCTGACGGTCCTCGTAACAGCTATTTTGTATTACTCTTTTCATGATTTTTGCATTAAAGTAGCCGACTTGGCCAATATAATTTTTTCTTTATTACGTACAAGGTTCATGGTAATTATAGTTACAACATTACTCACCATAAAGAATATACAGTGGGATTTTATTAAAAATTAGAATAAAAATACAAAGTGCCAGGGAAGAGTTTACGCCCGAGAGGTTAAACATTGGTAAAATAACAAATATATCACCCGAGCTCTCTGACGCGCGTCAGTAGCTGTTATTCATGAAGACTGGCTTCGGATGAAGGACGACTGATGACGCGTCCGAAAGTTCGGTTGATATATTTACAATTTTATCAGTGTTTAACCTTTTATATGTAAATACGTACAATCTACTGCTAAATGGGATTTTTTAACAATTTATATATGTATATACACTTTAAGGTCGCCATTTTAAACGTACACTAGCAAGTCCTATTATCATATGCTCCTTATTTTAAAAAGAAATCCAACTGCAGAGTCGGTTTTTTTTTTCTTGTCTAAACATTTTAAGAACATATAAAAAGGTGAAACTGAGTGGAAACGCTCTGCATTTTGAATGGAAGCTAGAAATAAACATTGAAAATAGCTAACCGAAACGAAATATGGTCAATGCGTCCTCCTTGTGAAATAACATGTTTTCCCAAATAGGAACTTAGGTTCTTATCTAAAGGGCTTCGCTCCATTTCGCATGGAATACGGTAACGATGAAAGGTGGTTTGAAAAGATGTAACAGATCGTCACGAAACGGAAGTCGTGTTCAAGTTTTCGAACGAGGCAATTGGAACCTTTTCCAACTCATTATCTGATATCTTTGATAGTGATATCGCTTGGCTACGTTTACTGATAGATTTGAAATGTTGTGATTGCTTTCTTTAGATATACATAAAATGTGAAACAAAATATTCGATGCATTTTCGTAATCTTGATTGTTTGGTCTGCGTTGGAAAATTTCAGACTTTGAAGTTAAAATGTGATTTAGGCATATAAAATGGTCCTATCTCTCATGCGTACTTTTATTATTCCGATGAAACTTTAGCTAAATGCATCGACTTTAAAATCCTCAAATTTTTTAATATGTAGGTTGGATCGCATAATCTATTCGAATTGCTTCCGAAAGGTTGAAGAGCAATAGGACGCCATGTATTCTTTCTGTCTGTAAAGAAAGCTAAGACTAAATACTTTATAGATTTGAGTATATTTTAGTAGAAACGTGAAGTGGGGAAAACTAAAAACCTAGATTTTTAAAAAGGTGCTTTCATATGCAGAAAGAAATACGCCATGGAAATAACATTCCTGTTAAGAAATACACGAAAAAATCTGACAGCCGAAAATCTTTCCTCGTTACATGCGAAAAAAACCCTGATGCTTTTATCCTAAAAATAAAAAGTTAGCATGTAACAGGAAAACGTTCAATCATCTTGGAGATACACACACGTTTACATTAATTGCCACTGCAATTAAATGGAAGGAAAAGCGATGCAGAAGAATATGAATTTACCGCCGAAACGGCTCTCCAATCACCGACATTATTGACAATCGTCATCATCATCTTCGCCGAGATGACGCGAACATTCGAGTCCATCAAGTGATGAAGAAATCATTGCAACCCCTATAATCGAACAGATGTTCTACCCGTCGAATTATCTGCCCACTTCATTTCCTCGTTCATTTACTTTTATTTTTCTCTTGTCCTAGAATCAGCCCTATTTCACTTAAGGGTTACGCGTGATGTTCTTGAGCGTTTGGATCACGCCGAGAGAGTTTCATCTAGACAAACCGGTCCCCCATCCAGCTACGCAATTAGGAGGGCCCCTCTTCTCTCTTGAGGCCCGAAAAAGGGCCGCCCTCTTGCTTGCATGGCAATATTACAGCATCTTTCCTAAATAGATTGTGTTCGAGGATGTTAGAGAAAATGGCGCACTACGTCTTTAGGTACAGCTACTCAGCTTGGCATGAATCATATCGCAGAGAAATGACCCTATACTTAAGAAAGACAACAAACGATTGTTTGAATGAGTTCTATGTGTACTCCGGTTTTTTTTTTTTCAAATGATCATAAAGTGGACGCAGCAGTTAATGCCTCAGGCCACTGGAGGATATCAGTAACTCAGTGTTGCATAAAGCCATTTCATAATTGATTATACATCGCACACCATATTCGAGTCATGTGAAATTTAAAGCACAAAAACAAAAATTTTGAACGAATATGGCATATTTAAAACATTTTGCCCTCTTTTAAGCTACTACTAAATCGAGCTATTTCTTAAGTACATCTATTATTAAGTTACATATTATAGACATAAAGTAGCTCATAATATTAAATTTGTTTTGTATTTAATATTTTTAAAAGATAATATAGTAGTTAAATTTATATTATATAGTTAGTATAGATTAAAGAATCAGAAGCGTTTCCTGATTCGAAAAATACCTTTCCTATAAGGTATTAGCTGAACAGTACTAAATAACAAGGGTCCTCATGTGATTACGTTATCAGAAAAGAAGGCAGCTGTACAACAAAGGGTAATATTTGAAAGCAGAACGGAGGCAATACATACACACATCGTTTCGGATTGTTACATTAAATACTCTAAAGTCCGGAAAGGATATCTCATCGAAAGAGGCCATAGTATAACAAGTATTCCGGATAAATAGCTACTACCGAATAACCGATTGTTATAAAATAAGTAATAAAAGAAAACCAGTTTATTTTGTGTCGCAGTTCAACTAGCAATTACAGGGTTAATGAGCGGAACTTCGGAGAAAGAAAGAAAGAGCATTGTTACACCTTTAATGTCTTCAAACAAAAGAGGAAATCAAATCTCCAAAATGGCGCAAAGTAAGCGGGCGGATCTACAGATCCGTGTAACCCTTTTTGCTATTTGGAGCTTTACGGTTCCAATGAGGCTCAGCTGCGTCCCGCCTTCGGCCATTGGTTTGTATGGTGACTGGTGGGCACTTTGATCTTCCTCCAAACCACCAGCGAGTAATAACAAAGCTTCCGTTATCCCACAACTTCCCGCGTCCTTGCTGACTAGCTTTTTTTTTTTTCCATCAAAGTCATCTTCCAGAAACGTAAACCAAGACTGACCGTGCTACAGAATAAAATAGTCCATAATTGCATCTTTCTGAATATCACATACCAAGTGAATATTTAGAGGTGTCTTTTGCAGAAGGTAATTGCTAAATTCTTGTTTTCTTTTTCTTAAATAAATAAATAAATAAATAATTTTATTCAACTGATATACAATGGTTGTTGATACATCTGTTACGATATCAATTTGACGATACATTTGACATTTGGTTAAATTCGAAAAATACTAAACAATAATAGGTTAGAAATGAATGAGAGCAGAAAGCGAAAGCTTGTTACGAGGCTCTCCACTAGTTTAATAACGTCTTTCAAAAATGGTAGTCTTACAAGTTTGGGGTTGCTTCATGGGCATTACTTATGTAGGATCAATGTGTAGTACAATAATTTTTAGTGTGTACATTTATCTGAATTCATTATAAAACAAAGCTTTATTTTATGTAGCCTCATTTGAGAAACTGCGATATAGAGCAGGATGAAGCGTTGAGTTGACACAAGCGTCTAATTTTGATAGGTAGGTCTGATAGAGTTTTAGTGCTGGAAAAAAAATTAAATTGTTTTAATGCGATAATTTTCATGTGCATTATCTTATGTAAATACGTCATGTGCATTATCGTTACGTTTTTTCAAGAATCCACGCAAAATGTATTGCATCGGATTGAGGTCCAACGCTGAAAAATTATAAACTTGTGCATTTGTCGCATCATGCAACAAACATATCATCCTCTTAAGACTCAAGTGTTGGTCGATATGATGCAACTTCCGCAAAAGCAAATTCTCTTCAGGCAATGTTCTAAGCTTTCCAGCGACATCTAGTGACACTAAAAGAAAGCTTAAAATGTGCACAAATGATACCCTTCTGTCTAAGTTCGCAGTTTATATCATTAGTTCAGTAGAAAAAGTATTGCAACATGTGTACCTCTGGAATGAAGAGGATATAATAGACGTCCGTTGTGATTGGTGCACCAAATAAAAGCTACAGACATCAAAACGTTTCATACCATATTTGTATGACTACTGTTGGCCATGTTAATAAATTGGGCACATTTGTACGCATATTGCTCCTTTTGTGTTCAATAATGCGCTACGGTACCACAGCATATATATAAAGATCATCGTTTTAAGTTAACAGCTTAGTTGTTCAGTTGGTCGATATTTTAATGTGGAGCACTGACAGGTGTAAAGCTGCTGTGTTTGAAGGAATTTCTGTGTTAAATTTACATATATGCAAATATTGAATATCCAGGCTTCTAATTAAACCAATCAGATTCGTTTTCATTAAAGAAACTAACAAGTTGGACTAATTTATTAAATACATGAGTATTATTGAAAAGTACTGTTTGGTGACAAAAGTTTTAAAATTTCCGATGATTAAAATAAAAGTTACCGTTGCGCCAGTCATATTTAACTTAATCAACGGCAATTAGAATCTAAATATGTAACATTTCAGAAGCTTTTTTTAAATTAACTGCATATAATACTTTTCCCATCAGTAACCCACTAGCTATAAAATATGGCCAGGTAACAGGAAATAGCGGACTAACTTCTATTGAAATAAGAATAAACCATCCACATCTCCATATATACAAAGAGAAAGAGGGGGTAAAAAAAAAAATGGAAAATTAAGAAAATAATGTATAAAAATGGATAGATAAACGCGAAAGCCTAAAAATTACAATATTACTCTTAGGTATATCTTATTTTTACTAAAAAATCCAAAATTTTGTTATTTTTTGGAGTGCAGTCCGTGATGTTTTCACCATAATATCAATTTCAGAGGAAATATATATTTTAGTTGTGTTTAAATTTATAATGACGCAGAATTTAATGTTTTAGAAAAATACCAAAAGCCCCCACACTCGGGTGATTAAAGGGAAAAAGCTGTTATATCCAATTATCTTTTCGAGATCTGCTGGGCCGTTGAAGGCACTGTTTCTATGGAAACAATCCATTTGTTCATCTAAAAACGGAAATGACTTCTTCAAAAGGCATTTTCTTCCCCCAGTTCCATGTACAGAAAATAGCAAACAAATAATTGAGTTTTTACGCACCTCATTGGTTGGTACGCTGGCACTCAATGTTGCCAACTTACAAACCACAAAAGCAAAAATACAAAAGACGTCTGGTTGGAGGTAAATTTTCCAGTAACGGTTAAATTTGCTTTTATTCTATCTAAAAAGAGGCAATCTAAAACGATGCATTAAGAATTAAACACTATCATATAACACAACGCCTAATTAATTGAAAGTGATTATGTAATGATTCCCCTGACCGTATAAAAATAACGGGTGGAGTTCATTTTTGGCAGTTCTGCCATTACCCCTAGGTCAGTGTTGCTGAAACTTTGGTCACTCGTGGACCACTTTAAGCATTCCTTTATTTATCACGGACCACCGGGGGCGGGGATTTCTCTCCCATTGGCTAATAATATTCAGCCCTAGTTAGCCACTGTCATACTAATCTCCCGCGCCCTCGCCCAAGGAGAGGCATATTCAAAGTAACCCTCGAGTTATGTGAATTATTGGCAGGGCGATATATACGCATGTATAAGAGCTGCGGCAGAAGAGACTTATTCATTCATTGAAATATAATTTGTAGTTAATCTTAGCTCGTTTTGTGGTAAATTTTTTAAGCTTTTTGGGTTTTTTACTTTAAAAAAGCACTAACTTTTGGCAAAAAAATCTCTAAAATATCCGACCATGTTCTTAAAATACTGATTGGTT
>QLNU02015360.1:157661219-157675775 GCA_006491805.2 Dysdera silvatica | reverse complement strand
GTCGCCGACATGTTAATTTGTCTTGAATACGCACACAACTGGAACGGCTATCATAGCCGTTTGCAGGTGATCTCTAAACCATAACGTCCTCGGACAGCGTGCTGTTCAACACTGCTCTCTGGATTATCTCACTCATCATGTGGCCTCCACATGTGTATTCGGCTATCGTTGGATCTCAAGTAAAAGCGAGATTCGTCACTGGAGATGACATGTTACCAGTCTGCATTCTAGATTACCCGGGACAGGCACCAAACGCTGTTAACTTATTGTTTGAGGTCAGTGGTAAGCAGAGAAGTAGACGCCGAGCGAGCAACCTTACTTCTTCAAGTCGGTTGGAAATCTCTTGATGGGTAATGAGTCTGCCGACTGGTAGTACTCATCAGGCTCGTTTAATAATCGATAGAGTTGCTGTAGGCGAAGTGAAGACTTGTTATCCTACCTGATCCAATCCCGGCTTTATAGGTCTGGGTGCTTTCTTTCAACCATTTTTGAACGTATCCTTAGAATAATGATATTTCGACAAACGTGTGCCACTATAGCCTACGTCGAATTGACCACCCTACGTCGCGATGGTCAATTATCCTTTCCCCTCTCCAAGTCGATTAGCTGGTTGTATTTCATGCGCACATTGGTTCTAGGACAATGATTCTCACCCTTTTTTGCTCATGAACCTTTTCCACTACATCTTCGTGCGTACAGACATGAAACATAACATCGTCGCGTATCATTCCATGTTACGCGACGATGTTACGGGGTAATTATGTTTTGAGGTGCAATAGAACGTCGCCGCGTATCATCAATGCTTTCCATCGTATCTAGTCTACACTGACTAAACGCTGTTGTTCGCGAACCGAATAAACGAAGAAAATAGACGAAGATGGGGTGCAATGTGGACACGTAACATTTCTTTGATGCGATTGCGAAAAACCGACAATTGATGGGACACTGAAATGTTACGGTGTTACGTTGCGGAGTGGAGTCCAGACTGGAGACGCGACAGTGCTACGTTACGATGTTCTGTTGCATATTTGGACGCGGCCTAAAGGATAGGTACAGATATGCAGCAGAACGTAGTCGCGTATCATTCCATGTTATGCTATGAAGTTACGGGATATGTATGTTTTGAGGTGCAACAGAACATCGCCACATATTACCAGTAGAAGACATCAATGCTTCCATCGTATCTAGTCTAAATTGACTAAACGCTGTTGTTTGAAAACAGGTCTAAATATACGAACAGGGGTGCAACGCGGGTGCGTAACATTCCTTTGATGCGACGGGGGAAATACCGACAACTGATGGGACGCGGAAATGTTGCGATGTTCTGTTACGGAATGGCGTCCAGAATTGATACTCGGCGGTGTAACGTTACAATATTCTATTGCATGTCTGTACGCGGCCTAAGATGTTATCCACAACTTTTGAAATTTTTTTGGCAACTTGCATCAGTACTGCTGCAGTTTGAAATACCGATTTGAGCGGACAATTCCCGCCCCCATCCCCTGAAACAGAGAAATTCGCCCTTAAAGAAATTCCCCTTTGGTTGCGAATCAGTGTTGTAGGCATCCAAAACTAGTGTTTCCCAACCGACAAGCCCGGGTATTAATTAAACCGAGCCACAAAAGTTTCTTCTGAAATTTGTCATTTTAGTCTTGCAAACATTTTTGATCGATGAATATTTTATAGTGGAAATATCCTGAGGAGAATAATATTCGCAAAAATGTCGAAAAGCTCAAACTCAGAAAGCCTTAATAACATCCGTGTAGCAAATGTGGGTTAGCAATCCGCATATTTTTAAACATAGTATTTATAAATGATCGGAAATTTTTTATTCCAGATACCGAAATCTTTCAATATTTGGACATCGAAATGCCTCAATATGTGTGACTGCCGAAATCTTTCAATATCTGGACATTGAAATATTTCAACATGTCGATGAAAATCCGCAAAATTTAAATTAATGACATTAGCTTGCGGCAATCAAGCCTGGGGATCCAAGGGAGGGCGCGTCATCCTTGTGAATAACAAATTGACATTTATTGTAGGCCTTTGGGAATAGGTTAGTTAGTTAGTATGGACTCTACATTTTAGTTTTTAAGCTTTGCGCCCACTAAAATATTTTCTGGCTCTTCTCTTGGTCCTGAGTTCAATCCTGAGATAACTAACGTTGGTTTTTTTTTTATTATTTTTAAAGAAAAACAATTTGGCTCTGATGATAGCATTCGGAAAAAGAAAAGAAAGAAAGAAAAAGAAAAAAGGAAGCAGAGCGTGTACAAAATAAAGGAAACTAGAGCAAGGGAACAAAAGGTTTAATAGTTGGCAGTTTGATGGTCATTAACGATACAAGTGGATGTTCATCTCCACACAGGGTCCTGGGTTCCAACCTGGGATTGTGGATATCCTTTTTACTAAAAAAGCAAGTTTGTCTCTGCCAATTAAAGTATTTGTCATGAAAAGTGTGCAGACGTGTATCAACGGAGGAAAATTGGGATAAGGGGGTTGGGGAAAGCCTTTTAACGAAAGGCAATTTTATGTATATTAAGGACGATGTGGCTGTTAATTTAATCACTACATAGGCTCCTGACTTAACTATTACGGCGCAAGAACAACAAAGGTCATCCTGTGCCAGAAATTACAGTTTTCAGATGAATACGAACCTCTTAAAGTCTTGAGAATATATCCTTGGGCTACGATGAGCAGTTAGGCGGGTTTTTTTTTGGCACAGTTGGGAGTCTAACTCATGATAACTCCGCTCCAGGCGAACGCGTTACCACCGCATTATCGCAGGGCCAGGTCATGAATTCGTTACCAGATTTACAGGCGTAGTTTTATAATTCTTTTTAAAAAATCCTTATAAAAAGGCATGTTGTCCTGCGAAATGAAACAAGTGAACAAGTGCTGGCTAGACGATAAACGTTCACAGATTCAAGATTCATTATTACATACGATCCTGAGTTCAATCCTGGAATAGCGAACGTCGTTTTCTTAAAACTAGATTGATCCTGTCAAATTTGCATGCAAAGAAAGTAGAACGTGTATTGGTTAAAAAGAACTAGCATAAAGAAACAAGGCAGCAAATAATATTATGATCATTAACGCTGGAAGTGGCCTTTCTGTTACTGTATAATGTCTTGGGTTCAATACCGGGTTTGCAAGAGCGAGTTTCGTCCTTATTATTATTTTTTTAATGCAATTTGGCCCGCTGTATGAAAGGAACACTGAAAGCATGGGCGCCCATCAGATTATTTCTAGGGGGAGGCTGAGAAAAATTATTACTCCCTTATCGAGGCTGTCACACATTTTAATGAATATACAAGATACCAAAATGCTACAAAAATAATTGATACTGCTTGACAATTAGTAATGAGCTAAAAAGTACCTTATTTTAAAATGTGACTGAAATTTTTTTAAAGTAAATGCATAGCAGAATCGGGCAAATAAAATTTTTAAACGGCTGGGGTGTGCACTAAACCCCCTGCCCATTTATATGGGCTCCCAAGACTGAAAGCACCGAACAAGATATTAAATTGCTGGTAGTTTGATAGTCAATTGTAATAGAAGAGGCTAATCGCGCCACTCTATAGGGTTCTAGGTAAGGGCATATCCAGGGGTCGACCCCACACTTTTGAGAGTAACAAATTTATACTGATTATAGATTTATATTTGTGTTCAAGTTTTTTGCGGAGTCCGAAAATATTTTCTAGATCCGCTTTCAGCCTGAGGAAAGTACAATAAAGTTCAAAGATACATGAGTTCACCATGATTGATAATTAAATGTAAGGTTATATTTGTCAACATGCTACCTCGAATACATGAGTATACTAATACTATTTTTAAGTATGCTACAATTAATTATTGTTTATATTAGTTTAATGTATGAACTTTAAAAAAGTTGGAAAGGCGTTTACGAGTAAACTCGTTGGGACAGGGCCCAGAAGATGCCTGACTGTAATCCCACAAAGGTTGAGAACCACCTGTGTGTTCTAACCAAGCAATATTTTCCCTCTAAGACAATTTTCGTAAATTTAAAATTTAACCATTTGACAGAAATACATGAGACGTCTCAGTCAAAAATCGCAAGGTTTTAGCTTATATATATATGCTTGCGTCTATGCGGCATTACTATGACCCTTCAACCATTTTCATAAGTCAACTTGGCGGTCGTGGATGTAAACATTCAAGAAAATATAATCGTCACTTCTGTGTCGCAGTTTCGATTTCAGAGTGTAATCGAATCGCTAAACGTCAGAAGTGGGGGTCATGCCAGGCGATTAAATTATTATATTTTGAGTGCGTCGATATTTTTATTCTATGTAAATAAAGGTGTCGTTTCTGAATAAAAGCAAAAGTTAAATTGGAATGGATCTTATAGAGGAGACCTGAATGTCAATTTTTACACTAAAACGATGCTTCGAGAGGTCAAGATAAAATATATATGGAAACGAATCAAAAACAGCGAAACATCTGAAAAGTATCCTTTTTTTATAATTAATTATTAAAAAAAAAGTGGGAGAATACATCTGATTATTTTAGTAATGCAATTGGCATTGAACAATTGCAAATAAAAACAGGGAATTTGAAAGAAATATGTTTATAAGCGTTAAATTTTAAAAATATAAATAATTTAAAGCATTGCTTTAAAAAAAATAGCGTATTTGATTACTCAACGTAGTGAAATATTTTAATGTAACCATTATAAAATAGTTACCTTTTTTTAAAAAAATACTCTTAACATTACTTTTGAAATAATGGTTAGTTATAGTCACTGTGTTTCTGTTTTGCTAAATTTTCCTTCATATGAAATTACATCACATATCCTTGCTCACGCTGTGAGTTTTGTATATTCTTTGGAAAACTATCCTATAATTTTAAACAACAGTATACGCACACAGACAGACAGACAGTTGATGGCCTTTTTACACTTTTTTTTTTACAGCGCGAGGAAAACAAAGGCATGCTACTCCGGGACCTGCAATTTTTCGAGAAATCCTACCCTCTTAAATCCCAGGGAGAAAACCCCCGGACTACGGTACGCAGTTAGTCAGTAAATGCTCCTTTTCTATGGCTCCATCGGGAGTTAAACTCGGATTAATAGCACCATAGGCGATCGAGTTAACTTTGCACCACCGCAAGGCCATTCTACTATTTAAGGGATACCATTCGAAGTGACTGCTGCATCTACGAAGAAAAAAGTACATCGCTGTACTTAGTTTTTATGTTGTAACGATTATTTGTAAACGTTTTGGAGAACAATGAACTTGGAGAAAGTCGATTCTGTCTTAGGAAACACTCGTTATATTTTCTGCAGATGGCACAACCGGAATAAGAAAATCAGTTAAGGGTAAAGACTTTACTGTTCCTCGAAATTTCTCGTTCTTTTCTCCTTAAGATGTCGCAAAAGTAGCCAGTGCGAAAAGGAAATACAAAAGTATACCCATAAAATGTACTTGAATAATGGGCCGTTTTGAAGCAAGTAAAATTTAAAGCCGGCTTGTATCCCCCATTGTCAACGTAAGGTCCATTAACGATGGTAAACAGCAGGACTTCTATAAATTATTGTGAACTTAATCAAGTTTTTCTCTTTCCCCCATGCGCTCTTTTATTCCACAGAATGAAAAACAGCGCGGCTGCCAAATCAAAAGTATCTTGGTGAATAGGATTTGATTAGGGAGGCGCTGCAGAGCTCTTAGTCGTGCAGTAATGACATGGTACATTTCTTCGAGCGGGTTATTGTATGGCCGTCGTAATAAAACTCCTTTTTAAATCACAGCCTGGTAGTGATCCAGAGAAAAAATTCATTTTCGCCTGAGAGAAAACCTCTCCTTTTGTAATTTGCGCCGCCGAGGACAGTTAAAGACTCCTTTACAAGAACACGGCGACATTTTTGGAGGCAGAAAAGGACCATTGTTAGTGCGTTTTTCTTTCTTTATTGGACTTTTTGTCAAGCATCCGTAGAAGTTAAAAGAATGTGGGTTGAAAGGTTCTTGGTCATGCCGCTATAAGGATCTAAAGTGCTAAATGAAAACGCAATATCGCTCGACGCAAGCACCAGTCTTCTTCTGCATCACACACTTTTCAGTGCAATAGAATAAATGCAATTAGGAACTAGATGATTATACGAAATACAACTGCTGATTTTATATTTACACATGTGTAAGAAATAGAGGGTGCAAGATGAGAGATGTGAGAGAATGTGTAAAGAAATGCACCGAATCCATGACGGCATGCACAGTGGATATTGTTATATATACGCAAGAAGTGCGCACAGGATTGAAAGCAGAATATGATTTCACTGTGAACTGGAGGGGTCCTAACTGTCGTATTTAATTATAATATAATATTGTATTTAATTAAATAATAATATTGAATTTTAATTAATTAATTATATTAATAATATTGTAAATATCAAATTATAATTATATAATAACTGCAATGATTAATTATATAATATTTGTAATAATTGATTATATAATATTTGTGATTATATAATATTTGTAATAATTAATTATATAATAAATTTTGCATTATTATAAATATATTTAATAATATTTTATTTAAATGGAATTTAATTAATAGAAGGTTATTTTAGTAAATTAACATAAACATTTGATTTTTAATCATCCGACAAAATTTAATAACGTATGAATATAGCCTACATAAAACCTATTTGGAATATATGTGCCTACGATGGCTAAATTTGTATTTCACATAAGCTCTTTCATATCAGTTGCGCCAAGGTTTAAATAGAAAAGACCTGATCATTTCTGAGCATATTATAGTTCAAAAACCACCTTAATAAATACGACAACCTCGGTAACGTTTATAAAGCATGGTAATCCTCATATCAAAAAGTATCGCGATCAACTCCTAACACAATTCCATAACATGCGCGTACACATACTTACACTAAACCCACACAAAACACTACAGTTCAAATATGTGTTTCAACCGTACACCAAATAGCATATAAAGGTGGAAATAATCCAACACGGGTTTTTAAGTTTATTCTGTGAAGGTCGAAGTGTTCACATGTGAATAATCAACAAATAAAAGAGTTGTTGTTCGAATTGAACAAATAAAAATAAAAGAACCCTTTTAAAATTATACTCCAATCCTCCTTATGCTTATTATTATTTTTTTTCACGACATTGTTATCCTTCTCAGGAATAACGTTATTACCAAAGGAAATGATTAGCCCATAAAGCCACTAGCACGTAGGTGTCAAAACTTCTCATTTTATGCTTATTATGCCGAACGCGTAGAAAAAGGGTTGAATGGCTGAACAAAACATGTCAGTATCAAATTAAATAAAAGTTTTGAATGCACAGATAGAATTTGCATAACCTAATTAAAAAAAAAAAAATCATACACGTAAAATTCAAGTACATGTCTTTAAATCGAATGCATTTCATGGGACTGAGTAAGTTTCAACACGGTTTCTACCTTAATTTTGAGTTTTATAATGAGCAGAATGTTGCTTTATTTAGTATGAAATTTAGAGCTTTTAAATGTGAGCTAGCTTCTTTTTATTTTCCAATTTTTTTTTATTTCCACGTGGCAATACTTTTGATAATAAAAATAAATATTCTGAAAAATAGAGGTGAAGTTCATCATGGTCTGGCCAGATTTAAAAACTCTTTTATCTACCTTTTTATCTATTTTTCACAAGATGATTAAACCAACACCTACATAATTTAATAAGGTTGTTATAAATATTCAATTAATATGTATATTATTTGTAAACTGTAATCTCTATCAGCTAACATCACACAAAATGAACATAGTTATGAATAGGTTTATTTAACCGATAACCACTGTTCCGGAAGCCACGTGCTACCACAATAACGACAAGCAGCACCGTAGCTAAATAATCTTGCGTCCCTGGCAGAACCGTTCAGATTGCGCCCCTAGCCACTGACGTTCTCCCGTGTGAATTATTTCAGCAAATTTTATGCCCTTCCACGCCTACGCCCCTGGCGGGAGCCCCTTCACACCACCCTAGCTACGGCCTTGACGACAAGTGACTACGATACCAAGTAGTGTCGCAAGTTGAGCTGCATCGGTTTTCGCTTTAACGATAGTAGCACATGGCTACCGAAGCTGCTGTTAATGGATAAATAAGCCTATTTATAGCGGTATTAATTTTATGTGACCTTAGTTATTAATATTGTTACACAGTACGACGCGAATTAACCCAAACAATTTACTGTTTTCTTCATCCGTCTTACATTTACAGGTATTGTTAAATATACTATTGTAAGTTCTCCCGTACGGTTCGTTCTTATAACGTGAATTACTATAAGACGATTAATTAATAGAAAAATTCTACTTATAGGGCGTAACTATAAGGCAATTTTATCTCAAGCATTCACTTGTCACTTTCAGTATATAATGCTTATCACTTTCAGTATGTAATGCTTGTCGTTTTCAGTACATGATGTTTGTCACTTTCAATATATAATACTCGTCATCTTAAGCGCACATTTCAGATCAAATAATAAAATATAGAGTTATGTAGAAAAGAGTTTTTAGATTTCTTAATTAATTTTTTTTAAAAATAGTATAAGAAGAAGAATATGGATGTTGTTATTTTTCTGTTTTTAGATAATACACGAAGTTATCTCTATCACATAACATGACATTTCTACCAATGAACACAATGTCTCTATCGCAGTCCAATTTCGCTAACATGTATTGCTTCTAACACAAATTGTTTCCTGAATAGGTATTATACCAAGATCCCATCCCTTCCGGATAATTCAAATTACTTTTATTATGAACAGATTTTTCTGTCAACATGAGTATTTGTGTTAACGAGGTTCAACTCTACAACATGGATCAAGGGGTTATATATAGTAGCATTTGAATTTTAGTACTTGCGGAGTATAATTGCAAATTTCCTTGTTGCCAAAGAAAGTAAAAAGACAAATGTGACTGAATTTTGAATGAATTTTAACCTAATACACGAGCGACATTGCGTCATTGTGTGGAGATTGGGCTGACGTTAAATTACAACGTTTGTACCGACCCCTCATTTACCAGCCATGTGAGATAGGTCATTTGCCTTTGGCTATATCCCCTTTCGAACTCAGCCATAGCATGAAGATTTACTGATCTACACTCCGTCCATACAACTCGAATTTCTAACATAAAATTACAGTCCCTGGATCTGGGTTGACATCTGGAATCCGACCTTTGACATGTGTGAACCAGATCCGGGGATAGGATGGTAACAGTGACTTGAGACCAGAGAGGGGCCTGGACGCCGAGAGATATGCTACCATTAGACAGCCCTCTCTGGGCTTCCTGTACGTAGAGAACAGAAAGTTATTTTCGATGAATAAAATGTGATTTTAAATTAATTCGGCCAAGTGTCAATTACCTCTCTCGAATTTTAGTAGCTACGTTACAGCTTAGTAATTTTTGGTTCCTAGGGGTGTTGTCGAATAAATTCCAGTGTTTTGAGGAATTGCGGAACGTCCGTCATCGAAGAGAGCGAGCAAAAGAAATTTCAGTTTTAATGTCCTGCTATTAACGAGCTGTTGAAGAAAAAAGTGCTCGCGCTTCTTCCAGTCGCTGTCTACGTGTGAACTCTGAGTTTTCTTTACGTTCCGGATGATTCAACAAATTCAACTGTGGCGGCTCCAATCGTAGAAATGTTTCATCAGAGGGGTAAGTACATGATTTGATACATTGGGGCCATATAAGAAATAAATTTAAATTAATTGATATTATGATAATTTCAGTTACGAGTATTATCGTTAATTTTTGCTCGGTTGAATTTTCTTTAAAGCAAAATTTAAGGCTATATAGCATTGTATTTTAATGTTTTAATGCTCCCATTTTAATACCCCCAATGAGTACTATTTTTAAAAGCACACCAGTGCTAATTTTGTGGGTACATCAGTACATTTTATTTTTAAAAAGCACACCAATGCTTATGTGTGGGTACATAATTACCGTTATATTTTTTAAAGCACACCAGTGCTTGTTTCGTAGTACATTGGTACAGTTATTTTTAAAGCACATCAGTGCTTCTTTTGTAGTACATCAGTATAGCTATTTTTAAAGCACATCAGTGCCTGTTTTGTAGTACATCAGTACAGTTATTTTTAAAGCACATCAGTGCTTGTTTTGTAGTACATTAGTACAGCTATTTTTAAAGCACATCAGTGCTTGTTTTGAAGTACATCAGTACAGTTATTTTTAAAACACCCCAGGGCTTGTTTTGTGGTACCTTAGTACCGTTTGTTTTTAAGGCACGCCAAGTGTAGTTATTGGTTATAACATTAGTATCTCAAAATTGGGGACCTTACTTATGATATTGAGATTTTGAAGCTGCATGTCAGGTGGTATTACTGTTTGCAATATTGATATTTTGAAATTGCATGTCAGGTGTAGTTATTGTTTGCAATATTGGTATTTTAAAAAAATTGCACAATAAGTATAATTATCGGTTATAACACTAGTATTTTAATATTGCATATCAGGTAGGCCTATAGACTTTGATTATAGTATTGGTATTGAAATTATTGCAGTTGCCGTAATATTGCTATTTAAACATTATTACTGTCAATGAGGAAATTGGTATAATTTTGAGATATGACCTATTTAGGGAAGGCGAAGAAAGAGGACTTCAAAATCCTCGCGGAGGAGTTAGTACAGGAAGTGAGTGCAGAACTTAAGGTGTTAGATTTGAGAGGGTTAATTTTGAATAGCAAGGACTACGAAAAGGAATTTGTAAACAATCAATTGCAGGTTATAATAGGAGAAGGAGGAAAAAGAGAGATTGCAAGAAGAACAAAAACAAGCCAGTATAGAAAGGGAACAGTGAGAAAAAAGAGAAAGAGAATTTCAGTTACAGAAATTACAGATCGAATTACAAAGCCGGCCTGTATCTAATAATCCGGAATCCACAGTTAAGAAACCCCATTTTAACTTACAAAAAATTATTCAGAAACATGCCCTGAATGAGAGCGACATTAGCCTCTATTTAATTATGTTTGAACGACAGGTAAAAAGGGCAAACCTTGAGGAATCTGAATGGGTATCTCAATTAGTATCACTTTTTCCTGTAAGCATTGAGCAACTAATCGCGAGGGAACCCGAGGAAAAAATGAATGATTATGTCCATATTAAACAACTACTTCTAAAGAAATTTTAACTCAATGCAGAAAAATTTCGTCAAAACTTCATGCAGTATCAGCGAAAAAACGAATCTGTGTCATAGGCGGATTTAGGGGAGGGGCCCGGGGGCCCTTCCCCCCTTCCTCTAGTCAATTGTAATTTTATATCATTATCCTCTCTTTTGCCATTTATCAATTGAATTTTCAAAAGAATAATAATAATGTAAATAAATAAACAGATAAATAAATAAATGTAAATATTTGCCTATTCAAAAATAAATAAAAAGTTTTTTGCGAAGTAAATTTGAGCGATTATTAGAAAATGGATGATTTCAATCCTTTCAAAAAAATTCAGTTTTCAGGGGGCGGGTAGATTTTGAGAGGGCAGGGAAACACAAAGAGATTTATTTCCTAAGCTATACAGTGTTCAACATAGCAACGAGGCCACCTTATGGGAATTGGAGGGGTGACCCCCAGTTCGTGGAAACGTTCCTTTTGGCGATGTTCGTCCCACGGGTGGGGAACATCTCCAAAAGAAACCTTTCCAGCGTCAGGAGCCGCTAATGAGGGGAGATATTTTGTCTGTGTAACACACACTTGTTAACGCTATTCCGGGATTATAGCACAATAATCGTTTCCCAAGGCAGTAAACAAATTTTGAAATCGACACCACATCGTCTGAGAGAAAAATCCGATGAAACTTATAGGTCATAACAATAAAACCAGTTCCTGACTGAACAATGTCAATAAAGTCACTCAATTCTATACGTATAGTAGACCCTTGCATTTGTAAGTAGTAGGTACCTATTTTGTGCGCTCTGTACTTATGATGAAAAAAATATATTTATGTATATACAAAATTTTTAAATAAAGGTAATGTGAAATTATTATAGACAAAGAGTGATGCATATAATATTATATAATTAAACTAAACAGATATAAAATAGATGCCTTAAAAATGAAAAGGCAAACTTCATTGCAAGCGTTTCTTCAGAGGAAAAAAGTTAAATCGAGTGATCAAATAGATTCTAATGATCTTTCAACTGAAGATTCAAACAAGGAATTACCACAGGAAAACTGCCAGAAATTGAGTACTTTACAAGCAAATAGCTCACTAGCTGAGGTATGTTCTTTCAATTTTGCTTTTGTTATAAAAGTAGGCTATATGCAGGGGCGGACTAGACCACCCGCCCCCGGGCTGATGCGCCCTCGTGGGCGATAGAACTCGAGCCCTCCGAAAATCCATGGTATGCGCCCTTTGAGAAGACCGAGTCCGCCTCTAATTCGATTGTATTTATTTTTACCTGGTCCAACTGTATGTATTTTTACAAATATTTTTAAGCAGTTTAAAAATTGCATTGAGCACCCTAATACGTACCATCATTTTTGTAATTTAATTTTTATATAAATGTGATTTTTTTTTAATTTTTAAAAATTAGTCATGAACGACAATTTTTAAATTGTCAAATGTCAAAAAATAAAAATTTTCAGTAAACTGTTATCGTGATTAATCTGTAAATATTTCCATTGTGGAAAGATTGAAAATGTTTGTGGTTTTCAATAACTGCTTTTAATTAATTAAAAATTGCGATGAAATGAAAATTATGTAGCTAAATTTTTTGAGAAGCGTTGTATGGTTAACATCATGCTTTATAATTTAGAAACATGTTACTCTCAAAACAGAAATGTAATTTTTTGCTTTAATTTCCCATTTAAGCATTTAAATTTTGGTGGGTATCAAACAAAAAAAAAAAAAAAAAGTTACAATGTTTTTTCGAAAATAGAATTTTTTGTAAAATCAAGTAACTCTCACATAATAAGGGAGTTTATAAATTAATATTAACCTATATAATATTAAATTAATATTTGTATTATATATCGATAATAACAAGGGATATGACCACGGGCGCCGTTAGCTGGGGGAAAGGGGGATCTATATTATATAAATATATTATATAGTTAATGTAACTAATTAATTAAAATAATTAATACAATATATTTATATTTATTTATATAAATCGAACACTACGCAGATTAAATCAAACAACAATGTCAATCAACGTTTATTGGCGTAGTGATACCAGCGCCGATGGTATGGCGTGATTAGATGGTGAAACGTTCGAAAGAAAATAAATATATATCAGTTGGTGGAGCCTCGGCACGGCAAGTGGTGGAAGGACGTGGGTTCACTAGTAATTATTACCATCATCTCTACGCTAAAACTCTCGATATTTGCATAAGTGCCACAAAAACATATTTTGGCATGTTTGGCCGCCATTTCAACTGACGAAAAAAGTATGCAGAAATTAATAAACCGCCCGGCAGTATAAGAACCAAATAGGAAAATGCTGCTGGTGTGACTGAGGTACTGATTGGTACTGAGGTGAGACTGGTGTGATGTGGACGTGTTGCTGTGCGATGTGAGTAGTGAGAAGTGTATGTAAATAAGTGCTCACCAAGTTTTAGACTTATGGCCAAGTTCATGAGAAATTTATGAAAAAGTATTTGAAGACCTAAACTCTATGTGAGTACATCTATTGCACACTATATTATTTATTTATTTTTTTTATTAACTGCAATTGGAATTTAACCTAAGCGTACGAACGAGCATTGCTCGAATTTGTGCTTTAGCACAAAACATGAGTCAACCTGGCGTATTACCAGTAGGACTAAACCTTAACTCTGGAGTTCTTACTGAGAACCTAAGTATCCTGCAGGAGATATATAACATAGAAATGCTTATCAAAAACCAAAAAGTAAGCGAAATCCATCGACTAGCGCAATAGATGATCTTCTATCAAAGCGCCTTAATCTATGCCAAACGTTAATGGCCGCTGTGGATAGAGAATTAAAAGCATCAGACGATGATGATGATCTGAAATTTATCACAGCGAAAAAAGCGAAACGAATTAAGTACTGTCGGGATAGAGATACCTCTAAACAACTTCCAACGACGAACACCTTTGAGGTATTAAACGAAGAATGCATGGAGACTATTAATAGTGAGGCGTCAACCTCTGGCTTCCATCTTCCAACCCAAAACTCTAGCTCTACTAGCAAAAAATCCCCAAATATACCAAAAGTTAAAATCCCACCAATATGTATCACTGACCAAAAATTTGACTGGATGTCATTCCAAAAGAAGTTGTCATGCGACCTAAAAATTAACATGACGGCAAAAATAACAATGGAAGCTATTCGGGTACAATTAATCACATCTGATGACTTCCGTCTAGTAACCCAAATGCTAGATGAAAACAAAGTGGAATTTTTTACATATCAGACACAAGACGAAAAATCTCTAAAGGTGGTTGTAAAAGGTCTTCCTAACCATGTAAGCGAACTGGAAATTGCAAATGAAATCAAAAACCGAGGTCTGCCTGTCCTTAGTGTCAGACAAATGAGCGGCATTAGAAATGGCCTAAGGGTA
>QLNU02015360.1:157647371-157661119 GCA_006491805.2 Dysdera silvatica | reverse complement strand
TCGCTATATACCTAAGTTTTCAGTAACAGCTGCCCCCTTAACAGATGCTTTAAAAGGGAAGACTAAAAAAAGGTGTTAAAGATTGGATCGACGAATGCGACAAATCCTTTTGCACACGACTAAAAGGTAAGCTGACCGAACCTCCTGTTCTATACACACACCCGATTTTAAACGGGAATACATAGTTCAAACGAACGCCTCAAATACAGGCATGGGAATTGCACTATCACAAAAAAAAAAATGCTTCAAGAAAACGAATATCTTGTTCTTTTTTTAAGTAAAAAATTTTCAGAAGTAGAGAAACGATACAGCACTACTGAAAAAGAATGCGCCAGCATAATTTATGCAATTAAAAAATTACACTATTATTTAGATGGACAACATTTCACGATTATGACCGACCATAATCCATTGGTATGGTTAAGGAATAAATAATTCAGGAACCAATCAATCAAAGGTTGATGAGATGGGCCCTAGCTCTTCAACCTTACAATTTTGATGTAGTTCATAGAGCAGGAAAAAAAAACCCCATAAAAACGTTGACTGTCTAAGTAGAGCTGTAGCCTCTGTTTAATATTGTGTTTTATTTGTATATTATATTTGTATAATGTGATGAAAAAAAAATTCTGAGTATTTTGATATTCGTAGTTTATGAACATATTATTGTGAAAAAGTATTACAGTAGTGAGGTTGTATACCCAACCTTGGTGAAGTTTTAAAGGACTTTATTGTTGAAATTTTGTGTTTGTTTAAAATTACCTGTAGTATTTGTATTGTATATGAATTATTTTATTAATGACAGATATTAATAGAACTAGAATAATTAATAGAATTAAAGTAAATGCATAAGTTCGCATCCTTAACCTTTGGCCTCAATGTACTATCATGGTACTCCTCTCATTATTTTGAACTAACCAGTATATATGTTATAAACTTTCACCAGTTAAAGCATGACAGAGCATCACCTTCCTACTTCAAGTTTGGACATACTGGTGTGGCTGCATTGTTATCTTGCTGCGTTGTGCTCCACCTTGCTGTCATCTGTTATGAGTGACCTGTTAAAACTTTTCGTTCATAACTTCAAGAAAAGTTCTGCAAGGGGGGAAGGGCTGTACCGACTCCCCATTTACCAACCATGTGGGATATGTCATTCACTACTTGACTATATCCCCTTTCGAACTCAGCCATAGCATGAAGATTTACTGATGGATACTCCGTCCATACAACTCGAATTTCTAATGTAAAATTACCCTACCCGGATCTGGGATCACATCTGGAATCCGACCTGTGACATGTGTGAACCAGATCTGGGGATAGGATGGTAACTACGACTTGAGACCAGAGAGGGGCCTGGACGCCGAGAGATACGCTACCATTAGACAGCCCTCTCTGGGCTGCCTGTACATAGAGAAAGTATTTTCAATGAATGAAATGTGATTTTAAATTAATTCTTCCAAGCGTCAATTGCCTGTCTCGAATTTTACTAGCTACGTTATAACGTTCACCAGCTGTTTTTCTGAACTCTTCTTATTTCACCAAGTCTTTATACTGTTAAATTACATAAACTTTTAAACATTATGACAAGTTAAACAAATATAACCATTCTATTAAATAAAACAAGCAGGTTTTCTACCAGTAGTACTTTTATGAATCCATAATATAACCTATGTTTTCCTGTATACTATGTTGTTTTTTGAATGTGAATTTCTATAACGCCGAACTTTTTAGGAACGCTACCGATCATGTTATAATAGCATTTACCTCTATAAAAAAATAATGATACAAGATATATACACTATCCCTAACAGAATGCTTTGGAAGTACAAACTGAAATAAATTTATGTTTAGGTATTTTATTCTCTCTTAAAGTTAATAGCGACTTATGAAAAGCTAAATAAAAATTAAATCATGTACATTTACACTAATAATTTCACTAATAAGTTAAAATTAAGATGCCAAATTGTAATTCATAGCAATTACAGTATACAAAGAATATTGCAACTAATATATTTTACTTAAGAATTTGAGGTAATGAAATATATATTCCATCCTGAATATTTTGTTCGGTTTTAAGTCATAACGAAGTTTTCAGCTGCAGTGTAACTTGATTGTAAATAACAACGCTTTCGGACATCTTTAACTGGATTTTTAACATGCTGTTTAATTTTCATTAACATGTTATTTCGGGCATGTTAACCGACTAACTTTTGTTGTTGTTTGTGGTTTGAGGCGCAAGGACAAAAAAGATATTTATGTTTCATTAAAAAAATGCAAAATAAGAATATAATTCCGAGGTAATATTTCACGTAAATTTTATTTGAGTCTGATATCACCTGGATTTAAAAAAATTCACTTATATATAATTTTACTTCTTAAAGAAGTGTGGAGACTTACTATTATTGGAATTGTCGGTTTCGTATCACACTCAGTCAAGTTCAATAGTATCTATGACGCTTTAGGTTCCGGAGATTTTACATGTGTCTTTTTCCATAAGTAAGTATCCTAGAAAAAAAAATTAGTCATTAACTATTATTCGCAACAATTATAGAATGTTAAAAAACGAAATGTTATGACCTGGTATAGGATGACAGTGATTCAATATTAGTATTAGTAGACCGGGATGTGGTGCAGTGGTAACGCGTGTGTACCAAGCGTCCCACTAACCCGGATTCAATACTGAAAGATGCTTAAAAAAATTCGCTTACAGATCAAGTTCTGACTGCAGTCTGAAGTTCATATCCTTGGAAAAATATTGTTCCTGGAATAGCATGACCTTTGCTGTCCTTGCGTAGTACAGAAAAAACAAACTACCATTAGTGGTTTACGTTCATCTTTTTGCAATGAAGGTCTTATAAATTTTGGATTCCCTATTTAAAGCACATCTTTTTTATTTTCTCAAATAACATTTCATTTTCCGGCGATTCATTTTCTAACCGAGATTTCAGTCAGAACACTGTTGAAAAATTGCTTATTTGCGTTTTTATGACGCAAGGACAGAAATGCTGCCCCGGAACCTACAGTTTCCGAGGAATTCTAACCTTTGGCGGTGTGCATTTTACGACACCTTTGGCAGACGAATGAGTTAGTTACCATCCCGCTACTGTGGGCCTACTTTTTCCCGATGGATCCGAACCTCTTAAGGCTTGGGGAACCAATCCCCGGACTACAGTGAGAAGTAAGTCGGAAGCGCTCTTTTTTTTTTACACCGTTGGAAGTCGAACCCGGATTAAGGGCGCGTTAGGTGAACCTGTTACTACTGTGCCCACTCAGGGCCTCTGTTAATAAAGAGGGTCGATTAAAATGTCCTTATTCACCGGGACCAGCTTGCAAGACGTAAGATTGATGGGTAATAACATTTCTTACATCCCCAAAGAGCATTACAGTTATCACCAGAGCTCGGAAAGTCGCGGCGAACGTTAATCGACAGATCAAAAGGGCACTCGCCACCTCAAGAAGAAAACTTAATAGGTAAAGAAGATTACCTACTCGCCAACTGAAAAAACATGGACTTGTCGAGCTCAGTTATTACCATAAGCAGTTACTGCAAAAGCAACCCCAATTCTTACAAATTTTAGTTAGATTTACCAACAATAGGGACGGCTAAAGTGAAACTGCGATTGTGGTCTGGATTTTTCATTTACTGATTGTGCATCCGTAACATTTAGGGAACAGGATAAGACCAGAATGCATTTCCTGCGTTTGTCGTGTTTGACTATTTAAATAAGAGAGCATTAATTGTACATTCTAGTGTAACAAAAGGAATTGATTAGGAGGCTGCGTTTAACTCTTTCCAGTTTCTAAATAGCTCAGGGGCAGTTAAAATTCTATGGAGGCCGATGGAGCGGGGGCTTGCTGGTGGAGTAGTAGAAAAGCGTTTACCTAGCCGGCCGTTAATTCTAACTTTAACAAGCTGCTCACTTTAGTCCGTTTAACTAACTGCTCACTATATTTCGCTTAACTAACTGCCCACTATAGTCCGTTTAACTAACTGCTCACCATAGTCCGTTTAACTAACTGCTTATTATAGTGCGTTTAACTAACTTCTCACTATAGTCCGTTTAACTAACTTCTTACTATAGTAATTTTAACTAACTGCTTACCATAGTCCGTTTATCTAACTGCTCATTATAGCCCGCTTAATTAACTGCTCACTACAGTCCGTTTAACTAACTTCTCATTATATTCCTTTTAACTAACTGCTCACTATAGTTCTTTTAATTAACTTCTCACCATAGTTCGTTTAACTAACTGCTCACAATAGTCCGTTTAACTAACTGCTTATTATAGTCCGCTTAACCAACTTCTCACTATAGTCCGTTTAACCAACTGCTCACTATAATTCGGGGGTTGGGTCCTTAAGCTTAAGAGGTTCGGAATCTGTGGAAGTATGTAGGCACACTACTTTACGGTAGCGCAGTGGTAACGCATGTGTTTCTATCCTGCCATTAATCCAGGTTCGACTCCAATGGTGTGGTAGGACACGTGCCATTTTTCTGCCCACTGTATACTGGGATTTCGTTCCCTTGGCATGAGAGGTTAAGATCCTTGGAAACACAGTAGGTCCCGGTGCAACATGCCTTTGTTGTCCTTGCACCATAAAAAACACCAAAAAACCAACATAAATAAACAGCTTAAGTTGACTTCCACATCCAGATGCATATGCAACATTTCAAGCCCACTTTGATACGCATTAGAACCCAGTGGGCGTGAGACTAAACACTTCGGCCATTTGCTATTGAAAACGTTGATTAAAATCTCTCAATTTTTTTTTATTCCCTGTTTCCATCGTAAAATTAAAATTTTTTAAATTTGGCGTCCAACGAAAAAAAAAAAAAAGAATGAATGAATGGGAGCAAGTGCGAGTTGAGGTAGATTTCTAGTTTAATTTTTTAAATTAAAAATAAAACACAATATACAAGTAATTTCGTGAAAATTATTTTTAGTCCTATGAGCAAAACCTTATGAATAGATTCAGGTAAGTCCGTTAATAGCTAAATTGCTAAATTACGTTGCACTATAATGGAAAGATAGCTGAAGTTAGGAACGTGTTTTACATTAACTTATGGAAGAAATATTCTTGATATAATTGTGGACAAGAATGGAGGGCAAGGGAATTTTCTGAATAAATTTTAAATCACGCTGTACCAGCTTTTCTTCCTCTGAGTTGGTTATTTTTCTGACACCGACATTAATTACTTTGACGCTCGACCGAGGGTTGTAATAAACTATATATATCCGTTGCAAAAATTTTAAACGGCGTTTCTTATTAAATAAGATTTTTAATTTAAATTATAACTGCGATTAATTGCGAAATCCATCCATCCATCCATCTATCTATATAATCATTATGGTAGATGAAGTTTAGATTATTTTAATTTAATTTACTTCTTTAAATTTTAATTATTGTATACGGTCTATCATATTACATCATTCAAATCTATTAGTATATTTTATATTCTGTATATTTTATGCATTTCGCAAAATGTCATCTTTGCATTAAATTTACATATTGCGTATTTTACATAAATTTATTTTTTCTAGCATTTGTTAATGTTGATTTCAATTATCATTTTTATTTCATTACATTATCATTGTTTATGCTGATGAGATTTTGTACTCCTTTCATCTATGTTCCATCATACTGCTGTTCCTTATTTATTATTCTTTACCCTTCATATTCACTTGAACTGTTTCTCATTACAAAGTGTAATTTTTTCGTAGAGATACCAAATGAGGTTTTGAAAAGCTGCTTCCTATGCCTCTTGGAGTACTGTTGTTAGCACTGTGTGATTGCGCTTAAAAAACTTTAACCATGATGTCGCGAACATTTTTTGTTGGTGATAGGTTTGGTGGACTAGCTTGCATTGCAGGAGTTCACCACATCGCAAAAGCGCCCCCAAAACGTTTAACGTATAAGGGATAACATTATCCTATTGGAATAAGACAGTATCTATTTCTGTTATGAAACTTATTGTTCTGGATTCTAGGAAGCCTTGAGCTTAGCGACGAATTATCAAAATTGTCAAGAGGTACTAATAAGTTGGATGGCTATTGGAGCATACAAAATTCCAAATTATAACCGTTTGTTGTTCGGGATGTGTGCTGTTCGAGGATGATACTGACATTATTTATGTCATGTTTCGTCTCCTTATCAGTATCCAGCTATCGTCGGCTGCTAAGCAGAAGGAAATTTATCACAATATTACACTGCACCATGCCAGGTTTCATGAAAACGACACCATATCAGGTGTTGACGGTGATAGCTAGGAGTCAGAAACAAATGACGCAATGGACGCCTTACATTTAATTCAATTCTGTTTCTGTTAGTTAATTGGAAAAAATTGTCTTGTTTTTAAAAAATCGCTAATGATAGGTCGTGATCAATGATATCGCTGCACATCAAACCGATCATACAGCGTAATAAAACGGAATGGTCCACACTGGAATACAGGTACGTTAAATTTAATTAGTTTTCTGTGGACTTTTACTTTAAACTTGAAACTATTAATGGAATTTTGCTCATTTATATTTCTACTTAACAAAATTTATATTTTTTGCAAGTTATAAATTGTCTCCGAGTACTAGGATAAATATAGATTATCCTCTGCCTTAGAAATTGTGGATAGAATAATCATATTTAAAATACATCTACTATTATAAAACACATACGAAAAGCCAATGAAAGTTCTGATGTAATTCCATAACATGTATGAAAATGTAAGATGTTATTACCCTTCTCCAGGTACGTTGCCATACGCTATTCCATTAATTTTCTTTCACGTCGGTAGGAGTGTCTGAGCTACGTCAGTAGTACATTCAATCAGGATGTTAAATAATCATAAATGGATAATGTAAAATCCTGTCTTTTGGATAATCTGTCCTTTCCATATAGTGGAGTTTTCTGCAATGCATAGTATTCGCAGAACAGAATATAATGGGAAGATCAGGGGTTAATTTGGAGAAGTGCCAGAATTTTACTTTAGTTCATGTTTATGTAAATTAAACTTTTGTTTAGTTTATAAAATTTTTGCTTTCACACACTCAGGAATAATTCTAAATAAAATAGCACGAGAGCAGCCGATCAAGCACCCACCCATACGTTGAATCTATGCAAGTGCTTTCATTTGCTTGTTAACTACATGTAAGCGTATCGCCTACTTTATTACTTTTCATCCCGAGCATTTGATATAAGGATTTACGACTTTTTTATTTGTTAAATTGTTTGAACGCAAAAACTACAATCGATATCCCCCTGAGAAGACTATGTCGCGTCACCGACTTAGCCACCAATTTATCAAGACGAATTCTGTTTGCGAACTGGCTTACAAAGTCGAAGACCCGAGATCCCAGACGCTACTTATCAACGGAACAAGCTTTCTCTGGACTCTATTGTACATTAAAAGAGTTTGGGGGAGGGTAAGCTTCTGTCTCGCTTCAATAGCGATTGGAAAGCACAAGCTTTTGAAGCACAAATGAAAAGGAATAAATTTAAAGATTCTTCGAAGAAATAGTGTTGGATACGGAATAGAAATTAAAAACTTTAGAAACCAGGCCGCTATATTTATTTTTAGAATGATTTATATTACATCAATTGGTTTCCCGAGATCCCCAAACTTTCTGAACGAATTAAATGTGAGAAGTTGTTGAAAATCCAATAATGCATAGTTCGGGTTTTCTGACGAAGCACATGTGGTGCAGCAGATTATTTTACACAAGCAGGATTTGCATAGCAAAATGATCAGATAAAATTGCCAATTGCAACATCGCTAACAGTTTTAGCGATTTGATAGTGACAAGTAATCTTAACACCCCGCTTGCAATACCATAAAACTGAAATAGCTGTACATTGGAGAGGCCTCATCATAATCGTCGATACAATAGTGGGCTTCAAAACGTAGTGATTAGTTGGGCGAAAGTGGGTTGCGGCCCCTCTGTCCGAGCCATGGCCGGTTTATCTTTTTTGGCTTTTTTTCCTGTCTTTAGGAATGCAGGTGCAGCTCGTTTTCGTGCAAAATAGGGGACGTAACCTCCTTCCGACGTGATTGAGAACAATAAAAAACGAGTTGTCGCAGCCAGAGTTATTAAATTTAACGTTGATTGCGTGGGCTTGGCGACACAATGGCTCAAGATTTCGAGTTTGTCAAAAGAAATTTTCTCAGAATATGCGGCACAAATATCTCAAATCGAACGAAAGTGTCACAATAGACGGCACAAAACTCTCAATAGCCTTTCCCCAAACTCGAAAAGATACTGCTAAAGGCTTGGTTATCCATGAGAAGATTATTTTTTGATTTCATCGCTCGAGGAGATGGCGAGATTTTCCCGTATGGGGATAGCAACGGCCTACGCAGATGATGATAATAAAAAGGCATGAGAAGAAAGAAAGAAAAGCAGCATAAAATGAAACGGAAAAAAGATTGCACGAATTCAATGTTGTAATCGATTGGAGTAGACAATTGATGGATAGTATCCTTAATATGACTTCTCCGCTTTATAAATGAGATATATCATGCTCATCATGTATTCGCTTGCCTTTCGTTTCGATATAATATTATGCAAATCATTTATCTTCTGTTTTATTTAGTTTTCATAGCATCAGTTGGGATGAAATAAGGCAATATCAGTGCGAAAGAAAGAGGGAAAAAATGTCTCGCAATTTGTTACGAATATAGAATTATAAATATAGGGAAGCAATGAACAAGAGAAGAAAAGAATAAGTATAGTTACAAATATAGGGAATAATTCATTCTACATGTGGCTATTAAAGCATTCTAACTTGATTTGCTTGTTTATTTAAAGGTCTGATTGATATTCATAACCAAGGGCAATGCTTCTTACAGTATAATACCATTCCCCGAGGATAATAGTTCTGGTACTTATAGATTTGACAAAGGCTTTTGACTTGGTAAATAGAAAGATTTTATTGAGAAATTTTGAACACTATGGTACACGAGGAGATACACTTACGCTACTAACAAGTTATTTTCAAAATAGGATTTAATATACGGAAATTGACGGTAATACATCGGAATCAATAGAAAATAATATTGGTGTCCCGCAGGGCACGATAATTGTTCCATTATCTTTGATTACGTACATAAACGATATAGATTCTATGATGGAAACTGATATAGGTGAAGCCATCAACACACATACCCACATAAAGAAAATTTCTAATATAAATAGGCCCAATAAAATAGAGATGAGATATTGACAATTTTTACAGATGATTTTAGTACAGCTGTTTCGGGGAATAATATAGAGGAAATAAAGGATAGAATAAATGAAATTTTAAGAAATATGAAAGAATAGATGGATAAAAATGAGCTAGTAATAAATAATGAAAAACTAATTACATGATAATAAAAATAAAATTAAACAAGTAGTGCATAATGAAAATAATTTTATACACATAAATAACATGGAAATAATAAGGGTAGTTAAAGTGAGAGTTTTGGGAGTAATAGTTGATGAAAAGCTGAATTGGAATTCACATATTAACATAATGGCCAAAGATTTAAGAAGAAACTATGCAGTTATTTCTTTGAATAGACATGCATTTCCAGTAAAAGTCTAATGTTACTATATAGTTCATTAATAATGAGTAACATTACTTACGGAATAAATACACGGTGCAATACTTCTAAAAAAATATAGAATTAATTCAAACAGCATAAAATAGATTTATTAATGTTATTCAAAATAAAACAAAAACAATCAAGAATAGAGGTAATGAAAGAACACAAAATTTTGAATATAACAAAAATTATACACTATACAAAATTAATAACTATGTTTAAGAAAATTAAACTGGGGAAAAATGCAGACTTTGTAAACCTCGAGACTAATACAGTAGTTAGAAGAACTAGACATTATAAAGAATATAAATTACCTAAACCTAAAACCAATAAAAGGAAGATGATATAAATTATAGTGGAATAAAACTTTGGGAGGAGTTGCCGTGTAAAGTGAAAAATTTGAAGAATTTGCCATCTTTTAAAAAGAAATTGAAGAACTATTTTTTAAAAATGATGTAGGATTAATTTGTTCTCTTTTTTATTGTAATTATCGATATTTTATATGTATGCTGTGGGATTCGTTTATACCTTTTTATTGTAATTATTAATGTTTTATACGTGAAGTCACTGGGTTCGGGTATTTTTTAATCATTTTTGATTTTGACCTTTTTCCTTCATTTATTCATGTAAGTGTATAAATGTAAATAAAACGTTTTTGTATTGTATTGTATAACACCGCTAGATCTTTCGCGATTTTCCTGGGCTTCATCCTCACTTTATGGTAAAATCTTACGTGATATAAGGAAAAGCTTGGCATTTCTGAACTCAGCCTACCGAAAAACATCAGAAAAACCTAAAACGGTGCAGAAAAAAAAAAAAAAATTAAAATGCATTATTTCGCAGGCCTGTGTAATTAATCTTGTGCCACGTTTTCTGAGGCATATCCAGAGTTAAGGTTGAAAATACAGATGTGCTCCAACGTCTTAAGTGTCTGAGATCAGTAAGGGTTTCACTGTAGGTGTTCTTCTTTATGTATCTCCAGAAGAAGAAGTTCAATGGGGTAATATTTGGGCTTCGTGGAGGCCACGATACTGGGCCACCCCGTCTAATCCAAGAGTTGGGAAACTTCACGCGTAAGGCTCCATGTACAGACAGGAAGAAATGATGAGAATCACTGTTCTGTACAAAGTAAATCTCATTGACAGTTTCTGCCTCTAAATATACAATTTGTGGAAAGGTGTAAACTTGCAGCAAATGGAGATAAATGTCCCCAGTAATGGTGCTTCCCGTGAAGAAAAAAGGGCCGACAACATGATCGTACAGCAGCCACACCAAACATTCACTTTGGGGCACCACGAATGTACTGATGGATTTCATTGCGTTCCTATGATTCTCAAATTCGATAAGTATGCCGATTACCGAACTTACGTTCTTTCATTACATTTCAATACAAGAATCATGTGAGTACGTGTAATAGTTTTTCTGTGACAAGGTTTTGTAATCCCATCATTCTTTTTCGATGTCCCTGTATATAGAGATGGAACGTCATTATTAAAATCATCCTCAAATAATATTTGCGCGAATAGAGAGGTACAGGATTATATCTTTAGTGTAGAAAATAGCGATCCTATGAATGATACAATCCACTTACGACAAGAAACACAAAAGCATTTGTTTGGCCCCCTTCAGTTATAACTAGTCACAGCGTAACGTGAACTTGTAGCTTCATGTGTCCTCCGATCCTGTATCGATGGTCATAGCTCGTAGGTTAACACTTACGCTGTACTTGAAAAGAAAAATAAACAAAATTTTTGATTCGGGAATGAACGTGGGGCCTACGACGATGAGGTTAGTACCTAACCGTCAAGACCAGTGTGGTGATGATTTTTTAAAGTTTACTTAATAAGGTATTTATATTATTTTTAATTATCCTTTTAGCCATTTTATAAAATCGGGTATGAAAAGCATGGCTTTCGATAGTGTATTGAGTGAAAACATAAATACGCCACGAGCACGTATATGCTAGTTAGAGAATAAAATTTTAAAAATTATACATTTTATTTAGTCAGCTGTAGACGCTCACATAAGCTACGCATGTATAAAATTACGTGTGAATCGTCAGATACTGTTATTTCTTTTTGTTTTGACAAAAAATGTCAACAGTTTTTGCGCCATGACATCAATACTTCTACCTAAAAACTGAATCACATTCAGAAGATAATTACAAGTTTTTACTCCATTCAGACACAGTTTCAAGTGTTGGTGGAACGATGTTTCTAATTCTGCTCTTTTTTTTTTTACTCTTCGTGAGCTTCAACGGTTGCACGCAAAGATATCACACGGAAAGGACCGTTCGTTTCATACTTAAAGAGCCCAATAGCTTCATTTCGTCAGCTCTGACCGCAAACTCGAAATAATCGGCTTCGATTTCCACTCGCTAAATCCAATTAAAAAGCGCCAGCAGACCAGCCACCAGGCGGATTCCCTCTTCGATGTGTCGTTCCCGCCTGCTTAAATTAATGATCCGGCACAGACTCAAACTGCTAAAAGAAAGACTTGCCCTCCAGGGCTTAATGGCTATTCCGTAGAAACAAAAGATGGCCCGAATTTGATTGGACGGGCTACTGCTGCCAAACCTAGAAGATAAAAAAAAAAAAAAAGAGGAAAGGATATTTTTTCCTTGAAACCCATCACGGCGGCTGAAGCGAGATCGTTTGAGACACTGAAAGAAAAACAACCCCTTTGGAAGCTAATAAAATCCCTTTAACGAATTCGCATGTTCGGGATGAGAATAACGGCAATTTTTTCTTCCCTCGGCTAAGAGGCAATAACCGAAGTATAAAAATGGTGTGTTTCTTGGGGAATTTAGAGATTAAGACGAGGGAACACGAGTAAATTGAAACTTGTATACAAAATTTATGGTGTATACTGGCTTTCACACCGTCGAAATGAGGTCCACGATGATATACGCAGCTTGTAACTCGACTCTGATGCTCGCGAATTCATTAGATTACCAATTACAATGAGGGGTTACAGAACATCATATTATTTCAGCCGAAATCGCATGTAATGAGCTTCGTCAAAACGTCAGCATCTAGAAAAATGAGGAGCCTAGATGCATCTGTATCAAATGTATGAGCAATGCTCTACAACAGCTTTCATCAGTCTCACTCGGGCCTTGCCTAGGCCAGCGACTTCTTTCTTCAACCCGGACAAAGCCATTAAGTCAACTTGTTGAACCATAATCATGGCCATGCATAGAACGATACAACCACATGGTCTCTTCTACAGACACCTTTATCATTTTATCAGCTTATTTTTCACGATATACGAATTCCGAGATTTAATTGCCAAAGGGTAGTTATTTGTTGCCGTGTTAGGCATTGGCTTTAGATGAGCGACGAGGCGTTCAGACAATTTATTTCAGGCGACATTCCGCAGTAGCCGCACCAAATGAGAATGCCGCCTTTGAAGCAATTGGAATAGTAAAATGCATTTGTCAATCGAATGCCGCGAAAAACAACGCTACCATTAATCGATAGAAGAAGAGAGGGGCTTCAGAACATGAATCGATAGACTGGTACAACGAGCCTTCAGAGAACGTTTGCCAAAAGGGGTTTCTTCCTTTTTCTTTTTCCTTTGTATTTTTTAGGGTAACTCGCGAGCAACCCTATTCACTTGACTTGCCGGCAGTCCAAGGGCTGTAAAAGATAAAAAAAAGTAAAAGAAAATGTGTGAAGATGCGAGTTCATCCATCTTCGCCTATTCCAGTGTCCAACAGAAGAGTTATTTTTTATTCGTCACTACTTTTTCGATTCTTTTCCTTAGATTTTTATCCCTGTCATTTTTGTTTTGCTTCCGTCGAGCCATTTTCATTTTTATAGGTCACGGCTCGAGCCACTGGTCTTGTCCAGTGAAATCTTGCGTCACCTCTATCAAATATAATTCACAGTTTCTTTCTTCAGATCGCTCGGTTTTCCTTCTGTAGTCACCTTTGGGTGAAAGCAAATTTTGAATACCACACCAAAGCGTCAAGTAACTACTGTAAACAGTCTAAGAAGTACTGTTGAGTTCCTGATGATCTCTAAATCATTAACGCCATTACAAAAGCCTTTTTGTAGATCCTTGAGATCTTTACTCGGCTTAACTGTTCAAAAAGTACAATTCATCTGTTAGAATGGAGATTTATGTAAGATATTATTACCCTTCGCAGGGATAACACAATTACCA
>QLNU02015360.1:157606101-157623419 GCA_006491805.2 Dysdera silvatica | reverse complement strand
GGTTCCAAGTTTGAATGATAAAACCATTCACAAAACAATATTATCACGTTAAGTAAATAAACAAGCGTTTAACTTTTATGCTAACTTGAAGGTTTATTTATTCACTGGCTCAAATTAGGAAGGATGTACTAAGAAAAAAAAAGAGAAAGTTTTTTCGTTAATTACCTATTGCCTTTCTATATATCCAGTCCACGTGAGCTAATCATAATCAAGCTGGATTTTAGGGGCTTTTAAAATCACATGAACCTGCGTTTAAGTTTAAAAAAAAAAGCATCAGTCTTTGCTTGGTGTAATCTAGCCTCAAGTGGAACGGAATTAACAAGAAGATGACTTGCATACACACATGCATACACAAGAAACAAAAAAATGGTTGGAGACGGAGCAGAACGAAACAAGAAAAATACTTCATGGAAAAAAAAAAAAAAACGAAAAAAAGAGAAGAAGAAGAAAGCGACGAAAAAGCGGGGAGCGCAAAAGGCCAATGAGATAAGCGCAACCTGTTCCTGTTATTAATGCCCCATTAAAAGACTACTTGTCAGACTGAAGGCAGGGAAACGAGAGGGGAGGGTGCAAGCCATGATGATTCCGAGGGGAGGCAGTTTCTCCTGCTGAGGGGGTGCCGACGCTTGAACCGCGCAAGCTTAGAGCGTGTGGCACGTAAGTCATTTAAATAATTTTGGAGCTGGGCATGAGTCGTCTGCCCTGTATGCAAACTCGCCGTTCGCAGATTGCTAGGATTCATGTGCATCAGGCGATGACGTAGGGGAGTGTGTGTGACTTTAACCAGGCAGTTCAAATTCCATCGCTAAATTCTTCGGTAAAATGAAAAGATCCTCTATGCAATATATACTCACACGCGCATATTGTCAGCGGATGGTATTCAAGACGCCTCCATTCGGCCGAAGAATTCCTGGTTAAATCTACACGGTACTCCTTCAGAAAGTCAGCACCAAGCTGATTTTTGCGAATAATAATCAATACCAGAGTTGTAACTTGAAATCAATAGAGAGGATCAAACTTGCGTTATCCCATCTTGGAATCGGCGTTCTTATGTGACGTTTACAGGTATTTTAACCGCGGTCGATGATCGTGGAAACAGGGCGATCGTGCTACTTCTTGAACGATTAATGTACTGCGCTTGTTAACAATTTTTTTACGGCAATATTAGTGAAACGCAACCAGAAATATTAGAGCGACATCTGCCTCCTCAAGTCCTTGGTAGGACACCCAAACTCTGCACCCTGACGGCACCCGCAATTAATCATTTCTATACTCGTAGCAGCAGGGGGTTCAAAAAACTTAATTACACGACATTAGGGATCGTCGGCGATATCTAGATTTTTCATCCGTCGGCGTAATAATTTCTCGCGATTCTTCGATGCGCGATTAATTAAAAATTCATTCATAATCATTCTGGTCGTGTCAAAGTGACGAGAGGGGAGTCTTGTAATAATGAGGTAGTCTCTAGCGTCCCGCTCCGGCGGTTTCCAAAATTTCGAGATGATTTTGCTAGTAATAGGTCAGAATTGATGGTAGGTTGTACCTACGGTTATTTGGGAAAGATAGCATCGTCAGAAAACAATGGCGGAGGCAACTAAAAATCACTAAAAATTGGTGGGAAGAGGCCGTAACGAAGAAATTGATTTTGCTTTGCAACTCTACCAAACTCGTATGATGGCGGTTTCAGCAAAGGGCAGAGGAAAATCGGTTTTCTTTTCTCTTCTACGTTCTCACCACACAGATGCGATCCATACAATTAGTCTTTCTTCTCTCATTACCACCGAAACACACGTTTCAATTAAATTTCCTTCGGGTTTTTATTTTGAGCTCTTTCGGTAACCTACTTGACGTTTCAAGATCTTTCGTAGCCATCTGCTCTTGGCACCTGCTTTTCCTTTCGTTTCATTGGCAATTCCCGCAGGGTATCAGGCAATTGTATTGAGCTCTTGTCTAATACATGTTTAGCGTGAGCCGAAGTCGGAAAACCGGTGGGAGGAAACTTGAAGGAACGATGCAAGTTGTGGTGTAGCTTCGATACGGCCTTTGAAACCTCCAAAATCATTGTTTCGGAACAGCATATCGTGAAAATTTAACGAGATAGGGAACCGTATCTTACCATATTTTCTTAACTGAGTTATTCGACAGAGTATATGCGTTTAAGCAGCCGGGGGAAGACGACTACACAGCTATCGTCTGGAAGAAAATAGGAAAGAGGAAAAGAAATACATATATCTATGTCTGCCAGAGCGAGAGCAATCGCTTTCAAGGAGATTCCTTTTCGTTTTTACTAATCCATCAATGGGAACGCTAAAGGAAAAGAAAACGAAATCAGTTTAAAAACATTCCTCCAAAAGGAAAAAGAGACGTCAAGCACTCTCATTCCTTGGAGACCCCGTCGATCGAGTGCAAAGAGGTATTCAATTTCCCTGGTGGCATGAAAACCGGAAAATCCCGGACATCCGTTTAAAAAAAGTAAATAAATATAGAAATAAATAAATCAAATCTATCTAAACGACGCGATCCTCAAAAAATGTAGAGAGTAAATGTTTGCAATGGTGGTAGCCTTTAAGGAGGCCTGGTATAACGTCGGTTGAAGCGATTCGAAAGAGTACAGCATAGACTTCGAAGTTTCTTCATTAGGAAGCAGTTAACAGGGGGATTATCGAAATTCATAAAAATCACTATCGGCGATCAAATTTTCCAACATTCAATTATCGGAAAACCGTCTTCTCATCCGACAACTAAATAATTTTTCATTCTGGAATGCACAGGAGCTCCTTTTTTCCCCCGTGTCCTCCCTTCGGGTTTCCATTAGCGAAAGCTTCCAAGTTTTTCCCCTTCATAATTAGCCGACTGTATTGTCAGATCAGCGTGCTCTTCGCAATTAGGGTTCTCATTTAAATGGAAGTCGGACCCTTAAACTTCGGCTTTGCTTGAAAGATGTCGTTAGTGCCATAGAAAGAAGTCTTCTCGTCGGAAAACCGACGTTTTTTCCATCCTCCCACCCAGCAATTTGGCCGAAATTTCAAAGATCTGGTACTTTTTGATGATGAAAAAAGTAGTGGTTTACCTAGTTATCTCCGGCAGAGCAATAGAAATATAAAAAAAAAAGAAAGAAAAGCAATCGTTCCCCTCCGCCCTTCCATTTATGATACGGAACCGAGGAGGCCGTTATTACAGTAGCCAGTGACTCATTCACCTGTGCGAAAATTTCAGGCTGGCTGCTCTCACTATGGTAACCATCTACCCCCAGAGTCGGAAAATCCAGCCTTTACAAAGGATGCTAATCCGGCAACTCGGCCGTTCCCAAAACATGGTGAACGACGCCGTAGAATGAGAAAGGGAACGGCAGACAGAACACCGACTCACAGCTTAACGCAACATTAGGACGCAAGTGGGATTAATAAGGGAAGGGGTGGGAGTTCCGGAAAAAAAATTCCTTGGCGTTCGACGAAAAGAATATTTGACGTTAACATAAAGGGGGAATTTTGTAATAAGCGTGATTCACTAACAACTGATCATTTTAAGTTGAATTCCCAGGTGAATGCTGAATATCGTTTAATTATCCTTCCCTCTCCTTGGAAACAGAATCGCACGTAATCAGTGAAGAATGAATTGATTAATTCGTAGCTGTCTCAGCGTTTGAGAATATATTATTGCACAGATTTTTTTTACAAGAGAGAGACTGACTTTTTTTTTTGTCTAATCGACACGTGAAATATGACGAAAATTAATGGTTTAAGAATCTGGAATTAAAATTCAGTTTTTGACGCCGGTAGACGTGGGGGGGTTACATGATACATAGATAGGTTCCTTTAGGAGAAAACATATCATCAAGACATGGGAATTAATTATAACAATGGTGTTAAACTTCGTTCACTCGTGAATATTGCTTCATTGTATTTATAGGGATTAATAGTTAGTGAAGGTACCTTTAAAATGACGACGTCCTGTAAAACGTGCGCATACATGTATTTATCATACATTAAATTTTCATTATTTGAATTCTACTGACGATACTAATTATTTAAAAATACTGCGAATATGCAATTAAAAGTTCATAAATGCAACTACACATGATAAAATGATTTCGCTCAATATGGGTTTTTATTCCTTTTTAATCATAGCCGGAACACGAGCAAGTTATTTTGAAAAATATTACCATTCTTGACAAGTTTCTCAGAGAATTGAAATTAACTTCTACCTTTCGAATCTGGATTCGTCAAAAGTAAAAATTTGCAAAATATACTAAATGTCACAAATTGAACGTAGTAAAATTATATGTACAGAGGAAGCACCGTTTATACGTCGTTTAGCTGAGGTTCTGAATCTTTCTCATTCAACAACTTGATTTTCGATTATACGTCGTTTTGAGTCGGTCCCTTGAAAGACGTAGAAACGGTACTCCACTGTACATGCGAATGAGAAAGGTACTAAAAACATCGCCTGAAAATTACCTTCCACGTCATATTCAGTTGCTTAAGCCTTTCGGCAAACCAATACTGGAATATCTATTTGGGAAAAAACATTTACCATCTCCGGATGTGACTGAAACTGCGACGGACTAACCCCTCTGATTGCTCAATTATTTTTATCATTTTATCAAAATTGCTTCAAAAATTTCATATTTTTTATTACATATTTCAAATCTACATGTAATTGAGAGTTAAAATATGTAGCACATTTTTGTAACCAAAGATGATGAGAGATGAAAGATGGAAAAATTTCATACCCGCGAAAATCGCGGGAAAAGAAAATCTTGTTACTTTCATGTTGCCCGTGGAAATCGAGGGATAAGCAGTCAGAGGGCTAATCTGTCAATATTAATAGGTCGTGTATAATAATCTGTCAATATTAATATAATCGCCAATCTATTAATAAGAGATAAACGAGTAATAAATAAATAAATAAATAAACGAGTAATAGATAAACGAGTTGGACATGCTTTACTATTTGCCGAAGATTACGCAATTTTTAATGACTTAATTTTAATCTTTTGACGAAGGTAACTAATTTTGAATACAGTACATTTTTAATGTATTATTAAGATGTCAAGTTTATTGTATTTATACACCGTTTATGAAAAGATAGTACAGACATTTTAAATAAATTTAAGTTTAAAAATGGCAATTTCCATATTCTGGTGCTATAGCGTAATCTATATATCTCTATGTGCAATTTATCGAGAAAATGTCTGTAGAATATATGCCTGCATGTTTTATTTATGTTTAAAATATTACTAGAAAAACCGAAAGAATTGCATTCGGTTGTAGCAAATAGCCATCTTCCGTAGTCAGTGGCTACATCCTATAATGCTTCAATATTGATGTTAAACATCATTCTATAATTAATGCTTTGTACACATGTAGTTCGTTATTTCGTTTACCAGCGATGTAGCATGCTTTGCGTAAATATTCAAATAGGTGATATCAAGAAAAGAATGAATATTTATTTTTTATCTTTTCTTATAAATCTAGTCAATCATTAACACTCTATTCCGTACTAACCACAGAATTCTTGATTGATTTCTATAAATTTTGCAACACAAATTTTAAAGTTCTTAGCATATATATATATTTATGCTCAAAAACTAACGATAATTATGAATCACAGAAAAATGTTGCACTACATAAAATGATTCATGATAGAAAATACTCCTTACCTCTACCGAAATGAGAAAAAATATATAATAGCTGTATAGGCGTACGCAGAAAGTTTATAATGGGGCGTTATAGGCTCAATGGGCGGTTACAGAGCTACAACTCATGGATTCCTATGTTAAATATACAAAATTTCATTGCAATGGGGGGTTACAACCCCCGTCAACACCCACTTGCGTACGCCAACAAGTAGCGGCTCTAGGAGCAAGACACACGTCATTTAGAAGGTGGCAGTGTATAAAAGGCTTTGATCAAAGTTTCAGAACAGAGCACGTGTTAGGCGTTTCTGCAGTCGACAGTAATTTATGCCGAATGAATATGGCTCAATGAACTCATATGGATGATTTTATGCGTGATAGAATCATAGGTCGATTCGAGGCTGGCCAAACCCAGATGGTGGTGTCCCAGGGGATATATATCCCATCAACTGACAATTCTAGAATCTAGCGGCTGTTTCAATAGAATGAAAATGTATCTAGACACTTCAGCACGTGGATTATAACGCCATAACAAGACCGTTTTAATTGTCACTGCCAGACGGAACAGACAGTAAATAACCTTTCCAGATATCTTTCAGCTACCACAGGAGGTACAATTTCGAAGCATGCCGTGTATAAACGATTGGGTGAGCACGGCCTGTATGTCCTGCAAAAATATATAAATATATTATATATAAATACATTTTGCAAGCTTGTAGGCCTGCAAAATGCATTCCATTAATTGTAGCTCATCGAAGAGTTTGTGTATTCTGGTGCAGGAAACATCATACTTAGACTGCTGATAAATGGGCCTGAGTTTTGTTTACCGATGCGTCCAGATTCAGTTTGAACAGCGAGTGATGTCATCATTCTGGGAGCACCAGGGACTCCGTACAACGCTTCCAACATCCTTGAACAGCATCGTTTTGATGGCGGTAGTAGTCTGGTGTGGGACTGCATACTATTTTGTTCACAAATACCCTTCTATATATTCGAACAGAGAACAGTAGGAGCTCAAAGGCAACGTGATATCATTCTACAACAATATCTCCGTTTATTCAGAGATGCAATGAGACCCGATTGCCTGTTTATAGATGGCAACGCATGTCTTCGCCGAGCTGCCCTAGAGAAAGAGCATCTAGAAAGTAATGATATTACCAGCTTACAATATACACCTCTCTCTCTCTCTCTCTCTCTACTTAAACTCCATTCAGCATGTATCGTACTCATTTGGGAGACGTCTCGCAGAACATCAACCAGCTTCTATAGCTCGTCGGACATTCGACGGCTCTAATACAAGAGTGGGAAGCCATACCTCATGTGAACAGTTTGATAACCTTGTTCTGAGTTGAATGAATGCATTGAGAAAGTTCTGAGCTGAATGGATGCATCGAGTATGTTCTGAGATGATATTAAATGCATTTCTGAGGCGGATTACCATACAGCATATTTTATGATATATTAGGAAACTTTCTTCACCGTAAAATAGTCATGTTCTGTAAAGGATGTGAATTGCTGCTTTGCTCCAGGGAGCAGCAAGATTTTTCTTGATTTAGATTTCTGTGATGGATTCATTAGCGTTTTTACGTTCTGAATTATTATTTAGTTCAATGTGTTGCATACCTAGACCATTTTGGTTGCAATCCCAAGGGCGGAAAAGTCAAAGATGAAATTATCTTTAATTTTTGAGCATAAATGAATTGTAAAACCATTCGTTAACAAGAAATCAAACTTTTCTTTCAATCCTGGTAATTGGACCCAATGGTGGATTTACCAATAGGCTACGTAGGCTGAAACATATGGCGGCAAATTTTCGAAAAAAAAAAAAGTTTTCAAAGGCGGGAATGTTTTGGTGGACAATTGAATTACTAATTTTGATTAGTTATTATACAGAAGCGTAACTACGCATTGGCAACAGGCGGGATGCCATGGACGCCGCACAGAGAGAGAGGTTCAAAAGGTGCCAAATTCTTGCTCAAAGACGAATTTGAAATAACCGTCAGGGGAGTCAAATTAAGAAATTAATAAAAGCGTCAAAATCTCTGTCATGTTTCTAATTATGTTTTTAAGGTTGGGCGGCAAAATGTGTCAACTTACAGACGGCAAAATCGTAAATCTGCCTCTGGATGGGCCTCGAACATATATTTATGCACACTTCTATCTGTATCGATTTCAACTACTGGCAAAACTAGCAAATGGTGAGAACATATAATGGTGATTAACAATAATGATATGAAATAATTTATAATTATTATTAATAATGAGCTATTTCTGAATTAACAAATGAATTCAATGTGTGAGTTTTTGTCTTTGTTCTTCACCACGTGAGAGCCTATAGTTTACAGAGAGATCCGGCACTTTGTTACCGAGGAAATAAAATACTTGACTATGGATCAGAAACAAACAGGAAGCGTTCAGTACCATCCAGGTTTTCTGCACAGTAGACAAAAGCGTTCCTATTACGTTATCGTAGAACATATGAGTGTTCCCTTTCGGTGCTAGTGTTTTGGAAAAGCCAAATTTCGCTTTCTCAAGAAGTTGACGAAGTACACAAAAATCGATTCCTCCCATTCCCTTTAAATTCCTAGAGGAGGTGATATAAGCTTCCCTATAAATTTAATTAAATCAAGTGCACAATGAATACCAGCACTCGGGGTAAAACATACACAATTTATATTCTTTTGATAGGCGGCAATATGAAAATTGGTGTTATAAAGGCTTTTCAGCTTATATTTATAGAAGATACATTACCACTATAGCCAAAAGTGCCCTTCACCCAAAACAACGCGATAAATGCATCGAATACAAAAAATACATCGGTCATTTTTAACGCATATTTTCGAAGAGTTGCATATAAGCTTTAAACCATATGTTTTCATTTCGTTGACCGTTTTGCTTGTATGCTCGATATTTTGTATGTTGAGATTGAATAAAATATCAATATCCACGCACATAAGCATACATTTAACTTTTAAAGTGCGACTTAGACAAAGAACAGTAACTTTATGTATACGTAAATAAAAATTGCGATAATTTTTAAAGAAAATCTTTATTAAAAATCGACAACTCTTTACTAAAACAATTTTGGACTTCATTTATCGTATTTTAATATTTTGTAATTACGTATTTAATAATAAATTAATAACTTATTAAAATATATTAATAATTAAAGCTGGAAAATCTTTTAAAAAGACAGTGGGCCAATAAACGGCATTAAGAGCAAACGATGAGAGTGCCAACACGAACACGCCATGTTCGACAGTTTATATCGAATTTTAGTTTAATACATACTATTAACAGACTGCTAATTAATGACGGAGTGGATATGAATAGGCGTCAATTTCTTTTTGCCGCAATGAACTCACTTCTAAGAAGAATATCCGAATCAGATACGATCGAAAACGTAAAGAACTAGATTTTTAAAGTTTTAAGATAAAGTTGTTAGATGGATTAATTCAAGCTACTGCAAGTGTTAATCTTCTGTAAGTATAGAAGTAATTATGAAATTACCAAAAGTCCCAGAGTAAAGAGTATCTACAAACTTAAGGCCACGTTATCGCTGGCTCTGGTACATCAGATTTAAATTAATAGAATAATTAGTTAAATCATTCAAATTCATGAGAAATGCGTAAGAAAGAACTAGCAATCAGCTAAATTATCCGCACTATTTTATATGCAGTAATATACCGGTCATTTCAGGTTTTCTTCTAAAAGCAATGAAAGAACAGCTGAACCACTACAATGAGTTTCTCACATATATGAAATTATTGATGTTTCCACGCTTTTCAGCATCACGAAAGTAAACCACGATAAAAACATCCTTGGCAAACCATTGTCAACCACTCTTTGTATGACTTCCATTGACTATGTGTGCTGAGTTCCATACGCTTCATTGCTCTCTTTAAGTATGCGGTCCTCCTAAGTTTACGCCAATTGCACTTCCCGGGTCTTCGGTTTAACTATTCTCGCATTCACATTCGGGGACTCTTCTGGGGTTTTCAAAGAAAACAAACCATGAGGAGAGGACGACTTATATATATATATATGGAAGTAGACGGGGCTTAAACATGGACGGTCTTTTTCACCCCGATTTAGGTGAAATCGCTGAATTTCGGTGTTTTCGTAAGCAGTGGAATGGAAGGAAAATGCAAAGGAAGACTCCCCGGAGATTTCTCAACGCCATAACAAAAAGTTTGGCACTTTTGAGAAATACACAATATGTTGAAGAATAATTTTACGTTTCATCAAATATCATACTGAATGGGATTTTACATCTTTATTGCTTGCTTTCTCACAGTTTGTGGAAAAACAACCATTTCCTCTTTTCTTTAAAAGCAGAAATGCTCGCTGCGGTTCTTTTAAATTCGCTTTCAATTTGAAGAAGGCGGGGACAGAAAAAATGTGATTTATCGAATTTACTTCTCGCCTTTAAGTTGACTTTCAATGTTTGAAAATTGAACGCGTATCCTCGTCGTGAACATGCAAACACACAAAACCGAGGTTTCAACATTAAATTATCATAATCTAGTATAATTTACCACGGAATGAAACGTATTTCTGAACACATCTTGAACTACATACAGTTCGTTGCACACTTCAATTGAAGTAAATTTTAGATTCGGAAAGGTAATGATAATGATTTTAAATCAGCATCACTTCTAATGATAATGATCTTAATTCGGTATCGGCTTTCAGCGAGGAAAGCCATTAACTCGTGATTACAACCGTTTGTATCTAAGCGGTGGTACGAATGAGCTCACCATGATCTTATCACGCTAAATAAACTATCTGTGAAGTGGTATTTAAATTTACAGGGCGCGTTGTTTAAACGGAGTCGCGACCCCTCAGAAGATCGTGCTTAGCTACGGGGGTCGCGAAAATTTAATTACATTATACCTCTTGACAAACTCATTTTGTAACATCCTTATTATGATAACCTATCTCTACATAAATGCTTACACCTTAATATAGTTCTTCAGTAGCTTGAAGAATAAAGATGGCTTCTGTTCAATCAGGTTTCCACAATGAATGAAAATTCATAAAATGATTTTACGTTGACTCAACCTTCAGAATTTGATTTATTTATTTGGCTGGTTCCTTTTTCCGGCTACAGTTCACGCATCGGTAACTAGTCTCGTATATAGTGAGAAAAATCGTGGATCCATGCTTCCCTGCCTATCGATGTTACCCCCCACCCCTCCTCCACGTCCACAGCGGATGATAAATCGCTAAGACTCGGAGATTTTGATTGGAGAGGCCGGCTTTTTATGATCATCCAGGGATTTTTCTTTTATATTTACCCTTTCTTTTGTGAAGTAAAACACTTTGATTCTGTAACGTAAGCTGGAAGAAATGAGGCTACGCTCGACAATGGAGACACTGGCGTACACAGGGGAGGTGTTGATGGGGGTTGTAACCCCCATTGCAATGAAATTTTGTGTATGTGTATATATATATACATATGTATGAATATACGGAATTGTATCTACGTAACCCCCAATTCAGCATTTAATCCCCCCTTATAAATTTTCTGCATACATCTATGAATGAATAGACAGACACAACCAGACCTTAATACTTTCTAATACAACTAAAATATTATTTTAATATTCATTTTGGAAAGTAGATAAAAGTGCTTGCATTCTTTTTTTAGTTTACAAAAATCGTTGTGATTTGTGTAATAACCAGCTTATTTAACTTCGTTTTAGCTCGGAGGTAGGATAGTATTTAATATTGCACTTGGTTGCAGATGTTGTTATTCTATCGTATAAATTGCAAAAATGGAGATTATCCTCTGTACGATACACTGATGGCTAGCTAAAACGTGCACACGCATATTATACATCTAATGATGATTTACTTTGATAATCGCCATCTATAATTTTAATATTTTTGGCTTATACCTAGAGACACGTTTTCATCTTTCTATAAAAGTTTTTTCCTTTATGCCCAAACGACCGAATACTAAGCTCAAACAATTTATTATGTGTATCGTCGTACACTTCAATCCGTGAAAATCTGGCGGTAATTTCATAAATAACATTTTGACTAGATGCACACAATATCAACAAATAATATATATATATATTTAAAAATCAAATCGGTGGAAGTAAATGTTACGAACTATAAAACAATCTGCCATATACTCCTTGAGAGCTTTTTCGCCTACCTAGGAAGTCTCAAATTTGTAAACTATTATTAAAAAAGACTATTTAACGTTTTAAGCCCTCCTCTCATAAGATACGCCAAGAATAAACAGATAACAAAATAAATTATATAAAATAACTATAAACATTTTACGTTTTCGAGCATAAGAGAATGTTTACGCACCTGAATGCACAGATGAGAATCTTAAAAGTGACACTGTTCAAAAAGATTAAAGATTCGTGTGAAGTTCTTTCGCAGGAACGCTTACCAAGTGATGGTCAAAAACTTGATGACAAAACTCCACGCGACAATGTTGTGACCAATCTCGGAGCGTTTCTTCACAGACAAACGTTTCTATGCCGACGACGCAAACACGAGTTTTAAAAAATGTGATTGTTGTCCGTACGACGGCATAGCAACAACAACAACGGTTCGTTGTAGCCGTCAAAGAGCACAAAATTCGGCGAGAATTTCTCCAAGTTCTTCTTTTCACTGATCTAGAGAACTCTAATGCGAGAGAGAAGTTCAGAGAGGAAGATCCATCGAACACCCTGAAGGAAACACTGGCTTTGGGTGGTTGGCCGGTGGGTTGGTTTATCTTTCGTGCGGCCCCCGTCGATAAAAACGTTCGATTCGGGTGACGTCACGGACAATGCACCACCTGGTGGTTTCGGGAAGAAGCTTGCGAAAGGAACCGCGCTTTGGCGTCCTAAGAGGAACCACACATCTACAAATGAGACTTTTTTCCAGGTGCGACGAAGAGTGTTTAACTAGACACCATTTAAATATGGTAAGGCAGGAATTAGCTGACAACGAAGCTATTCTAGGCCAGTTTAGCTCATTTATCAACGTTTATTTCGGCGTACATTTAAAGTCCTTTAAGTTTATGTTTTATTTTGGCAACAGGATTTTTGACTGGGCAATTACGTTGAGAGAACGATACTCTCAGCGAAGCCATTCTGAATTAAACGGTTTGTACAAGCTTCAAAATAAAAAATGCGTTTTGTTTCGGGACGAACTAATGTCTAAATCTGGGTGAGTTTTAAAACATTCGACAAATATTGCAGTCATCGTTTGTTACATAAAACCAGTTTGCTTGGAATTAAAATGCAAGCTTATGATGCTTAATGCTAAAATATTTCAATCACATGTAAATTAAAAGAGATGTAAAGGAGAGTAATATTCGCTGTCCATTTTTGTAATGCGGTATCTTCAAGTTGGTATAACCAAAAATTATTCATATCTAAATAATTGTTCTATGCTTCGACTTTCAATATGTGGAAGGTCCCGAAAAGAAAACTTTTAAACTCTACTTTATACTATTGGATATTATACTGCTCTCGATAGCTATCAATATCCTCCAATAACTATTAATGTTCTCCAACAACTATTAATGTCTCCAATAACTATCGATGTTCTCAGTAACTATCCAAATTCTCAACAATTATCTAACATAATATATATCTAGCTATAATGTTCTCAATTGCTATCAATGTGGTTTATTTATCAAACTCCCTTTACATGAACTTAACTAGGCTTTACAGCTTATGATCAAAGCATGATGTATTTCTAGACATGACTAAGTCATGTGAAGAAAACAGAAGTCATCCTATTCTGAGGAAAATAGCACGTTGCAATCGAAACCTCCGTTAACAGTGCTTTTATCAATAGAACTTCACCAAATAAATTTTTGTATACTTAGGCTTCTCTGACCGAGTCAACGATAAGATTACATTAATAAATTGATTGATTATCAACCGTAGGGTTTAAAATAATAAATAGATCTTCGTATGAAACTAAGAACGATTAATGACATTAATAATTAATTAATAAGGTAAGTATATTTAGTAATGATAATTTTTATTTATTTTATACGAATGTATAAACACCCAGTTATAATTTCATTGTCATTACAGTACATATTTTCATGCCTTTAGGTATAAATTTATTACTAAATCGATACGATGGAAAATTTATTGTGTACTGGTGTATACAATGTAGAGGGTTCAGAGTATAAATACCCTAGTATATGAAGAAAAATTAAAACTTCTTTATAGAAAATCGTGCTTAGCAGATATATAGTATGTTCTAATAAACTAAAACTTCTGAATATCGGACACCTCGGGACTGGAGTAGCTGTTCGCTATTCGGGAAGGTTAGGGAATAACAAGCATTGAGACACTTGGAATTAGACAAGTATCTGCTAAATAAAAGTGTCCGTTATTCGAGGGTGTCCCTTAAGGAGGTTTTACTGTCCCTAATTTTTCTCCCTGGTTAATTAAATTAACATCATAACTGAAAAAGTTGCTGATGTTACTAGAAATTACTATGTGGGCTGACTTATACGACTAAGCATAATTTTTCATTATTGTCGAATTTCTCGTTGAGGGTTTTACATGTGCCACCACTGTACTAACTTCTGCTATGGGGACACGAGCGAAGTGGCATAAAAGTTAATTTTAAACACAAATCTCTGAGCAAACAAAACAAAAACAAATTAAAGTACGGTGCGCGTCCGAATCTAGCGAACACTAAAAAGCCAACTAACCTTATACTTATTAGGATTGCAAATCCGCTAGCAGGGAAAAAGTACAAAACGCTATCGTCCTTGCACAGGCCCGTCGGGATGATGTATAACGATGTTATAATGTGGTAATTTTGCTTACGTGTGGTATAAACTGTACTGTAGAAGAAATTATTTATATATATAATTTAAAATCTTACTTAGAAGCTATCGTAAAATTTAAGTGCATCTTACCTAAACTATTATACTCCATTACTTCCGAAGCTCTTCTATACGCGTGTTTGTTTTCATAGAAATGTTTCTCAAACGTTTTATGGAATCTTTTCCTTATCATATGTTTAGCCACGAAACCGCTTTATAAAGGTGCGTTAAGAAAAAGTGAAATGGCTATTATTTACCGCCCTTTGGACATCAACATAAAAAATAAGCAATACAGAAGCAAAAAAAATGGAGGTAATACTTACAGAACACGATGAAGGAGGAAGAAAATAAATTAATTAATTATTATAAATATTTATTGATGAAAAGTGAGAAATCCTTCGTTCATCTAAGGATTTGCCACGAGGAAAAATTACAGATTTGAAATATTTTTTAAAATTTTATGGATCCTTTAAAAATTGCTTGCGAAATCTGAGGTTTTGTGCAACACGGTTTTAGAGGAGCACAGCTGAAAATTTTACACATTTTATAGTTTTTTCAGTTCTTAGTATTGTTAGTTAGTCATATGAATTTAATATAATAATTCGCCATATGCAAAGCAAAATAGAGATGCTTGGATTGGAGTAACGGTCAAGCTTATTCTGTTTGAATGGATAAAATAAGCCATAAAACATTTCATTTTTATTTGCAAAAATATTATCAATATTTGAAATCGCTTAAAAATTGTAGAAATATTTCATCTACATTGACTTTATTTTCACATACGACTCTCGAAATCCATTTAGTTGTTTTCTATAAAATTCTACTTTTCAGTAGAGCGACAGATGTTTCTGATGGACGCCATTAGGGCCGTAGATGCTTGCTTGCATTTACGACTGCACAGCTTACGGAATTTTAGGGTGGCATATACCACGACCTTCACATTTTGATTTTTAGGAGATTATTCTAGTATTTAAAAAGGGTAAGGTGGCGCTTAAATGCTCGATTATCCCATTTATACACGGCTTTGAACACTTACGTGTTACGTTTGAAATCTTCAATCAGAAAAACGTCAGCGTTTATTAAATGGAAGACGTATAATTTTTTTCCATATAGTCAACGCTGCCTTATATTTTTAAAGAGTATCGGGTCTTAAAAATGTTTCTAGTAATTTATTTAAGATGTGATTAATGATTTAACAGAACTAAGTTTCTCTAATTTTGAGAATTTAATTAATTTCATTTCTAACTCGTGATTTTTAAAATTGAAAGCACAGCATCGAAATTCATTTTTCTTTCCCAAAGTTCCATGATCTATGCGTTAATATAGACAAAGTGCCATATGAAAACTTTTTTTTTTCAATAAAGAGGAATGAGCATTTCGAAAATTCTCTTTTTAATTTCACTATACAAGTATCATTTATTTCCCGAAATGGTAACGCCTGTCCTATTGATTGCCATTTTTCAATATTTGCTAGAATTAAACACTTTTCTAAGAATCGGAATTGTAAGTAACAAGCATTCTTATTAAAATATAATTGATTTCTAGGACGTAAAAATAAACATAGTCCATCAAAATCAGAAAGGGTGTTTGTTAAAAGCGCCAATTTGTAATTCATACGGCCGCTCTTAAACGCGTCAATTTGTAATTTATACGGCCACTGAACAATTTTACACGTTAAGACGTAAGTGCTGTCGAATTTCACTAGGGTTGCTTGACATGAAAAATATATGACTTTTGTGAAGTTGTGCTCGTAACTACGAGCATAAATCCATGAAATTTAAATTTTTTTTGATTTAAATTATGAAACAAAAATTATCAATATAATTTAATTTATTTAATTGAAATTTAATTTAAGTTCTAATCCTTCATAGAGTGTGTTGGATTACGTTGTCATTATTGAGTATATTTATTATGGAGCTACTTTGTGTTAATTTGCGATTCCCTTTGGGATTTTGCTTGTTCATCCAGCTTTTACCAACTGTTAAGATTTTTTCACTCCCGGTATCTTTCCTGTTAATTTTTGCGATATGAGACAGTGAAGTCGGAATTACTGCTTAATCTATAATATGAGAAATGTTTCAGGTAAAGAAACGGATGGATGTCTTTTTCAGCCTTTTTCAGAGGAAGAGCAGGATCAAATAAGAAAATTAAGCCCCGAGTCCGAGAAAAAATGTTATACCAGGAAATGACGATTTCCTGGGTGTTTGGAATGATCTCCACCATAATTCAATTCTGTTTCAAAAAAGTTGTTTCATTTGAAGACAAACCAGCAAAGAGGCGAAAACTCTAGTTCTATAAAAAAAGATCTTAAATAAAAAAATTGTGTCTTTTCTAGATCGAAATATTCAGTACAAAGCACAGCAAAACAAATGTCTAAGCTCAGTCACCTAAGCAAATGAAAATACATCAAAATTCAAACGAGGTACAAGATACCCGAAGTGTCCGGTTATGCCACAATTTCTGGCTGGCTTATTCAAAAGTTAAGAAGGAAGGAAATCTCTTTTCTTAAACAGCAGGAACGCCATCTTGTAAAAATATTGGGATAGGGGAGAACCACATGGAATAATTCGCTGGTGCATTCGCGTGTTAACCAAAGACAAAGGAAAACCACAATAAAAATTTATATATTTTTATACATTAAGTCTTTTATTCTCAATTGTATTCTGTATCTTTTTATACATTGTGCATCGATTTTGGGAGGGCATGGCCCCTCAAATAATCGTTTGGGAAATGGGAAGGACTGGAGCCCTTTACAATTGTCGTCCCTGTTAACCTGTTACATTAAATCTTGCTGAAAAGCGCAATAAATTTAATCAAATCCACAGTGTGTGTAGCTCCTCAAAAAAGTTCTCTGTGGCAGTCGAACTG
>QLNU02015360.1:157590458-157606001 GCA_006491805.2 Dysdera silvatica | reverse complement strand
GCGATCTCAGTACTTCTGTCTCCAAAGCTAGTCACCAAAAAAAGTTACTCACTTTTCGCTATACTGTTACAGTATCAACATGTCCACTTAAGTTTTTTTTATATTTGAGTATTTCCCCCCGATGTCCGTTGGACCCTTCATGATGGATTAAACTAATAATGTAAGTATTTCTTTTCTTCCTTTCCTTATTTAATTACGAATTTTTGGTGCTCTGCCTAAATTTAATTTTATTTATTTAATATAGCTATTAGTTTAATCCAACTCTATAATAATAACTCTATAATAATGTTCGTAACGTCAGTCAAGACTTTAAGTGGTGGGTTCTACTTCAATAGGTTGACAATCAATTTGTTTGGTCAAACGTTTTATAAAAAAAGTCTAGTTTTAAGTTATTTCCAGTACTGAAGTCAATTATTGCAAAATGCTATGTTCTACCATTGTAAAGTAAATTAATATTGTGCACCAGAAATAAAGTTTATATTTCGCTACTAAATTTCTATTGTATAATATGTGTTTCCTAGTTATATAATTCTGCAGTTTTTTCATAACCATGTTTAGTTAAGTAAATAGAATAAATTAGCTTCGGTCTTAATTTAGGACCCAAGTTCATTTATTAATTGGTTTTTTTTTTTCACCCTGGTTCCCTTTGCTTACCAGACTTGCGGTAACCTTTCTATCAACTATATGTTGGAAGAGAGGTTATTTAACACAACGCGTAATTTTTGCAAAAATTAATAATTGAAATCCACCCTATACGATCTCTTTGGTTTAAATAAAATAAAATAAATGTTTAACGTTGACATTTTCTCTCACTTTAGGTTCATTGCGAACCCAAACCAAAAGTAAATAACGAATCATAAAAAACCCCCAAAAAAACGGAACAAGTGGTGCCGTAACAGTTGGTACCGTGACGTCAAACAGCGTTATCGCTGTCAAAGGGAAACATGGAAGTTTATTTTTGGCTCTGGTCCACAATCAGTCCAGTAGTAATTTTTCGCTAAACGTGGTTGCTGCTGCAGTTGAAATTAATGAATTGAGTAATATAATTTTGAAATTGGGTACTATATTTTTGATATATATATATAAATTCGGAAGTAAAATGAGAATAATATAGTATTATTACAGAAATAAATTAAGCTCAGAACAGGAACTTGCCGTTTCGTTTCAACGTAAGTTTTGCATAAACAAGTATGTAACTTACTGTATGTGACACATGACGAAGTGATTTTTTTTTCTCTATAAATTTTTTTGGGTATGCTTTTAATTTTTTTTCCTTGCTTAAATCCCGTTTTCAATGGAAGTGTATGTATGTCACTACATCACAGAACACAAACAAATATCACAAATTCTTACAGCGTATGCAGTGAAAAAAAAAAGTTTGATTGCACAAAACTAATTTGGGTTTGGTAGTAAATTAAATTGGATCATTGCTAAGTAAACATACTTCTTGAAGTGATTGGTGAAAATAAATTCTCAAACATGACTTTAGGAGAGTCCACCTCAAACACCTCCTCCTTCCCACCTCATTTCCTTTTTGACTAATTGACCCATGTAGGGTCATTTTCTAGGTCATGCCATGTCTGGGTCTGTCATGTCTGGGTCTGCCATGTCAGAATTGGGGAGTCCTCGGAAAAATTCGAAGAAATTTCTTCATACTTGAAATGGAGTGAAGTACACAAAATTATGGCACTGAAACATAAATTGGTAGGGGAAGCAAGGGGAATTCTACGAGATAAAAGGGGCCAATCGTTTGAAAATCTGCGCCAAATGCTGATGGACAGGTATGCAGAGCAAGAAACACCCCAAACTAGTGCACACACTAAATTCGTATTATTCCGACACCTACCATCAATGACTGTTAGGCAATTTTTATTCAAATTGGAGTCATTGTCTTTCGATCTGTTCAAAAACGAGAATTTTAGCAGATCCTTCTGTAGAAAGGCTGAGATTAAATCTTTTGAAGGCTACGGCCATAGCCAACTTACGACCAGAGTTCAAAAGGGGGGGTTATTGTCAAAAACACTCGAACATTCAGCGAAGTCAAACAGTTTGCTACTTTGGAAGGAGAGGGCTTGGCTGCACTAAACAAAAACCCCTTCTTAAATGAAGTAACAACCAATACTTCACAAGTATGTAGTATCCGAAAGGAGGTAGAAGTGGAACAATTAAAAGAAAGCATAGGCACTCTCACAAAGCAGATGTAGACTTTGGTGGAAGAAATGTTAAAAATAAAAATAGCAGGAGAAAAGCCAAACCTCAGACCACAAGGTGACAGTGAAAGGTCTTTAAATCAAAATAGACCAATAGCAGTAGTGTGCCAATTGTGTAACAGAAGAGGTACATACTGCTCCTCTGTGTAGAGACAGAAGAGTCGGCAGTAATAGTGGTAACTATAGGCAGCAGTCGTATAGACCACGCTTTGAAAGAAACGATGAAAGAATTGAAAGCCAAAATACTAGGGCGGTATCAAAATGAACGCAGCCAAAATCAGAACCTGGGAAACTAATTCAGGGTGAGGGAGATTTTGTACATCCTACCCCCAATAATTGAAAGGAAAGTTCAATGGTACTACATGTTCAATACTCATAGACTCAGGCGCGTCAGTGAATGAATTCAAAAATCATTACTAGAAAAATGTAACATTCCTAGTCAAAACATCACCTCAGAAAACGTGAAAATAAAAGGGATAGGTGCTCAGTGTTTCTTTATGGCCAGAAAAGCGTGTATTACATTAGATTTAAATAGCCGTAATTTCTCAGCAAACTTATATGTTATGGATAAAAACTTCTGAAATACATATGAAGTAATCTTAGGAGTAGAATTCCTAAAAGAACACAAATTTGCTGTCGATTTCAGGCTAGGTAGATTATTTAACCCAAAAGTGAAAATTTAGTTTAATCACTTCAAAACTACTTCCTTCAGGGACAATTTTGCATCACAACCATCAGCTAAGGTCAATACTTACTTTAGCTATTTGCAGGCCAAAGAAGAAATAAGGCCATATTGCGAGAAGATAGTGGCAATGAGAACCAGCAATAATGTTGAAGTTCATTTTTCAACCCCAAACATACTAATATAGCCATGTAGTGACAAAGTTAAAAGCAAAGTATTCATTGCTAGCTCAGTAAATAAATGGGTAGGTGCTAAAACAATGTTGTTAGCAAAAATAGTCACTCTCATTAATCATTCCATTCACTTGAATAAAGGAATGAAGTTAGTGTCTCTAGAGCCAGTTGAGATAACTAAGCAAAAAAGTATGAAAATAAACACACTAAATAACAATGATAGTGACAGAAACATTGAGGGAGACCAAGAAATGCCTTTTGGTGGTGACTTCGACCTCAGTCATTTAAGAAGTAATGATAAAAGCAAAATAAATAATTTATTGTATGAATATCAACACATTTTCGCTAAAAAGTTAGAAGATTTGACGGGCTGTGACACAATCGAGCACAAAGTGAACCTAACCATTGACACACCTGTTAGGCAAAAGCCCTATAGAGTACCTTATCATTTACGAAACGAGATGAAGTGTCAAATTAGCCCATTACTAGAGGCAGGTATCATACAGCACAGCACGTCCCCATATTCAGCGCTACTTTTGCTAGTTAAAAAAGAGACAACAATTACAGGCTAGTGACTAACTTTAGAAAATTAAACGAGGTAGTGGTACCAGAGAGTTTTCCACTCCCCAATATTGGTGAGGCGATTGATAATTTAGACAATGCTAACCTCTTCTCCTGTATAGATTTAACCTCAGGGTTCTTTCAAATGAAGTTGCTCCTGAGAATACCCATAAGCTGGCATTCACCACTGAGGGGGGGGACATTATGAGTGGTGTAGAGTCCCATTCGGTAGCTCATATTCACCATAAAGCTTCTCTAGATTGATGGCACTTTTATTATCGGGTCTCCAACCACAGCAAAGTGCTGTATGTATTAACGACATTGTTGTGTGTTCTAAAGATGTGTATTCCCATTTGAAAAAATTAAAAATGGTTTTTGAAAGGTTAGAACAACATAACTTGAAGTTAAAGCCATCAAAATGTGTATTTATGACAGATAGGATTAAATATCTGGGCTTCCAGGTGAGCAGAGGTATAGTAACACCAGACCCTAGAAATATTCAAACAGTGCAGAATTTCAGATACCAAAAAGTAGGAAGCAGATTAGAGGTTTCAAAAACCACAAAAGCAAATTCATATGACAAAGCACAACAAGCATTTGATGATTTGAAGTCATGCTTGCTGAAAAATCCTTGCTTGACTTTACCTGACCTGTCAAAACCATTCGAACTGTTCACAAGATGCCAGTAACTTAGCATTAGGGGCTGTATTATGTCAGGAGGATGAAAATAATATTCCAAAACCTATTACTCATGCAAGTAAGAAGTTAAAAGGGACAGAAACCAGGTATTCAGTAGTGGAAAAAGAATTGTTGAGTATTATCTGGTCCACCTCTTATTTTAGACAAAATTTATTGGTTAAGAAATTTATTATTTACTGTGACCAAGCAAGTCTGTCAAATGTTTTAAAAATAAAAGACCACTCAAACGGATTGACCAAGCAAGTCTGTCAAATGTTTTAAAAATAAAAGACCACTCAAACGGATTATCGAGGTAGATAATGAACCTCCAGCAATATAACTATGAGATAATCCATAAGCCAGGGAAATTCAATGCAGTGGCAGATTATTTGTCGAGACAAGAGCAGCACGAAGAAGTCCCTCAACAGGTAAAAGAGCAGAAAACAGCTGAAGTTGATGAAATATCTAAAGCTCTACAGTTACATAAAGAGCAAGCTTGGGTCAATAATTTGAAAAAAAACAAACAAATATCAATTGCAAATACCCTGCTTCAAGGAATAGAGAAGGACTAGCCTGGGGATGACAAATGCAGGATCATAAAGCAAAAGCTGATTGAGGGCAAAAATATCTCTCCAGTAACATTGCAATTCTATGTTCGAGAAAATATTTTGTATTGCAAAAACAGGCAATCAAACTACAAACCCCAAAATGAAAAGATAGTCATACCCCCAACTATGGTGTTGCAAGTATTTAATTTATGGCATGAGGGCCCACAAGTCGCTCATCAAGGTTTTATCAAGGAAAGGTTTTACTGGCCAAAAATGTGTACACAAATACTAAACTTAGTAAAGATATGACCAGCTTGTCTGGAGCGTAAGGGCCATTAACCCAATAAACCGGCACCCATGCAAAGGATTCCTGTAGCTAATCGTCCACTAGAAAGAGAGGGCATGGATTGTTTGGAACCCTTTCCACCATCACAAAGTGGCAACAAACATATTATAATACCTTCCTACTTGAAAGTATCGCACGGGCTCCACTTGGAAAGTTTTTATTAAAGCTCCAAAAATTCTCCATTCGCTCACGAGCTACAAAATCATACGCCACAGCTGTGTAGAGTTATATTCATCGCCACTGCAGAGTGAAGAATTCCGGCTGACTATAATTATTCATCGTTGATTTTCGCATCAGCAAATCCCGACGTTTGTCCATAAAATACACCTAGTCCTACTGAACCGACGCAGCACCATGCCAACTGTTCATCGTTGTTTTCCCGCACCTGCAGAGCTTGACGTTTGTCCGTAAAATACGCCGAGTCCTACTGAACTGACGCAGGGGCATCCCGGCTGTTCATTGTTATTTTTCGTATCAGCATAGCCTTTCGTTTTCCTTAAAATACGCCAAGTCCGGCAGGAGTGGAGCAGCAACATCCCCGCAGCCCCGTAAATGTTTTCTCATCAGAAATTGGATTTTGAAGTGCACGACGAGCCACAGCGTAATGCACCTGCAACAAAACAACGGTCACGTGACTGCAACACCCCATCATAACAGTCGCACGTGAGTCAATATCCATTTATTCCCATTTGTACGAGGTGTACCATTATTTAGGTTTAATTTGAAAATTAGGTTATGAAACATTCTATTTTTCCCATTTGCCCTTGCTTACTCAGGCAGTATTTCTTGCATTGTTTTAATTTAATATCTGGCATACGTTCTCAGTATTGGTGTAATTTATTGTATTGTCATATTGCAATTTAGACAGATATTGTTGCTGAGGCATTGATTGTCAACAATCGGTATTGACAAACCACAAGAGTATTAGCTAGACATTTATGTTTCTTTCCATGTGGAAACTTTCGCCATTTATAAAATTTCATTGAATTTTTAGAGTAGTAATTAGTCATAATTAAATTTGTTACGTTTGTTTGAATTAGTTCTCTCCTTTTTTGTGTTTTGCATCCCTATACTGATTTCACGGCCATTTGACAATCATATGTTTCGCAAAGAAACTGACGGGTTATTAAGCAATGATAAGCGTAATGATAGGTGCATTTATCCAAGTTAAGCAATTTGGCACATTATTATTAACTTAATAATAATAATAATAATTTATCGTCTCCTTTTGTCACAAAGGCGCAATTTAAGTGTTGGAGAATTTTATATCGAGGCATGGAGTAATGGAGCATCTGATAACGGATAAAGGCTCTAATTTTCTAAGCGCAGGCATTGAGGAAGTGTACGAAAAGCATAGAATTAAGAAACATACAATCTCAGCTTACCACCCAAAATCTAATGAAGTAACTGAAAGGTTTAATTCTACTCTGTTAAACTCCATGTCCCAGTTGGTCAATGAACATCATAACGATTGGGACATGCATATTTCTTTTGCATTATTGTAAATAATGATATAATAATATTGTAATAGTATTATATTACTATTGCCTACAGAACTGCAAAGCATTCTGCTACCAAAGAAACGCCTGCATTTCTAATGTATGGGAGAGATTTGAGTTTACCTCATGATTTGTTTATGTCGAGACAAGAAGCTAACTATGATGCTTCAGATTTTTCACGTCAATTACTGACCCGTCTTCAAACTGCTTATAAGGTAGTAAACAAAAACCTATCCACAGCCACAGAAACTCAGGAAAAATATAGAAAAAATGTGGAAGTGGATAAAATGATTGTACCAGGTGATAATGTCTACTTGTTAACCCATGTAGTCATGTAGAGGAGAGAGAGTTCCATACTCTAGGGCCAAACAAGCCAATTCTTGCCATTCCAAAGTTGGTTCGAGAAAAATCTGGTGTAGAGTTAGTTAAGTTTCTTGTATTATATGAGTAATTAGGAAAGTGAAGAGAAATTATATTTGAATGGGGAAAGGATTTCATTATATTAAACGTGAATACTAAGGTTTTAAAAGTAAAAAGATTATCAATGAAAAAATTATGAAAGTGTCTAACAATATCTGATCTATAAGTAAAATGAGAATGATTAAGAATAAAACGTCAATATCTCTTTTGTGCCAGAATACAAATGTCTAGCGTCATTAAAACTTTTAACATAATTTATGTATCTACAGGCGCTGCTCATATAAAACGTAAACTTTTCATTTTAGTTATAAAAGAGGAATGCATGAGCTTTAATAATAGCTATATTGTCTCTGTTTTGTGATTTTAAACTTCGGTCGGTTTCTTCGATCCCCGCAATACGAATCAATAAAATTGCTCATGAAGTTTGAATCGTTGGATAGGCAAACACTGAGGGAGAATTTAGATTGACTAAAACAAGATTAGCTTCCCCAAATTCATGATTTTCTTGCGCAGCCAAATGAATCCTCCCTTACTTCTCAGAGTGCATACAAAATCAGAAAAGGATATTACTTTTTTGTGGGCAGTCTTGTAATTAATTTTTCTAAAATAATTTATCTTATACATCCGACATTAAATTTTAACCTATGGCTCGTAAGACTCATTAGCAGAAACTACCCCCCCCCCCATATAACCATGTACCGCAGAGAACGTTGATCGTTATACGCATAATCTCAGTATCGTATTAGGCTTTATTCGGCGTATAACGTCTTTTTGCAGAAAAAAAAAAATAGCACACACTATAATTTCATTCAAAGAAAGGAAGAGAGTAAAAAAACAATTAAAAATAATGAAATGGGAGTGGGAAGAATTTATTAAAAGTACAAGAATCACGACCTAGAGAATGACGTTTATACCATGATAAACGGTGTAAGAAAATGGAAAGTTATTAATTGTTTTCTCCTTGTAGCTTAGAGATGGTAAAAGTCAATCTTCGCTTGATACAATGAATAGTTAATGAACAACATAGTACCTACACTACTCATAAAAAGCAGTTTAAATCCATAATGGTAAATTTTGGAATAAATTCTCGGTTTTATGAATGATTACATTGAATACGCGTCATAGGAATGATACATGGTTATACGAATTACGTTAAATTTTAATATATAAAACAATAATTGGAAATTTACTGAACACCGAAGAGGATAGTAAAGTAAATACACAATTAAAAGTTGTAAGTGTCAGAACTATACTTTACGGGTCTTTGAAACAAAAGCAATAAACTTATTTTTCAAACCATGACAGATTCATAGAATGTCAAGCGATTTGAAACCAGGAAAAGCCATTCGCTTAATCGCCGAATTACTGGCGATCAAGTTAAGCGAAAGCAAACTAATGATACTGAAATTAAGTGAATACAAACTAATGAGAATCAAATTAAATGAATACGAATGTGTTGCGGCTCAAATTGAATAGAAGTATTTTAATTCAAAAGGTTGATACTTTCACTAACATAAAGATACTTTCGTTTGTTTGCATTGTTATGGCGCAAAGCCAAAAAAGTTAATGCTGTACTAGGACTTGCAGTTCTCCGAGGAATCCGAACCTTTGCTGACGAGGGAACCATACTTTGGACTACGGTGGGGCGGCAGGAGATTTGCGATACCGTCAAGGTAGAAGAATCCGTTTCCACAACGCCACCGTATGGCAGTGAACTTAAATTTTGTCGGGGAATTCCACCCTCTTAAAGGCTAAGGAACCAACTCCCGGACTGCAGTAAACAATATTTTTTTTAGTACCGTGCGTGGGGAGTCGACATTGGCGTACGCAGGGGGTGTTGATAGGGGTTGTAACCCCCATTACCATAATTTTTTTTATATTTAACATAGGAATATATGTTGTAGCGCTGTAACCCCCATTGAGCTTATAACCCCCTTAAGAAGTTTCTGCATACGCCTATGGGAGTCAAACCCGAATAAGTGATTGAAAATTAACTTCTCTGTAATTGCATTTCCAGCCGTATTTGCCATTTATTCGCTTCCATTATCCACTTACAACGAAGACTCCCGAGGCCATTGGTATAAGTAGGGGTGGCCTACAGGGAGGTCTAAGCCGTCCCTGTAGATCACCCCTAGAAAAATTGTAGCCCCCTAGGAAAACGAAAATTACAAATAAAAACTATGTGCGAAGTATTGGGGTGGGAAGGCGAAGACACCTCCTAGACCTCCAGGCTAACTATGCCAATGTCCTCAGCACAGACACAGACAAAATCTTTATCGTTATAATTTTCAATTATATAACTATCTTTACTATGAATTTAAAATTCAAACTTTTCTATGAATATTACGTTAAGGAATAAAGACTGAAAGCTAAAAACAATATCAACTATTTTGACTGAAAAAAAATATTAATAAATCCAACTGCAGTATAGAAGTTATTTATTTAATGAAGTAATTGCAGATATGGAACACTCCAAATTTCTTTATGAATATAAAGTAAAAAATACTATTCCAATGTAATTGGAAAAGAAAGAATTAAAAACTGCTTAACGGATTAAAAATCCGGATTATAAAAATATTTAAAAGATATAAACGTGAGGATACGATATTAGGTATCGATATCAACACCATTAAAAATATTAATACCACGATACTATCGAATATAAAGTATCAAATGATAATTCATTTTTCAGAGTTTGTCTATAAAGTAACAAATATAATAATAACATAAATACAATTAAATGGTTGTAAAATCAAATTTTAATATAATTTCTTCTATATTTTTTTTATTTTACAGTTTAAGGTTTTCAAAACCTTTAGTTAAAGCATTCCGCTTCAGGTACACGGCCTAGCCCAGAAGAATTAATTTTTTGATGTAGCTTATACCAGGGGTCGGTAGTCCACGGTACGGGCGAGACGCGAACCAATTTTTAATGGCACGGGGAATAATTTAAAAGTAACAAGAAGATTAAGAATATGGTTGCTAAATTTTAAAAGAACTATTTTGTTTGTTTTACATTTCTTAAAGAGAAATGCTGCAAAAGGTTGGCGGTAAAAGTGCCCAAAACAATAAATTTGCAGTAAATCTGACTGACCTCTTGAATGTCACTTTTCTATTTCCATTCGAAACTTCCTTTTTTCCCTTCCCTTCCCAGCTTCTCTATTGACGTTTGCTCGCCACACTGCTTATGGTGATGTTTATGTAGAAGATTGCCATTATAAATAATTAATGTCAAAAGTCTATTAAAGCAATGCAAAAAATACATACATTCATCTTTTTCAAACCCTTGCACTAGCGACTACGTATTCATACAATAAAATAATCGCGCTGTTTGTGCTTTGCACTGTTAGGCTGTCATAAATTGAATACTGAATGTAGAACAGAAGGTTGCGTGTTCAGATCAAGTCCGGGTCATCACTTCGTTAGGTTCCCAATGTAGGTTATGGCGCAAGTTCAAATATGAAGATTAATGTTCTTATACTGGAAGCAGTTGAATTGCGTAAAAAATAAGTGAAATCAAGCAGCTTATGAATAAAATACAGGGTACCAGGGAGGAAATTTACATAAAAAGGTTAAACACTGGTAAAATAGCAATGAAAAAGATCACTCAAGCTTTCGGACGCATCAGCAGCAGTCCTTCATCAGGAGTAATGACGATGTTATGTTTCTGTCTCTTTTTTATACTTGAAATTTCTGGAAAACCCTTCATCAGAGTAGTCTCGCAGAATGGGAAAACCCAATGAGAACCAATGGGAGGCCTCCAATAGAATCATGGAAGAACCCCAATAGGGACCAATGAGAAACCTGTACTGCGGGTTACCTAATGTTGGGAAATCCCATACATTTCAGAGTAAGAGTTGTTTATAAGTTTCTGGAAGTGGTTGTGATGTATTAATGGCTTTCCCGTGTAGTTTGTAAGTTTCCCAAGATTCTAAGAAGAGTCTACTATTCTTGTTTGTGATGTGACGGTGTAGTATTTTTGTTGAGTCCCAGTTGTATGCTCGTATTCAGAGGGGGGATCTTAGGGATCGGTTCCCCCCGAAACTAAATTTTTAATGGGACCTGGCCATAGGCGTAGAGTTTTGAAAATTATTGGGGGGGCTTGTTCCTCCATTAAATAATAAGTAAATTAATTATAGTACAGTATAGATTTAATTATTTACTACTGGGTGAATATTGATTTTACTAATTATATTTAATTATCACATTAATGTAATTAATATAAATTCGATTAATGTATAGTAAATCATTTCTTAAATGAATAACTTCCATAAATACCTTGTATGAATTGCACTTTATGCAAACTTTATAGGTAGAAAAATATTTTTTAAATGATCACATCTGACGATTTAAGTTTCAAACGTAGACGTGATCTGGGGGTTAAATTAAGGGAGGGGACAAATTCATGTTCATAAATTGAAAGTCAAGTATTTTCTGTCTTTTTTAGATACTTAAACGAATGCTAAATGTCGACACTATCTTTGGAGTCAGCATGAGTTTCACCAGTGGATAAATAAATCTTTATATCTCTTTCTCGTTCAATCCCACCAAACATATCAATATTGAGAGAAGTGGCAATTCGAAAATATTTGAGGCGTGGGGGACCGGTGTAGCTTTAAAAAAGGCACGTGATTCAACGTTAACTAGAAAAATATACCTATGATATTCAATGAGAGGACCTTGAGCCCACTGGTGTAGGAAAGGGAAGGGGTTCATGGGGGCTCAACTCCCCATTGGATAGTAAAACACATCATTTTCTCATAGTCCGCATCACAAAATCTTCTTTAAAGGCGCTTGAGCCCCCATGAGTTTTGAATTGCTGCGCTATTGCTTGAGCCCCCCTCGTTTTCTATGCCACTGCCAACATTAGCCTGACGTTTGTGTTACTTATTAATAAGGCCTGGATTTTCATGCATAAAATTTAGCCCAAATAATATGCAAATATGCTCCAAATTACGAAATATTCACGAAAATATGCAGGAATATGCAAGTGCATAGAAATCTGGACCCTATTCATAAGAGATGTTTCGAAATGAATAAAATGACAATTTATTGAAACAGTGTAAACGTTCTTGAAACTATTGCAATGCATAAAAAATATCACTTTGTTACGTCCTCGAATATGATTATGCACAAAATCAATACAAAATACACACCAAATATGTATGAAATACGTACGGAGATATGTTTGAAAATATGGCATCACAAGCATTGGCTTTGGCCCAAGATCGCCAATAGAGTGAAATTTTTTTGGGTGGGGGGTAGGCAAAAGGCCTAAAAAACGGAAATTTTCTATCAAAGTTTTTAATTTTGCTCTTTTTTCAATGGGGAGTAAAATGGCCCTCACTTGCATGTACCTGCCGGCGCCCATGGCTTGGGCTGGAAAATATTACACTTGGTCTTGACTTGGAAAGTATTATACATATTGAGAAACATCGCCACAGAAATGTGAAGACGCCTAAAATTATTTTTTTCTAACTTTAATATTATCTTATTATATCAGTTGTAATGAAAACATATTCTGTAGCATTTTTCCCATTTTTATTTTTTTAAAAAAAAGTTTCTTTAAAAAAAAAGAAACATCGAATTAATCTAATTGATTGAATTACAAGCGGATTAGAAAAATACACACTTTTTAAAACTTTTATGAAAATTTTGTAGAAATATGTCAAACTATGCAGAAATATTCGAAATATGAAAAATATGCGCCCAAAGGTGAAATATGAAGAAATATGCAAAAACTGTTTCGTCTGTTTCGTCCGTCGGAAGAAACAGTTTTATCCTGAAGGGGAAATTGCCTTTGTGTCTAAAAAGAAAGGTCTTCAACCAGTGTGTATTGCCAGTCCTCTCTTATGGATCAGAGACATGGAGTCTAACAGTTGGAGCAATACGAAAGTTACAGACAACGCAAAGGAGCATGGAGAGGTGCATGCTTGGAATAACTAGGAGAGATCGAAAAAGAAACACTTGGGTGAGAGAGCAAACTAGAGTAGAGGACATCATTGTTAAAGTAAAAGGACTGAAATGGCGATGGGCTGGGCATATTGCAAGAAGAACTGATCAACGATGGACAACAGAAATTCTGAACTGGATTCCAAGAGACCACCGAAGACCTAGAAAACGTCCTCAAACTAGATGGGTGGATGAAATAAGAAAACAGGTTGGGGTGACGTGGAAGCGAATTGCTCAGGATAGACTTGTGTGGAAAGCATTTGGAGAGACCTTCATCCAGCAGTGGATAGATAATGGTTGAATATGATGATGATGATGCAAAAACATGCAAGTGCATAAAAATTCGGGCCCTACTTATTATCCACAAAAAAACGGGACTTTGGAAGACAGTAATCCGATTATTTAACAATTTGTTACAAAACCTTTTAAATCCCTAAAAAGAATACGAATTACTCAACTTAAAAAATTTTATTTTATATTTTAATATATTCTATAGTATAAATATATTAATGAGAAAAATAATTTTATTTGACGATGAAACCTTTTATTTTTTTATACTTTGTTTGACTCAGAATGACTCTTGCTGTCCTTGCGTCATAAAAACACAACCGACACACATGTATTTTTTTTCCGATGTATGAGGAGCGGGCATTTTTTCCGGGGAAAGGTTATTGGAGAAATTCTACAGTGAATGGGTTGCAAAGTCCGCCTTTTAAAATTGTACGCCCTGTAAGTACAACGCTCTTGAGTGGCCAGGGATCTTCAACTTTATTTAGTCAAAGAGAATAATTTTGTTGGCTTGCAGGCCGCAATATTGTATCAATAATCTTAGAATTGAATAAATATTTCAACATTCATATTATCTCAGTCTTCTATTCTTATACTCACATAGTTTGTTGCTTGCAAGGTAAACTAGGCATTAAAAAATCGATATGTTTACCTGTTAATATACAAAATAAAATCAAATACAGGGTAATCGAAAACTCGCGCACATCAGTAGAAATGTATTTTTTAGAATACTTTAACGAATGCTATATACAAAATAAAATTATTAGAAATAAAGTATAGAATACGGCAAGATTCGTTTTACCTAATTATGATATATGTTCGGGGTGGCCACCTTTTCCACGAATACAAACACGCGCTCTTTTTACCAGATTTGATGCCACTCTCCGGAGAACCGAAACAGAAATTTCAACAGTCGCTGCTGTAATGTTAATTTTAAGTTCTTTGAGTGTCTTTGGATTACTTTTATAAACAGTACCTTTAAGATAACCCCAGAGGAAATAGTCTGGAAGTGATAAATCAAGTGATCTGGGGACCAAAAACTTTTAGAAATGAGTCGGTCACCAATCTTGTCAGGATTTTTCAGTTCGCGGACAGAATACACACAGTACCGATAAAATTGTAACCATTTCGCAGTTTTCTACGCAGTTCCGTACGACAGTTCTTCTTTAATTGCTAATTTAATAAAGCTTTTTCCAGGTGAACGTCGCAACGTAGCCTGTGCGTCAGCCTGTTTGTCGCCGATCAAAATGGAGGGCCTTCCTGTCCTATGTCTGCAACAGAACGAAACCGCTGTGCAGCTTCGTAACTGTTGATCGGTCAGGCACTTTTGAGGACTGGTAATTGTTCTCAAACTCTTGGCTTACATACTCATAAAATTTTATAGAAAAGACATTATTGCTCAAAAACAAAAATTCTTTCTTTTTGGGAAAATGACATGTCATCGCTTGATGACAAGAAAGCTCTCAATGCTAATGTACGCATTCAATACATTAAACGGAGCTATTGTTATCCTTTTGATGGTATAGTGGTGCCATCCAAACATAAAAAATATAAGTATTCTACTTTCTCTTTAATTTATATATTTTTAAAATTTGATGTCCGCTAGTTTTCGATCACCCTGTATTTTTCAATGAGATTTTTGATACTATTTATTTATAAAAAGGCACGCCAATGTCAGATCTTGTTTTTGATGTTAGAACTCTAAGAGTATTTTCAAGGTAACCATCAGTTATTCTGGTCCTAACTTTTTATTTTACCATCTTCATTCGTATAAACAACTGTTACAAACATAAATGTTCGCGAATAGCAGTGACGAATTAAGGGCAGTGCGAGCGGTACTATCGCATTTGGCGCCAAAATGGCCTAACGACCCCTAAGTGCAAAAATATTTTATAAAAATTTATTTTATTCAATTTTTAAACCTTTAATTTTTTAACAAATTCATTATCCTTTTGTTATTATCCACGATTCAATCCTGTAAATTATTTTTACCACCGTATGTTTAATTGCTATGTAAGAGAGTGAAAACCCTTTTTCCAACGAAACCACAACATGACACTTCAATTAAGAAATCGTGAAGTAAAAACTATATAAAAATAGATGAACGCATTTGACTGTACAGAGGACCTTCCAGAGTATTGAAATTCATGTAAGATTTTAATTTTTGTATTAAAACAATTCAATTT
>QLNU02015360.1:157544458-157584769 GCA_006491805.2 Dysdera silvatica | reverse complement strand
TTGTCTCGATATTGCGATATGATCGAATTACCGATATCGATACCTACCTGTATCAGTAGTATAGTAACGTTCCTATACTTAATGAACGCGTTATCGCCGCGATACTGTAGGATCCTGATATTTCGTCTTTACCGCAATAATAAAATGCAGATCTGCAACAAAAGATTTGTTTTTCCTACATGTTTGTTTAGATCTTCCAAAACAAACAATCAATGTGTCTGTATTCTAACTTTTGTGTATCATATGATGAGTTAACTGCTATTCAAATAATATTTTTGCCCGTGAAGCAAAATGTTGAAAAAAAAAATACCTTTGCTGCCCCGTTTCTTTTCCCAAATTTTTTATAAAAACTTATTTGAATAAAATCATAAATTGAATTCCTTTTAAAATGCTTTTACGCTTAAAATTTCCAAGCTAATAGCTATTTGAAACCTGGTAGTATTTATTTCAGCGCCAAGCACAGAAATCGGACTTTCTTTAATAAAATTAAAGCAATCATAAAAAGGTGATTTTATAAATTGACAAATACGATTTATTTCCCGCTTTTATCATTTCTGTGGAAAGTGTAATAGAAAATGAAAGGCTTTTAACTAGTTGAAAATAGCTAGAAATTTTGTGGTTATGGGCCAAAAAATCAACAGGACTTTTATACAGCTTGGTTCTTTGGCTCGTGTTCAATTTCAAGAGCCAGGTAATTTGCAAATGCGACAAATTTGAACGGGCTATCTAATATATCGATCATAAAATTATATTATCGATATTAATTTGCGCTTAAGTTTAAATATCACCCGTTAGATAACGTTCAAGAATATCGGAAAATTGTATTTCTACGTACCATAAAATTTAGCGTACGTTTTCAACTGTGCCGATTTAGAAGGTTGGATCTGCGTGATAGGCATATTAATGATATTAGGTGCTGATGCATACACACATGTACAAAAACGTTTCACTTAATAGAAATTGATTTATAGCAAATAATACTCAGCTGTTTGGTTTTGGTAAGTTATACGTATTTAAAATCCGTTTTAATGTGCTGATTGCATTATTGAGCATTAATCCTAATTTCGACCCACTAAGCTTAATTTTAAACTCTCGAAGCAGCAAGCGTTTTCCATGAATTAGAAATTTGCTAATGAAGAAATTACGTTACGTGTTGGAACCACAGTGTGGAATATAAATGAATGCCACCCATCCGAATTTAAATTTCTCTGGCGAAAGAAATAGCTATTTAGTTCGGTCTGCTTTATCGGTTCCCATTTGCGGCCTTTTATTCAAATTAGTTATGCTGCGAAAACAGGTGGGGAAATCCGGACAAAACTACGTTTTTCTCCAACTAACATGAGCTCGGTTTACCGGAAATTTAATTGACTGCAAACCCCACACTGGGGGGAAATACGTCTACGATTTTTCTTACATCATTACCGCGAATCCATTCGAAAGGCAAGTTTTTCGCCATCATCCCTATTCCCTAGAGATCGGCCCCACTCTGGCAAAGATGTGCAACTAGGCACGCACTCGTTGAGGATATGGCCATTTAGGAGAGCGTGTGGACCTGGATGTGCGTAACCCCGTGGTACTTATCGTCCAAGATTCGAACGAGTTTTCCCGAGAGTCAAATCTTTCTTTTAGTAGCGCAGAGCACGTGGTTCTGGTATGAACGACTTCTTCGGGAAACCAAAACACCAGCTTCGAGCCAATTCCCTTCGAGGCACTGAATTTCCAGATGAAGGCGATTCCTTTTCGGCGATTCCATTTGTTAAAGGAATAGTAACTTCCATTAACGGAAGAGGATTGGCAAAGAAATGAATGTTACGAGGAGGAAGTAGAATTAAAACTCCTTTTAATGTGCACGGATGGGAAAGACAGACAGAAAGCAAGCTTCAGTCTCAAAATGGGCAAGAAAAGAAATCGAGACAGCGGTGAAAGAGGGATTTGATAGACTTATTCATTAAAATTTTGCTCTCCAGCTCCCGTGCTGTAAGTACCATAATTTGGATTGTGTTATTAGCTATATGTTGTGCAAGAAGAAGAAGAGAGGGATTGACAACGCATCTATCAAATGGAAGCGAATAAACAATGGAACATGTCGACCGCCGATGGTGAGACGAAGATGCTAAAATTAGTATCTTGTCAATTCATCACTCGTCGCTAAATGCTCTTTCAATAACGAGTGGTGCCAGTTTTATTAAACATAAGCCGATATTGTTTATTCATCACTCTCTCTTTATAATTAATCCTTCATTTTTTTCGGCGCTTTGTGATGTGGCTATTAGCACTTTAAAATTAATATGATATTCGCAATAACGGCAGCGACCCCGAAGACCATATTTCGTGGACAAGGAAGTATGGGGCTATTGAAGAACCTTCTTCAGAGTAAAAAGAACAGAAGCTACACATTCGTTCGCAATTCTTAAAAATATACGCTAACTATAATTTCTAACTATTCATTTATCTGACAGTATTCTAATGTTTTATTTATTTATCTCGCACTAACTCTTCGGAAAATTATGCATTTCATGTTCCGTGCACTTTCGCTTAAAATGGTTATCAGACAATTACGTATTGTTTCCACCACATTAAAGGTTCCTTTTACACAAGCTAATATTCCTCTTTGTCGTAATAAAATAAATAAGAATACACAAAAAATAAAGCATTTTAATAAAGGTACAAATATATAATAATAAATGTATCTAAGGTATAGAGACGTAACACGCATACAGAACAAATATCAGACCACTAGCCCATAGTTGTTCAGCCTTTTTGAGCAGCGGGCCACTTACAAATTTTTCACGGATATAGCGGGCCAGCGGTTTCAGCAAATTTAGTAAAGAAAAAAACTCCCTTCAGAGTTTTTTCCGATTATTTATTTGTTCATTTGCGATATGGAAAAGAGTCACCCATGCGATTTTTTTCGATTTCTAAAAAACCCTAAATTTTTTTGGATTTTTCATTCCAAACAGCTGTCGGCAGGCTGGATTGTAGCCCGTGGGTCGTATGTTGGATAACCCTGCACTAGCCCTATCAGCAACAGGCTTAATAAAAAGCACGCTATACAGAAACTTGAAAACATTTAACACGGGCGCAAATACCCACATCGAACTGTAGAAGGCGACAACTCTAAACACATAGGGACAAGGTCGTGCCAGAGTGGGACAAATGAAACGAGTAAGGTTTAAAGCTTAAAGGTGGGGGGCACCAAATGCGATAACGTAAGAATGCATTATGATTATAGGCAGGCGTTCATGTGTTAGAATTAAACAAGGATATAAAAATAATGGTTTAAAATAGCAAGTGTTATAAGCTAATACTTTTATAGCGGGAGAGGGCGCTATATTATATCTTTGCGTCAAGTAAAAAAATTCTCGGCAAGGCTCTGTATGGCGGAATTTTTGAAAATTTTTAGATGACACCCGAATAAAACATACGCAAGAAAGAAAACATTTGAGAAATTCATCCGAATTGATAACTACGAAACCACACGCACATAATAATCCGTTTTCACAGCTATGGATGGTATAGTAATTTATATTATACGAGTTAATGATTTAGAATGTATTGTTTTATTGGTAGGAGTGTGGCTTCTCCTGTCCTGATGTAAACTCTAATAACATGAACTCGTATGAAAAATCGACTCTCACGAAACATTACTTTTTATTAAAAATTGACTTCACTATAATTGCATTTCCAGTCGTATTTGCTGTTTATTCGCTTCAATCAGGGCCGGCGTAACACGGTAAGCACGGTAAGGCAGGGGAGGCGCCACATTAAAGGGGGCGCCGGTGGGGTTTTAAATCCGGGAAAAAAATTAAGCTAAATATATATATACACACACACAATAATTTTCGAAACCCACGTTTAAATAAGCTCTAACTAGAGCTTTTTTTTAGGAGAAGAGGACCCCATCCTGGATTCGAACCAGGGTCCCTCCGTTTAGCCCGGAGTGTCTTGGACCGCTAGACGAATGAGGACAGGTAATAACGCTCTTTTTCTCCGTATATATATAAGGATATTCTCCGTGTATAAGATATTATTAGCTTTCTCAGGGAACCCTACCTTTCCAGCAGAGCTTAAATTGGGTGGGAACCCACCGCAGCCCAGCTCCGGTACTCCTTCATTTTTGGCGATTATTTAAATATTAGCTGGGACCCCTAAATAGACGCTGTCATGAAAAAGTAATAAATTTGTGATTAAGGTCATGCATTTTGTTGTCCAGAAAAATGGACATAAACAATTGATATGATTTATCGATTCTTTTGCAGCCATTCGATTTTTTAATCGATTTATCATAATATTAGGGCTCCTTCACTTTTTTTTTGTTAGAAATTAAGCCCTGCTTCACAGTCCAGTACCCTTCTCTGTCAAAAATTATTGTATAATAAATTCCCCCACGAAAACTCACAAAAAACTCGCCCCGGTGGCTTTGTGTGTTGACCATTATTTGGCAATTGTGTTATCCCTGAGAAGGGTAATAATATCTTACATCCTTATATACGAAGAAAGAGAACGTTCTTCATGTCCTCGTTCGTCTAGCATTCAAGACACTCCGTGCTCAATGAAAGGGCCCTGGTTCGATTCCCGGATGGGGACGACGTCTCTCTTTCTCCTAAACAAAAAAAAAACCTGTAGTTAAAGTGTGCTTAAACGTGGGTGCCGAAAATTATTGTATAAAAATTTACTTTTTCTATTGCCCTGTTTTTACAATGGGCAGTGATGTTGAAGTATTTTGTAAAGAAGTGCAATAATCTATAGACGGCGACGAAGGAGACATAAGTGGTATTGAATTGCTCGATGAACTTTTCGCTTTTAAAGATTTATTTGCATCTGATCTTTGTCAATTTCGCAATCCTCACGAAACCTTGAACTTCATTCACATAAATAACCTATCATTCCCAAACCTTAGTATTGCATTCAGAATTCTATTGACCCTTCCAGTGAGCATTGCAAGTAGAGAAAGATCTTTTTCAAGGTTAAAAATAATTAACGATTATTAACGATCAATTATATTCGCAAGATAGGCTTGTAAACTTAGCAATAATTTCAATCAAAAATTATGTATTTTCAAAATTAAATATCAGTGAGCTAATCCATAGATTCGCAAATGTGAAAGCGCACAAGAGAAAGTTTGTGTAATCAATTATGTATTATTATAATTTGTAATTATTTTTTTTATTTCATTAATTGTTTTGGTAAAGAAAAGCAACAAAAAGTAGTTTTTTATTTTATTATTTGCACTAAAGATATCCTTACTTCACAATGTATTTTTCACTTACTCTTATATTTTTAATAATAGTTGAATTGAAAGATGAATAAAACTTAAATGGTAAGGGTGAAAGGCAATTCTATGCCGGGTTCAGAGAGGCTCTCCCGTCCTTCCCCCAATATAACAAATTTTTTAAAATTTACAATGGATGCATTATTATTCAAGAACAAACGCATGTGCGCATTTTTGCCTCCATTTTTTTTTTTAGAACTGTCATTGCGGCAGGGGCGCCAAACATATCAACGCCGGCCCTGGTTTCAATTGTCCACTTACATCAAGGACTCCCCCAGCTATTGATATAAGTAGGGAAGGCTTAGACCTCCCTATAGGCTACCCCTAGAAAAATTGTAGCCCCAGGAAAACGGAAGTTACAAATGAAAACGATGTGCGAAGTATTGGGGTGGGAGTGTGTAGACGCCTCCTAGACCTCCAGGCTAACTATGCCAATGTCCTCAGCACAGACACGGACAGAATTTTAATAGTCATAATTTTCAGTTACCTAACTATCTTTACTATGAATTTAAAATTCAAACTTTCCTATGAATACTACATTAAGGAATAAAAAAATTGAATGCTGAAAACAATATCGAAATATTTCATTGAAAAAAAAAAAAGAAACTGTTAATAAATCCAACGGCAATAAAACAGTCATTTATTTAATGAATTAATTGCAGATATGGAACACTCGAAGCTTCCCTATGAATATAAAGGAAGAAAATCTATTTGAATGCAATTGGAAAAGGAAGAATCAAAAACTGCTTAACAGATTAAAAATCGGGATTATAAAAGTATTTGAAAGATAAAAACGCTTTCCCTTCAACTTTTCTTTCTAATCCGCCTACGTTGTTAACTATATTGCATTAAAGTGACAGGATTAAAATATAAAACAAAACTCAATTTAATTTTTTCGTCAAATTGCTTCGATAAAAGTTAAAGGTCCAAATGATAGTGTCACGTAAATCGTCATTCCCCAGCGAAAACCATTAACCAAACGTTTTGGAAACGTTCGATTAGGGAATTATACAGTAATTCTAGCACTATACTCAGCTAGTTAATGGTATAAGTATGCTCGCAATCTGGTGCTCCAAAATCGATAGCCAAAATAATGAGACAAATGGTAATCAAGGAGATATAAAGTGAAGGGTCCATTTCTTACCGAAGCAACTTCCATGCTTGTCCAGCATTATAGTCAAAAATAAATTATTACTCCGAATACTTACCCTTAAGATTTGAAATTTGGGCTTCATTGGCATAAGAGAAGGTATACCACATCCTTTAAATTCTGCTTCTGATATTAAAAACAGAGAAATTATAAGAAACGTCCGTCTAGAAGATACAGTCAAAGCACAAAGATGAACGGAAGGCATCTTTTAGCAATTTCATCATCGCCCATATTCAATAGTTTAATAATTATACATCCTTGTCCCTCATAAACGGAGAAGATGGTAATTTAAGATGGCCCCTCAGACGTGCATAATGTTAAAATAAGCTACCCTGTATGGTCTAGATAGGGTGAAACTCACGTATTTATCCCCAAAGAACACACGCTTTAAATCTCGCAAGAACGCTTGCTGCATTAGAGAGGTACTTGCCACTTAAATTCGTTCCATCAAGCGGATTATCAAGCATGTAAGAGAGTGCGTTAAGCTTCATGTTTTAATTAGTCGTTTTCAGAAGACTAAGAAAAGTAAGGCCAAGTATGCCAGGTATATCTCATAGATACATGTACGATTTTAACCCGAAAATGAGAGTTTTACGTAAACTAAAATGATATATATATATTACTGAATAACAATGAATACCGTTCGTTGATTAATTTAACTCATTTAGATGAAAATACGAAATTTTTCAATGAACGCGTTAGGTATCTCTGAGATACAAAAAAAGCTACACAATGATTTCAAGCCATGGGTGTATGCAGACAGTTTATAAGGGGGTTATAGGCTGAATGTGGGGTGTTACAGAGCTACAACTTACATATTCCTATGTTAAACAGACAAAATTTCATTGCAATAGGGGTTACAACTTCAATCCTCCCCTGGCTACGCCTAATTTTCAAGCATAGGTTCGCTGAAAAAGAACATGAGAAGGTGGGAGAAATAATTCGAGCACTCTTTTTCCCTCCTATTGGCTACCTCTGAGCAGTTGCGCCATTTTATTACAGCCAGGTGCATCTATAAAATATTGTGCATTCCTGAGGGTTTATAAAGCTGTTGTTTGATTGGTTCGGAGCTTGATGTCACGGAAATGTTCATTGGTTCATTTGAAACAGGACTGAAGATTAAACGTAACCTCCGACTAAAACTACAAGTAGCGTCTTTCTTCAAGAATTTCAGCAGCCCAAGAGGAAAATATTTATGCATCATGACGCTTGGGATAGCAATTAAAACATGGCTTATGACTTTATTTTTCATCTTTTAGCGATGCTATTCGAAAGCGACAGGAAACTTGCAGTCCATCCAACCATTTATTCAAAAGTTATATTCTGCAAAGAGCGCAATTAAGAACGTTCGTTTTCAAGAAAAATAGAAAAGATAAAAGTTCAGGGTCCGCCGTCTGCAACCGACACTTTTAGGCTGCCATTAATTATACGCATTTGTTCCACAGAAACTCTAAACAAAAATGCAAAAAACGGAAGCAAAATATTTTTTGTTTTCCCCCCTCGAACTGCTCAGTTTCAGTGTCGGTTTCTTTTAAAGGAAATTATGTCTACACAGGAAGTTGACGTTAATCTTTTTGTTCGATCTGTGTCCATAGGTTGACATTTCCGATTTGATTTCGACATACTTTATGTGTCTCTTTCTGGCACTTCATTTTATTTCGGGCCGAGTTATTTCAAGTTTGTAGATTTATGTTTTAAAATGAAAAGGAAATTAAAACAATAAAAATTGTACCCAGAATCTACGACGCTCTCTTTCGACGTTATTGGCTTTGCTGGATTGATATTTTCAATACGACAGTCAACGAAATTGAAAGATTTTTCTAACGTCTGGCATTTTTAGAAAAACTTCGGAAATCGAGAATTTTCTCTCTTTCTTTGCAAAGAAAATCTTCTTCGCACTGAGCATAAGGAAACAACATGAGACCGTCATTCTTCAGTCGTAATATTAGCTTTGCCAATAAAACAAGCGATCTAAGGTAGAAGAAATGGAGAAACTGACCTCGAACTCACTATACAAGCTAATAAATTTACAACAAATAACTTTCATTCATAACATTTGAATGAAAGTGAGGATAGGCAGTGATGTAGTCGTAATATGAATTGTAGCGGGGTGCTTTAAAAGTGCATAAAACTTACATTTAATACTAGTAACAGATAAGTTAAATTGCACAATATAGTATCATATTATAGTTATTGACACAATGTTTATTATTATTATTACTGCACTTTTTGAAAACGAGTTTTTCTGAGAATAACTTCGTCAGTACACTTTGAAATTATTTTACCCATTTGTCTTGTTTGTTTATATTATAGATTTCAATATATTGGAAATTGATAATAGTAGAATAGTATGCATCATGCATACATCATATGCATAATACAGGTACGAAAATATTATAAACGAAATCTTACAAAGTAACTTTTGTTACGTTCATAATCTTGATTACTAAATAACAGGATATACAGTGAGAAATTGTTAACAGGTCAAATGCAGTGCCGCAGCATAGTTCCGTCTCAAGTATCTCTTAACAAAACATAATTTTCACCACCTTGTTATACACAGAAGTTATCATGGTGCTGTGTTAGGCTTTGTTTATATAGATGCATAAAAAATTAGTTAATTAATTAAATAACGCAAATTTAAATCTAAATATTTACTGTCCTTTTGGGAGGCAGGGCTCGCTCTGGCACGAATACATCACTAATGATAGCAGGACCTGCGCATGGCCAGGCTGGTCGACAGGTTGGAATGTATTCCTGATCGTTACTACTACATGTTCTATTCTTGTAAAACATTTTTAAAGTTTTTAATAGTGATCCCTTTCTCTTCATCTAAACTAAAGATATATAAAATAATTTTCTAGGTATTCTCAACCAGCTAGCTTTTCCTGGGAAAGTAGAAATAAGAAAAATTAAAGTTATATTAAATAAGAAAAAGTAGGAATAAAAAAAATCATTTCACAAATATTCATTCCTATATCATTTCTAATATATTTGTAATCATTAAGTTTTAAATATATGCCGATTAATAAAAATGCAATACGTGCTTATTTAATTTTGGTTTTAAATTACTGTGGCCCAAGAATATCTCAAACTATGTTGATGCAGCCCGTCTGCTTAAACAAACAGTTGCCTTGTTCTGATTTAAATACTCCGCTAACGTGCCATTAGTTAGTTTAATGTAGATGTTATTGTGATGGTCGATACCAACTCCCAACAAAAACTAACCCTTTTTGAAAAGGAAGAATAAAAACGCACCACTACGGCATACTAGACTCGTTTGCTTGCATCGGATGATTCATCCCTTACGTGGGGAGCTAATTTTTCATCAACTGTACACGCGAACTGCAGTATTCATAGCGTCTAAAGCATCTCCTCGTCTTAACGGAACGTTATTTCTAAAGCACGCAAGGGCTTATTTTGAAATTAAACTCAACTATTCCCATATATATATATATATATAAACAAACAAACCACTATTTTATTGATATAACTCAAATGTTATGAACGTAGAATCCGCCTTTTTTCCGTAGTATACAAGCGCATGAATAAGTAGTCATAAAACAACTCGCTGTAAAATAAAAGGTTCTTCACTAATGGTACCGTTCGCTGAGTGACTTTCGAAATTTCGAGCTCCAGGAGCTAACCATTTCCGAACAGCCAAACCTCCCAATCGATAAGGAACGCGGCAATTCTAACTCGCGAGGAAAATGACTAACTTTGCAATTCAAACATAATGTCCGCATTAGGTGTCTCGAAGGCGAGGGAATGATAGTTGTCGCTTTCTAATCTCAAGCCAGTCGGCCATCAGATTCGACGGATCTGTTTTTTATTAATTGCATGCCGATCAAAAACTTAGAAATCAAAGGGAAGAGGACACGAGATGGATTGCAGATTAAGGGGGAGATTTCGTCCTTGTATCTAAATCGAAAACTTCGGGAGTTTCGCTTTCAGTTAAAGGATTGTAATTTCAAGTTTGGGAGATATAACCTTTCTCTTCTCTGTCCCGGAGATCTCGAGTACTGGGCATTAAAGTTATGGCTCTGCGACGTTAAATTTAATGACTGTGGAAAACACCTCCCGTCGCAATTTTGAAGAGATATACTAGGCTGTCACGAGAATACACCTTTTTCTCTGTCAGCCTGCTCCTGCGAGCACCATCTCGACGTTAAAAAGGAGCGTCCAATAATTTGGCTACAAATAAACGCCCGGGCTATCGTTTTAACGACGCGTTTGAATAAAGATAACAGCCCGTTTTCAAAACTGGCTGACTGATGTTACGATTTTCGTTTTATTCTAGTTCTCTATTAATGGTTTTTCGTTCGATGTAACCGCATCCCTGAAGTTGTTGGGCCCCAGAAACAAGCGAAAGTTAATGTGTACTGAATGGCGATAACTTTTGCCCTCCTTCCCCACCCCCGCACTCTCCTTTAGAAATTGACATGTGGGTTTTGGAGAATTTCAGTAACGAGAAAAAATGTTGCCGTTTTCTTATTTCAACAAAATTGCTCCCGGTTTTGTAGATTTCACAAAATTGCAATGTGGTTTTCACCAACTAATGGCCAGGATGGAATGATATATTTCGACATTATACTTGCAGCTAGTTATGTATAACCGTAGTTAATATAGCAGCTAGTTAGTGAAACCGTAGTTAGTAGTTATGTCCGCTGTCATGCATCAGAACGTAACTAATTTACATAAACACACACCGTACTCGCCAGTCAAGAACGGTACTCGAACAAGTATAACCTAGCAACCTAATAGAAGAATTTTTTTACTCGCCAAATGCAAGAATCTATTCGAACGAATATGTAGATTCTTGCATTTGGAATCTATTCGAACTTGGCAAAAGAATTTGTAGAGCCCTCTCTGTGTTCTTGTGTGTGTATATATATCACAAATATTATAATTGAAGTCAGTGGTCTTTTAGTGTGTTTTACTATTTCTCATCTATTGATAAAAGTTATAAAGCATAGCTAAGAGAGAACAAGCAATACAGTAATTGCAAACAATTGTGAGCTATCTAAAGAGCGGAGATTTAATTGGGGAACACACACATGGTTAGAAGATAAAAAAAAGTAAAAGGAAGAAGAAAATATTCAGGTGAAAGACATAAACGATTGAAGGCTTCATTGCTGTAATAAAATTCAATAAATGGGATAAAGTCTAGACGTACCATGAATAAGAAAAATTATCAACGATAGACGATCGAATAGAAAATACGTGGGAATATGGAAACAGACAATAGTTGGTGTTGTACTTAAGGTCAAAAACTAAATTGGGGTTCCTCCCTTAGATCTGGAAGAGCTTTAACCCTTAAATGCCTTAAGTTTTAAATTTGTTACCGGACTTTTAAACAGTTAGTGCGACATATTTATGGACTTAATGTCTAAAGTATCAAAATTTATACCTGCTTTTTTTTCGAAATAAATATATAAAATAAGTATTGTGATTTTTTTATTATTTTTCCATTTATCTGGCTACTGCAATAAATACATTTTTAAATTTAATTTTGAAAATAAGGCTTCTAAGGGTTAACCGCCAAGTCTATGGTTAGGACACTCCGATCTGACGAAGGAACCCTAGTTCGATTTTAGGGAGGCTTTCTTTATATTTCAACACTCTAGCTTGGGTGTCGTATATTTCTACCTAGAAAAATTTTCCACCAAAAATTATAAAAAACCCGCCCCGGTGGCTTTGTGTGTTGACCATTATTTGGCAATTGTGTTATCCCTGAGAAGGGTAATAATATCTGAAAACTAAATAGCAGTAGTCAGCTTTCTACATATATATGGTGTGTATTGATAAACAAGTTCATTTTTATTGTCATAGCCTAGAGTTAATTGCAATTAGTACAAAAGTACAGATTGTTATATTTCTTTTCCCTATTCATTTTTCATGACTCAGAATACAGTATTATGTAATATAATTTAATTTTTATGTCTTGCATTCAACATCCTGTATATAGGGGAAAATTATAATATAAAATAATTTGGACCAGTACCTAGATTGGACATTATAATTTGACCTTTATATGAAAACTGAGCCATGTAGTAGTGTTACGGGCTTTTTTTCATTCGTTATTTACTTTTGGTTTGGTTTCGCAATGAAACTAAATTGAGAGAAAATGTCAACGTTAGACACTTACTTTATTTTATTTAAGCCAAAGAGATCGTATAGGGTGGATTTCAATTAATTTTTGTAAAAATTACGAGTTGTGTTAAATAACCGTTCTTCCAACATAAAGTTGATAGAAAGGTTACCGCAAACCTGGTAAGCAAAGGGAACTAGGGTGAAAACCCCCCAATTAATAAATGAACTTGGGTTCTAAATTGAGACTGAAACTAATTTATTCTATTTACTTAACTAAACATGGTTATAAAAAAACTGCAGAATTACATAACTAGGAAACACAAATTATAAAATAGAAATTTAGTAGCGAAATATGAACTTTATTTCTGGCGCGCAATATTAATTTATTTTACAATGGTAGATCATACCATTTTGCAATAATTGACTTCAGTACTGGGAATAATTTAAAACCAGACATTTTTTTATAAAACGTTTGACCAAACAAATTAATTATCAAATTATTGAAGTAGAACCCCCCCTTAAATTCCTGGCTGACGTTACGAACATTATTAGATATAAAGTTGGATTAAACTAATAGTTATATTTTAAATAAATGAGATTAAAGTTAGGTAGGGCACCAAAAATTAGTAATTAAATAAGGAAAAGAAGAAAAGGGGTGCTTACATTATTAGGTTGATCCATCATGAGGGGGTCCAACGGACACGAGGGGGAAATACCCAAATATAAAAAAAACTCAAGTGGACATCTTGATGTTGTAACAGTTCAGCGAAAAGTTATTAACTTTCTTGGTGACCAACTTTGGAAACAGAAGAACTGAGATCGCCCAAAATGGTACCAGCACACCACCAAGTAGAACGAGTTTTAAATTACCCTATTTTACATAAGTGCATGAACAAACTAATGCACTGAAAGGAAATTCCGATATCATGCATAAATACATTGAACTGCACATTTTCATCAAAACAAGAATTTCACAAATTAGTGGCTATGTCCACCGCCATGCCTGTTGTCTCTGAAAAAAGGAGAATTAATTCGATGCACATTTTATTAAGAAAACTAAGTTCTTGTTTGAAGATGTCCACTGGATTGGAAAAGCTTGATATATTGAATTTGTAAAATGAAGTCTCTAGTGTTCATACAAGGAGTCCAGTCACTTCTTTAACGGTGAATAGTCAATATGCATGAGGCCATTTCTTCTGGGTGTTTCGATTAACATTAATGGCCATAGGTATCGAGGTCCTGTTCCATGTGGAGTTGTAGTCGGCTGTCCAAGTTTTAATTCATGTCATTTCTGTATTAAATAGTTCCACGGGTACTCTTTCCTGGTTTGGTTTCTTTCCCTTAAACAATGAAAGACGAAGGCAGAATCTGACCACAGTTTATATTTTTACGATTTGTTGTGTCTCATAGTTTAATGTACGTGAAAAATGTCTTAAATGAAAAGATGTAATGATGTAGATGGCCAACCATTATTTAAAATATTGAAAGTATATTTATTTATAATTTTTGTGACACAACAGTAGGCAAAACAGCCTGTCTAGACATAACGTTGGCTGATGCAAACACTTTCACGTGACAGCGCCTCGTGACTGCATTTAGTGAGCTGCAATTGTGTTCTTGCAGTCACAAATTAAATGTTTTAACGTAATACTGATAGTTCGTAGGGTATCATGAAGTAATGAGCAAAGTGTGGCATTATATTTTCACAAAATACATTTTTAATTATAATTTATTACCATAGTTTTAAGAATTTAGCGTAAATATAGGGTTCAGTATACTATTTTTAGTTATCTTGTAAAACTGCCTGGTATGGGTACAAGCAGTCGCTTGTAAGATATTATTAACCTTTTCATAGTTAACACACAAAGCCATATGGCGTATTTTACACAGTAGCTAGGCCACTCGGTGGCCTAGCGGTTAAGGCACTCCGGATCTAACTGAGGGACCCAAGTTCGACTCCAGAATGAAGCGATATTTCATTTTCTCCTATACTTTCAAAGCTCTAATTTGAACTCAAGCAACGGTGTCGGAGATCATTACCCAAGCAGTCGCTTATCTTAGACCAGTCTAATAAAGGCAGTAGAGATGAGACGGCTCGGATTCTATATTTCATATTGATTTCGGGCTTGGGGAGCTCGGGCGCATCAGACGGATACAACTGAAGCCGAAAACTGACTTTTCAATATCGAAATTCTCCACACAATACAATTATGTGATTTGTTTTCGAGGATTGTGGAAATACGTGAATGTGAAAATTCTAAGGAAATTAAGTGGTGTAGTTTAGCAAAAATTTTTGAAGTTTAAATCTTACGTCAAAGAGTTAAAGTTATATTTTAAGTTTCGGACTCGGGCTTCAACAAATGAGCCCGAGCGCATCTCTAACAGGCAGTGGTCGAATTTTATAAAACATATAATATTTCTTCCATAACAATGATGGCCAGCAGACTGATCGCCATAGACTGACAGATTGTAAAGTAATTTTATAATAAAATACACTGATAACATAAAATCATTTATGAATGGAATTAAGGCATTAGACAGAGAAACCATATTTCCTCCACACATGAAAAATATTCTTTGCCAGTGAATCCTCCAACTTGAAGAGAATGCTTTTTCGACTTAACCATCAAGGAAGTCTGAAAATTAGCTTTTGATGTTGCAGAAAGGCAATCTCTTCTACATTGATTCAATACAGATAAAAACATTTCAAGTTAAAATTGGTTTTATGCTTTTATGTATCGAAATTCGCAGTTTCATTCCGAAAATCTGAAGGGAACTCAACGGCAAGAATGATAGGCTCAGTAGGTGAGAACTTAAATCATTATATACTAGAACCTGCCTAAAGTAACCACCTTTGGGACTAGATTGCAATGGTCACAGTAGACAGATGGTCACTATATACGACATACTTTTGTATAGGCCTCACTAAGCCCCTACCAGTTTTCTCTTATAAAACGTGGTCACTTTATCCAGGTGGTCAATTTCCGAAGGTGGTCACTTTATCCAGGTGGTCAATTTCCGAAGGTGGTCACTTTATTCAGGTGGTCAATTTACTAAGGTGGTCACTTCACCAGGTTCTACTGTATATACCTTCGCCAATACACAGGAAATAAAATCTACCAAATACAAATTTGTAAACTGCTAAATGAAGAACACGGCAGAGTAGCCATGATAGGCATATCAGCGGCTACTTTTCGTGTCTATTGTATTTGGCTTATAAATAGACTATCTTTAAGGACGACCAATTAACATCATCTGATGTTTTGCTATGTTCTGAAAGTCTAACTGAAATTGAAGATGCTACAAATTGACTTGAGACACCAGTAACGCTACAATTGATTATGAACCTCAGAAGAGAAAAAAATTGAAGAAAGATCTCGAAATATAGCCTACATCGAAAGGAAACTCGCAACCCGATTCACCTTCTTCTAGAAGACACGAATTGGCCTAGGAGGCGGTTGGGATAACAAGCTCCTATAAATACGAACTAAAATAAGCCGAAGAGTAAAACTTAAAAATAAAAGATCGTCAAATTTTGGAAGAGGAAAGCAACAAAACAACTGCTACATGATTTGCATTTTATATAAAGATACAAAAGAAGAATATACGATACCGTGCATTAAATATTGCACTAGTGTCCACTCTCTGTGTACATACATGAGTGTAAATACCAACAAGTACTTATGCTCAAATATTTCCCAAAGAAACTGGCAGATTTAAAGAATAAACCAGTGATATATCCTGGGAACTTTGTTTCTTTGATTGGACTACGACTCAATTTACTACTTTTTGGGCAATCTAAATTGTATTACTAGGAAAATAAATAGCATCATTTTGAAGATTTAAATAGTAGCAATCATATCCGCTACTTCTTTTATTTTTAAAATATTCCGTTATTAATATAAATGAAAAAAAAATTCATGTGGTCCAAATTCGGCAATCGTCCCATATTTATGTGTAAGCACACACATTTTTATCTGTGCAACACGATTTATTCTGTAAAGTTTCTGAGTTTCCTCACCTATGTCCTACACTATATTCCCCCGCCATCATTGTATTGACGACAAAAGCAAAATGCGGAGTAAATCAATAGTAGGTTTCAAAATCGACTGACCTGTCCACGTGAAATGGGCAAAGAAACATTTTTGAATTCTGTATTTCTTTCTGCAACGACAGCTGCTGTCATTGCTTCCAGAGCTGCAATATTTTTTGTTGTAGAATAAACGCTGTCCTCTTTTTCCTTTTTTCTCCTGAGGGAGGAAGACTAATTTCTCGAATTTATTATTGGCTGCAGTTTTGAAATACGTTTACGTTAATCAAAATAACTTTTAATACATGTGCAACAATAATAAGGGAATGATAGTGTTCTTAACTTAATATAACAATGTGCTTAGCATTTATATTTCCTTTTGTTAGACATATGTATAGTGAATATGTATTACATAAGCAATACTCCTTCTCATGCATACTCACTCATCTGTGTAAATTAGAGATGAACAGAACCATTAACTGACCTAGTCATTGAATGGACCCTACCATCCGACAGAGGGTGTTTACACATTTTTAGAACGATTTCGAAGCCATTTTTTTAAATGTTTAAAATGTAAAGATTATTTTTTTAAATATTCCATCTGATAACCTTGTTTCTGAGCTGTAAGTCTGCATCATGCTTTCCATGATAGAAGGGTTTTTTGCAACATTTCCAGAGGTACTGCTTGCCATTTCTGTTCCACAACTTTCCAAAGTCCATCAATGGTAGTGGGTTTGCGCTTAGAGACAGCTCTTTTCAGCAAAACAAAGGTACAAGAGTACATTGGAGAAACATCAGTGGGCTTTGCAGCAATATTTTGAACAGGTATATATGCAACACTTGCATCAGTTTCCATTTTTTCAAGGAATGCAGTGGTAGTTTTCGAGGTATGACTGCTGGCTTTGTCTTGATGCAGTTTTATACTCTGAAAATTGTTGGAATAAAAAAAATGGAATTTCTTCTGTAAATATTGGATGCAAAACATTCTCCTGATAATATGATGAGTTGATTTTAACCTTTTTTTCCACTTTTTTATTTTTAATTTCCCATTGTAAGAGAAACCTGCGACAATCATAAAGTCTTTACTAAAACTTCCTTTGCATTCTCGGAACCAAGTTTGGACATTTTTTTCTCCGCGCTTGTGATAGTAAATGGACCTTTTTTTTTGTTACAATTATTTAGGTGAACCCATGCTTCATCAAGGGTAACAACGTATTTCCATTTATCTCCTGATAAGTAATTTTCATACAGGATTCTGCAACATGTCTTGCGTTGAACCACATGTCTCGACAAAAGACGGTGAAGATTATGTTTTTTAGCTTTTTTAAGTTATAAATCTTGGTTTATTATTTTATTTACTGTTGCTACAGAAGTGTTTAAAGAGTTTGCAATTGATTTCTGCATCGGGGGATTTTCTCTTGTTATCAGTGATCTCACTTTAGAAATATTTGCAGCTGTACATACCTTGTAAGATATTATTACCCTTCACAGGGATAACACAATTGCCAAATATGGTCAACACAGAAAAGCCTCCGGGGCGAGATTTTTGTGAGTTTTCGTGGGGGAATTTATTATACAATAATTTTTGCCACCCACGTATTAATTAGCTCAAACTAGAGCTTATGTAATTTTGGAGAAAAAGAGACGCCGTCCTCATCCTGGATTCGAACCAGGGTCCCCGCGTTTAGCCCGCGGTGTCTTGATCAGCTAGACGAATGGTGAAGTTAGTCAAGATACCGCGGCATAAACGCGGGGACCCTGGTTCGAATCCGGGATGAGGACGGCGCCTCTTTTTCTCCAAATATAAAAAAAAGCTCTAGTTTGAGCTACTTTAACGTGGGTGGCAAAAAAAAATTGTATAGTACATACCTCGTTCGGGTATTCATTTGGAGTCCTCTTTTTATGTAGAAGTTTCGATTGACGGTCTTTCCCTTTTCAATTAATAATGTTGCTTATTTTGCACTTAGAAATATTTATACCATGCGTTTCACAACGTTTTTTAATAATGGAATAAGAATATTTCTCTTCGGAAAGCGCAAAAACGTATCCTTCGACCCACAGCTTGTTTACAGGCGCCATTTTGAATGAAAAATGAATTTGAAAGTAGCAGACGATAATCTTAATTTGAAATAATAACATGTTGCCAGATCCATTTTCCCACAAAATATTTTCATTTTTTAATCCTCTATTGAAATCGTTCTAAAAATGTGTAAACACCCTCTGTATAATGATGTGCAAGATTGATTTGGCAAAGATAAAAAGTATTAGATTACTTCCCCGCTTAGTTGCATCATTGTTACTGGTGATATTGCCTCGTGTGTTTATAATCGTTTGCATAGAATTCTAATATTGATATACGAATCGATATTTTAGAGCAGAAAATTGAGACACAAGGGGAATTTAGGCAATGTAATGTGCAGCAATTTAGTGAAAACAATGAATGGAAAATCTGGACCTATATAGCATGGATTCATATACCTGTTTTACCAATACATGTACAAATAGTGAGTAAATGTTATGAAAAACTTACCAGACGCATTAAATTTGGTTGGAGTGTCAGTACCATTCTAAAATGTGTAAAATATCTTAAAAAGAAAGATTGTCGACTGTGAATTCGCTTTTGGTAGATCTGAAACATGATTACGACAAACAAAGAAATACAAAAACTGAAAAGAGTCCAAAGGTGTGTGGCGAGGTGCATGATTGAAATAACTCGGATCAATCGAAAATGAAAGGGTTGAGTGAAAGGGCAAACAAAATTTGAGTACATAACCGTTAAAATAAAAATTGTTCAAATAACAATGGGCTTGGTATATTGTAAGAACCGATCCTCTACATAAAATTGAAATTCTCAACAGGCTTTCAAAGACTAAAGAAACGTTCTCATACGAGGTATATGGATGAGTGAAGAGCACTTGAAGAAACCGTCGTCCAACAGTGGATAGATAATGGTTAACCATATTGATGATAACATTGGTATTTGTAAGAACGTTTTATGTCAAAATTCCATGCTACATTATGTAGTCTATCATTGTGTCTGTAGGAAGGTAATACAGTGGCGGATTTATAAAATTGCCGCCCTTACGCACAGCCTGTACTGCCGCCCCCTCCCTCCTTTACAAAGAAAGGAATATTTGTTTAAAAAAAACGCATATCATACTCTTAACATTTGATATGTAAAGGAGATTTTTCATATAATTATTCAAACTAATAAGATACAACTCGAAATTATTGCTACCATAATCTCCGACTTCGTGGATTCGAGACATTTTTTGAATCCACAATAATTTTAGTATGGTTTCCTGGAATCTCTGATATTTTTACGTGTATTTCGTATATTTGGGGAAAAAAACACGTACGCATCCTTGTATGAATATCAGTTAATTAAGTTATCAGTTCAAATTTTTCATTATTCATTCTTCTACTATTAGTATATATAACAAACGTGTTAAGCCTGGATTTATAAATGGGTACGCTGGGCAAATACCCAGGGGCAAAATTTTCAGGGCCCTTTGTCTTTCGATTCTGTAGTTTGCATTTGCAGGCAAGTTAAAGTAATCGCTTATATGTCATCGCTATTGGGGAAACAGGGCAATAATTAAAAGAAAAGTTTTTTCAACATTGTTGAGTTCGGAAAATTTTATGTTTAAGCACATTGATGCCGCCCTCCGATAAGTGCCGCCCCTAGGCCTGTGCCTTGTATGCCTACTTAGAAATCCACCACTGAGGTAATATAATAACTCACAAGGGGAACCCACAGTGAGTGTCCCGCGAAAATACGTGAATACGGAAATACGTGTCTCGGCATTCGTGCCAATGCGGCTTATTTTCAGAGATATGGATTTTTAAAGATTTTGCATCCGATATATGAGCTTAAAATACGACATCCTCTGGAAGTCAATTGGTAGCCTAGTTGGTAAGTTACCGGCCTAGCGCTTCGTGTTTTTGCGTTCGATGCCCGTGGAAATCGGTTGTTAATATATCCTTTTTACATGTTCATTTATGTATTTTTATTAGTAAAAATACTTCGCTTACAATCGGATTTTGTTCATAAACTTACTTTAATAAAATTCATATTTATGTAGTTATATGTTAATTGTATGCTTATTGGCAGTGATAATTTCTACTCGAATTTTAATTGTTGATTATTAAAAAGTTGAAAAGTAGAAAAAGTTTTGGTGTAGCCATCCAGCCTGTTATGTAGTTAAGTAGATCCAGCACACTTTAATAATGTTTTTACAAATGACGACGGCACCTCTTCTTCTACTGTTGAAGTAATTCCACCTCATTGTACCCCATACTGTCAACCTCGTGATGTGTACTTCTTCCGTCAAGTAAAAAATTTCATTAAAAGGTTACAAAATTGTGTTGAAAGCTTACAAAAAAATAGTCATTTAAACATGCGAGCAGATAGATGCTTTGAAGATCCATTCACTTATTCACAATCAACTTTCGGCGCCGAATTTTAAGAATACATTACAGTACTCTTGGTTTGTTGCAAAGTTAACAAACGAAAGAAGCGTTTTTGAAAATGTAGATGGTATTTGTTTTCCAGATGATATTAGACAAAGAAAATCAGTTGTTCGAACAATTCATTTATAAAATGCTCACGTTGTAGAATTTTTTTATGTTTTTATTATTTTTATGATAATTATCATCCAAAACTGTGTACCAGTATACAATTCCGACACCTCCGATAGTGATACACAAAAAATATGTTCACGTCAGTCAGTTTTAAAATAAAATTGATTGCATTTTATAAAATAAAATGTTTCTATATAAAGGAAATGCATATAAATGAGATGCACATAAAATGTTTATATGTTATAAAATAAAATTATGTTTATATGTTATAAAATAAAATGATGCTTATATGTTATAAAATAAAATATTACATACTAAAAATGCATTTTTCAATAGATAAATATATTTAAAAAAATATTAGGCATAACAGATGCTAATAGAGGATGACTGCAAAGGCTAATAATGACAAAATAAGACGAATTAACGCAGTTTTCTTTTTTATTTAATGGAATTGTTAAAAGTTTTCAGAAAAAATCTTTCAATCCTTAAATAAAACAAAACTGCGTTATTGGTGTAATTTCATCCCTTCACAGGTTGACAATGAGTACGCAAATTTTATAAAAGTTATATTCACATAAAAACTTACAGCTAACTCCTAAACTTTTTGTACCTTTACAACTCTTCAATTAAAAATTAAAATTCGTGTAAAAATTATAACTGCGAAAAATAGTATCACAGAATTAAATATGTAAATATGAATTTTCCGGCAAGCAAAAGTATTTTTACTAATGAAAATACATAAATATATAAAACGGATACATTAAAAAAAAGTGATCGATTTCCGCGGGCATCGAACGCAAAAACACGAAGCGCTAGGCCGGTAACTTACCAACTAAGCTACCGATTGTCTTGCAAAGGATGTATTTTAAGCTCATATATAGAATGAAAAATCTTTAAATCATTAAAAATCAATATCTCCGAAAATAAGCCGCATTGGCACGAATGCCCAGACACGTATTTCACCTATTTTGGCTCTACTTTCATCAAAAAAAATTTCATCAAAATCGGCGGGGCACTCACTGCGGGTTCCCCTTGTCAGTATGAAGTATATTTTATTCCTTTTATAAAAATATATCAAATTTTTATATAACTTTACTTAATATCGCCCGAGAGATAGACATACAGACAAATATATTGGTACGAAAAAGAAGGATAGACCTATACAAATATGCCTCTGAGCTTTCGGCATGGACGTATACAGGGTGAGTTCAATCCACCGCACATACGAAACATTTTTGAAATAGCCATATGTTCACTGATTGGACTAGTTTCACCAATAGGCGCTAACGAGTAAATGCTGGGTTGTTTATTTTTTCCGAGATACCCTTTTCATTGGTTCTATACTATCAGCAAAAGAGTAAGCCCAATTTGGCGACTTTGCAAGTTATCTTCACCGTGTTATGAACAACGAAAATAAAATTTACAATATTCTTACAGATACAGATTTTAATTCTTTTGTACAAATGACCCAGGCAGCGCCCATACATTTCGCATTGATATTCACTTTTAAGTTAATGATAAAGTTAGGCGCCACTATAGCACTGGCACGAATGAAACGGTCCAAAAAACAAGTTGAAACGTGTTGGTTCATTGTCCGGTTTTCTGTGATAAGAAACCACTATCTGTAAGTGGGAGCAGTCAAGTGCTCTCACCACGAGCGACGATAGCACGAGGTGAGTTAATTATTAAAAATCCGCAAAGCACAATGTTCACCTTGCTGCAGGTGTTCCATGAGCCCACTTAGACGCAAAACCGAACGTGGCCTGTCCCTTTTGGAGTAGATTAGGCATTGAAGGCAGTACCTTGAGGATTCAATGAGTGATGCTATTGGATTGTCCTCCAGCTCTCCAAAGAAGGTGAAGCATTGGTCGAGTGCTGCTGTGTGAAGAAGTTCGACTTTTAAATCTTTGTGTATGTTTGAGTTTCAAACGAAACAAGGAGCTCCACACATTGTTCGTAAACATTTATTTTGAATTATTTGTAGTGTTCTCATTTTATCTGGACCGAGAAAGGTGAATACAGCACAGCAGTAAAGAAGAATTGACCTAATTGAAGATTTATATACCAGAATTTTTGTTGGAAGGCTCATTTTGGATTTAGGTCCTAAAACTGGTAACAGTGTGGAGAAGGCAGCACGAGCTTTGTTTTTAGTAACTTCAAAATGCCTTTTGAAACTAAGTCTTTCGTCTAGCATCATCCCCAAATACTTTGCTGCGTTTGTGTTAGTGATTTTTTTATCTTTTACTGTGACTGAGTAAGAGCCAATTTTCCCACCGTTTCTGAAAATAACTAATTGACTTTTCGCTGGATTCACGGTAAGACCCCAAGCCATAAGCCATCTTTCTATAGTCGTTAAGTTGTCTTGAAGGTTATTTACAGCGGTGTTGATATCTTGACTTTTACATAAAATTGCCGTATCGTCAGCATAAAATGCAAGGATGCCTCTGTTAACTTCTGGAAAGTCACTAGTGAAAAGGTTGAACAATAATGGTCCTAAGAGTGATCCTTGAGGGACTCCTGCAGTAATCGGTCTCCTGTTGCTGAATTCACCATTATTGGCATATACGAATCCCCTATTTCTGAGATAAGACGAAATTACCCTCACAAGGTAATGCGAAATGTTAAGTATTCTTACGCGCGAGAATGATCAGTTTATTAGAATTGGCGGCCCATCGCTATTTCTTAAATCTCTCCATAATTAATAAATATAAAAAACCTCAGTTTTTAAATATTATGCACTAGAGAACATTTAGACATCGTCCCATTTGCCTATCCTAACGGTGGAGGGGGGGGGAGTCGCGGAGGTTTGACCCCCATCGCCTAAGTGTTAGCGTGCATTTTTTTAACATGGTTAATTTTCTGGATTGAGGGTTGAAATAAACCTCACCCCACCTCCATCTTTCTGGTAATGCTTATGCACCATCCTGTACATTTTTAATTCAGTGACCTTTTGCCCTAATACAGTGCTGATAATTGTCATCATCTGATTGATGATATTACAACTAATCAATGGTTCCGAAGCGCATGTATTTTTTTTTTCTTTTGTGGGTACGAGGTAGGCAAGCTATGCTCCATTCAGCGTCTAAAATCGTGTGAAATTATTACGAAGTTGTAAAACAAGTTCGCGATCACTTTTTATATAACCTAGCATGAGTAGTATATCTTTTTGTGTTTAAAAACTGCTCGGTTTTGGGGGAGAGAGGAATGGCTTCAGCTAATGTCCGGCCCTGAACATTTGGTAGTTGTAACATAAAAACTATTTGTAATAGCACCGGGAGCAGGGGTTGATGGGGTCGTAACCCCACTGACCTTTTGTTTTCCTGTATACAATTAAATTTTGATTGTCGAAACTCTCCCCACCTCTTAGTACACCCATAACCCCTTATAAAATGTTTGCGTACGTTACTGAAACATTGTATTTTCTTTCACTTTATCTAATAAAAACACTGAACATAAGACACGTTACGTTTCTACCTTTCCACTAGTAGTCAAGTTTCCTTTTTTGTATCGTACAAAAATACGTAGCCTATTAATTATTTGTGGTGGGGGCCTGGACTTCACCCTATGTTGCCCCCTCCTATACTTCGGTCTTTATAAGAAGGCTAAATTTGAATATGATATTCAACTTTTCTTGAATTTCTCAAGTTATTAAAGGACTTAGGAAGTGGGGAGAAGCGTGTAAGCACCGGCTCCCCTTGGAGAGATAGAGAGGATTGCCTCATTGGAGGAATTTTTAGGAGATTTTTAGAATACGTTTAGTAATTACAGTGATTGCGTTAACTTGTTAAATTTAAACATATTTGATTTTGAAGTAGCTGTAAAGTTATTTTTTTCTCTATTCGTTAAATTGAAGTTCTATATTATTTTTGTTTTATTTCTGAAAGTCATAGCAGAAAACAATTTACTTTAATTTTTATAATCACATTGCAAGTTGCAATTCAGTTTGTGCATAAGAGAAGCATTCATTTTATTTTGAATCCCGCGCGTGGATGTTTTCGCGAAATAATGTCAGCCAAACGGGTTTGGTTATTTTATAAAATTGCATTTAAGAGTTTGGCGAGCTTTCTTGGCGAATGCTATAGATTACAATTCACTTCTACCCAATTTATTATATGCGTAATCAGTTTCTAGCCAAAATATGAAATCATTCCGTTCAGTCTATTCTGTGTTGAATAGTCATAAAACCAATAATTAAACTTATTTTCTTGGAACGAAATACTGCCGTAATAAATCTTATACTAATTTGGCTGAACATGTCGAATGTCTCGTCAAGTGGGCGTGAAATCTTGAAAAGAAGGTTGGCCTCCACTAACCCATGATTGGCTGAATCAGCAAATATAGTCCGCTCGAAAAAATTAAAAAAACAAAAAAATATAAAATTCCATTTTCCGACCCAACAATGATTTGCAAATAGGCTTATAATAACATAAGGATTTCAAAAATGTATCGGAGGTGCGGTGGATTAAATTCTCCCTGCATACTTAGATTTTCAGGTCCTTTCCTGCATACTAAATTTCCTCAGAAATACAACATTTGCATTTCCGGTTGCAATATTCATTTTTCAAGGAAACAGCTGAACTTCATTAAAATTCCTGCTCAATTGAGTTTGGTTCCCAGACTCCAGCAAACGCGATAAAAAGGTACAAAATTTGACCAAAGCCAGAAGTAAGACAACAAAATCATCCCATTTATGTCAGTTGAACTGGAGCTCCAATTTACATAAACGAGTGACTGGAACAACCGTATAATCGATAGCGAGAATTCGAGAACGCCCTTCTTTTCCATACAGAAGATCATTAAAAATTTAACGAAGGCTGAGTAAAACCTTCCCTTTAAGCTTCTGCAAAAAGGTACGTGCAAAGGTCTTCTTAAGGGTGTACCCCAGTTATCGAATGTGGTATTCCTCCCCATTTCGTGAAGCTACTGTTTCCGGATGAAGATGCTTCATCTGCCCCTCATCCCCCGGGAACGTGGGGAGCTAACTATAAGGCTCCCCGGCGGCAAGAATGAAGGAAGACAATGCGGCTTCACTAATATTTTGCTCAAGCGGATTCCTTCTTTCTCTTTTTACGTGACGGCAGGCGAATGGTTCGTGAGGTCCATGTCGACGACGAGAGAAAAATCTTGGACAGAAACAACGCGACTCGAGAATACCAACGAGGCTGTTCTTTCCTGCTGAAAGTTAAAGAGCGGCGGCAAAAGTTTTAACAGACCTGAAAGACATTGCTCGACTAACTCCCATTGCAAGAGAGTGCGTCGAAGAATCTTAAATTCCTTGTTTTTCAAGTTTTCAGTTTTTCCCTCATTTTGCTTATGGTAAGAGAAAGAAACATAAACACTTTTAGGAGATAAAACTCTCGGTTTGTATTAGGTTTGCTCTTTATTTCAAAGCATCTTCATTTTATTTCATTTCTGTTGAATTTAAGATACCCATTTTGAACCCGATTTTATTTTTAACTTTATACAATATAATTAGCGTATGGCACACACTCGGAACAGCGGTTTGGTCTGCGCTGATGGAAGAAATTATCGAATAGTATTAACATTATTTTATTTTAAAATTACTGATAATTGGTCTAAGCATGCCCCAAAATATCCCCCTCTTAATTTATTGCTGAGATGGTTTGGACCTACGTTTTGCATCTCTGGGAATTGAACTCCATTTTTCAAAATAGTAAAGTTCATGTACAAAATAACAAGGAAACAGATAACAAAATATCAATCCATCGAGAAATATAGCAAGCAGAACATTCAATACCGGATCCAGTAGTGCTTTTCAATTCTTGAAATCCGAAGACGGCGCATAACCAATTTTGGGCGAGATTTGCGGATATTGTGAGAACATGTTTTTTTTTTAAATATTTCTTTTCTTTCTTTCATAATAATTTTCATGCAAGTGATAGCACCTTTTTATAATTCACCGTTGTATTTAACACGTGCAGTAATTTATTTTTAAAAAGTAAACGCTACGATAAAATAAAATTAAATATAAAGGAATTTATATGAAATCTTAGAAGGTATGAATTGTTTATTACAGGGTCGAAGTCAGAACTTGAAGTTTAGAGTTGACTTCTGAGGGTGTGAGAAATATGAAATTGTGTATTATGCCCCAGAGTAGACTTGAACCAACGACCTTCAGTTTACTGTTCCCATATTTTTCAGTCGTTGAAGTTACTTAGCCCATATTGTTTGATCCACATGAATTTTATTAAAAGGGGGCGAACTGATTAAAAGTACATATATTCAATAAACTGTTCTCTCTCAATATTTTAATTAAATTTTAATGTACATTTGCAAGATTAAAATAACATGGACTGTTCGAATTTTATACGAAAAATTCCCTCTTTTTTTTCTTTGTTTGCAATCTAAATAGGAAAATGAAAGCTTTATAAGAGTGCTCCACAATCATTCCTAAAATGTCAAGCAAAAATCTTAGATTCGAAATGGGGTTATGTGTTTCCATTCTTTTGGAGATGATTGTGCAACCTCTCCTATTTAGGTGTTTTCTAGGAAATAAAGGAATTCCTTTATATTTGAATTAATGTCAATTTTATGTGGTTACTGCTTTCCGATGCGAATTACATACTCCGCTTTGAGCATTCGGCATTGAGATAGAGATGAGACCCTGGTTGCATTTTTAAAAAAAGCATTTGGCAAACTATGCAATTTCCTTCTGTAGAGTGAAGGTAAGTAACGTTTTCTGTACGAAGACCTTTTTGAAGCTTACCAGCCATCACGCGTCCATGTGACAAACATCATCTAAATTTTCCCTTGCATATATATGTATTCTACAGGTAATTTTTTTCGCTCACGCTGTTTTTCATTTGCTATTTAGAAAGTGGTATGGCTCAGCAGGGATTTGAGGCCTATATAAAAGAGAAGGAGCAAGGCGCCGTCGGAAAAAGTGCTTTGGATGTCTGTGGGTGGGACTGGAGTTCCACAAATCTCGATCTAACGCTGGATAAATGTCGATGTTCGTCACGCGTCACGAATTCAGCCGATCGAAATTTGGAGCGAGGGGCTGACGAAGCGGGTGGGTGAATTTCTCCGGAGAAAATTCCGGATTCAACTGCTATCCACCCTGGCTGCTTCAAGGCTGAAGGCGACATTCTGACGAGAGACAAGTCGTCGCCTGTGTTTTCAAAGATGGCACGACCAAACCAAATCCGTCAAATCGTCGTAGACGGATTCCGAGACCACAGTGAAGTATAGGCGGGCTGTACACAACAAGGAATCTGGTATTTGGACATCGTGAATGACTCGAGGGAACACATGATAGTCGTCGTAGTATTCCTTTTTTTATCCGGATCGAGATTCCGGGAATTCCGGAGAGGCGGAGCAAACCCATCCGTCCGTTTCTCCACTGACTTATAACCCCTCTGCAAAGAGCGGACCTTTTGTTTGCTTAATGGAGGCATGTGTGGCAGGCATTGTCATCTTGGGAGAGAAAAGAGCGAGAGATCTGTTTATCTGGCAAAGGCTTTTATTTCGGCCTCCTTTGAGCTCGTAGTCGTCTTCGGTTAAAAAGGATGAGAGACTGTTCTGTGTCAAAAATATTCTCTGGCTCAAATAATTCTTGCTAAAAGATGGAGGAAAACAAATAGCGGTTGACGTAATTGTTGCTAGGAGCTTATTTATATATTTGTCTAAATTCGTGCTGTATTCAGCGTCCGTTATGTTAATATACGCTTATGTTTAGCGTCATATCCTTTGTCGATGTATTCAAAAAATTTCGTCGTTTAACAAAAATAAGTAAATCTGCTCTTTGAAACAAACGCATTGTAGGGTTAATGCAGGGTCTCATATCCCCCTCTAATTCTCCATATTTCTAAGAGCAGATGTGTATGCGTATTTTTTTGCAACCGAAACAGGGAAAATCGATGTATTTGAATGTGAATTTTAAATTTTAGTGTAGATATGGCCTTGTATCGTTTAAAACTAAAGACAGGATTTAACGAGAGGTTAAAATAATATACAGTGAAAATCGTTTATAACGACGCCGGTTATAACGACCAACCGCATATAACGACGGAATTTTTACAAGAAGTTTGGTTTGCTATTCTACTCCATACTAAATATATCGGTTATAACGACATCGTATATAACGACGAAACCTGCTATAACGACGGCGATTTTGTAGTCTACGTAGATTCTAAGTAGGGAAATTCGTATCGGATATAACGACGCGACTTGACAGTCATAAAGCAGAACCACATAGGTTAGTTATTAAAATTTAAAGTTAGTTATCAAAATTTAAGCGTTATTCTAATCTTGTTTATTTACAAATGTCCGAGTAATTTTTATTACTGCTAAACCTGAATATTAAAGATAGTGAACTTAAAAAGTGATTTATTAATTGAATATTACGAGAGTAGCATTCTTTAGTGGTCAATTCTATTTCCTCAGCCTAGGAATCATAAAATTTTAAACAGGCACTGTTCGGAAGTCATTGGTATAATATAATAAATATTTTTAATACATTTGTTTTCCATATTATATATTTTACATAGTGTTTTTTACAATTTTTAATTTAGAAACTAAAAAATATGTATTTAGTGTGGTTAAAAATATAGTTTAATATATACCGTAATTGAATTTATTGTAATTAAATATATTTTTATTTAATTCTTTAAACCAAAAGTTTATTACTATTTATCATTAAAATTATTTATAAAATCCTAAAGTGTATTACAATACTATGATTTTAAAAGTATATCATTTATAACGACTATCGATTTATCTATTATTACTGTATCTATATTATGTCTATATTATTATATTATATATTATATCTATATTATTATATTATATATTATATCTATATTATTATATTATATATTATATCTATATTGACCCATATTATATATTATATCTATATTATTATAGTATATATATATTATATCTATATTATTATATTATATATTATATATTACCATATATATTATTATATTATATATTATATATTACCATATATATTATTATATTATATATTATATATTACCATATATATTATTATATTATATATTATTATATCTATATTATATATATATATTATTATATCTATATTATTATATATCTATATTACTATTTATTCGGACTTGGAGGTCGTTATAACCGACTTTCACTGTACATATCCTATTCTGGATTAAAAGAGAATCCTACGGCATGTAAAAAACGAATTAAAAGTGAATATAATAGAATTATATTCTATGTTTCAATTATGTTACACTCCCTTACTACGAAATCCATTTCGCTGCATATCCAGATCCACATTTACTTTGGCTATTTAGTTTTTAGTTAAATAGCCCAACGTTATCGAAATAATTGCGTTTATGGAAACCACTCTTAAGCCATATAAGTATTGATTTTCCATTTTGAAAAAAATAATTTGTATATGTGCAGTAATTCTCATAATTATAAGACCAGTAGTGTTTTCATAAAATTATATCATAAACCACAAGAAAGGACATTTATATTATTTATTAAGAGTTTAATTGTGAAAAAGGTGGAACAAAAGAATTACACGCTTTGTTACAAAATAAACTAAAGTAGAAAAAGAAAGCATTTAATTCATATGCATAATTTCAACCGGATTGTGGTCTATGAGTTTATAGGATCTAACGCCATTAGTTTTTTTTTCTGTGGTGAGGGGATACACCCCGGTACCCCACACAGTTGATGAGCTTAAAGTTAGCATTCCCATAGCAATTTACAATGTGCTAGTGTCAATACTACGTGAAGTGACTGCTAGTCTTAGGAAACGAGTACCACATTTGTATCCAGGAAGGATCCCATAGCAGATCCCACATAGTTGATGAGCTTAAAATTAGCATTCCCATAACAATTTACAATGTGCTAGTGTCGATACTACGTGGTGACTGCTAGTCTTAGGAAACGAGTACCACATTTGTATCCAGGAAGGATCTCATAGCAGATCCTACATAGTTTATGAGCTTAAAGTTAGCATTCCCATAACAATTTACAATGTGCTAGTGCCGATCCTATGTGAAGTGACTGCTATTCTTAGGAAAAGAGTACGAATATTTGTATACAGGAAGGATCCCATAGAAGATCCCACATAGTTGATGTGCTTAAAGTTAGCATTCCCATAACAGTTTACAATGTGCTAGTGCCGATCCTACGTGAAGTGACTGCTATTCTTAGGAAAAGAGTACGAACATTTGTATACGGGAAGGATCCCACAGAAGATCCCACATAGTTGATAATCTTAAAGTTAGCATTCCCATAGCAATTTACAGTATACTAGTGTCAATCCTACGTGAAGTGACTGCTGGTCTTAGGAAAAGAGCACGAACGTTTGTATCCAGGCAGGTGATCATTTTGAACGCATGCTGTAACCACCATTATACATTGTACATTGTAATTTAATATTACGACCTTCTGTGTAAACAACAAACGTGATTTCTGTACTGCCAGTGTGATTTATATAGACCTATACCCCGTATCACACGTATTACCACACAAGTAAGGTTCCGCGACTTTTCGATCGCACTGTATTTCTCTCTTTCGTCAATTTCATTCTGAGCAACTGCGACACAATTTATACTACACTAAATTTTGTTGCCGACCAAGGTTTCAAAATAAATCAGCAATCAACTTCTTTATATAAAAGCTCGTACTTGGCGCAGCAGGACTGCATCTGTCCTTGCGTCATTAAAATTCGACTAAGTAAAAGCTTTCGAAATAGTTACAGTCTCTTCTAAGAACTCGCTGTCATCAATTCTGTAGTGAATCTTAGCGGTTTTTACATTTTAAGTAAAAATCGTTTGTTTAGCCTTTTTTTTTTAAACAGGTTTGAAAAATTTATGCTAGGTGGCACTTTTTACGAGTGAGAGGATGGAGGGAATAAAGGAAGGAAGAAAGTTGGGCAGGGTGGCTGAAAAGGGCAGCACTGTAAACCCAGAGAGGCCGTAAAGACTGCGCAGCTAACTACTATACCCAGATAGCAAAGATCGTCCTAGGGACATCCCAAGGATATCCAGCACGTCCTCAAGACGTACAAAGAACGATCTTTACTATCTGAGCGATTGAAAGTGGAGGAGGGGGGGGGGGGGATACAGCACCAGATGTGTCCGCATGCCGAAAAATTCTTCATCTAATTTCGGGCGGGAAGGAGGAGGAGGAGGGATTGTGCAAGGATTTTATTGGGAAGGGTGGCCGTTCGGGCGGGAAGGAAAGAGGAAAATAGGTTTCAACTTCCAATGGAAAAGAGTTAGGTACCAAGGAGATGGTAGGCGAGATAAAAAAAAAAGGGCCACGCGCATGGGAAAAGAATAGGGGGATGTAGCCGTTCTTCATTTTCTGCCCAATATTCATTGCCTATTTTCTTGGAAACTATTATATTTACGTAAAAATCAATAAGCCCTTTTCGTAAGGAATTTTGTACTCCTTAATTTAGTAACCACCATTTTCCCCACAAAATCAATAGTTCACGAGATAGTTGCAAAAAAACTGTAAAAACAATACCATTTTCCCCCAACTGATGACGAAAACTCACTTCTGATCCTGCAGAACATTTAGTATGTTCAATAATACGCGTCAATGGACATATCTGCTAATTTCCAAGACGTTCATATTTTCTGTATTTATTTTTTGAAAATGGGCTATTTCAAATCCTCCTCAAGGCCAATATTGCAGTTGATGATCAACTTCATTTCAGTTCAATATTGCCTATTTGTAAAAATTTCCTTCACTGTACAATAGGAGACGCCACCATGGACCCACGAGTTTCTTTTTTTCCTCCCAAACAACGGATTTGTGACTCGGGCTTTGGCGACGTTGTCTGACATCGAGTGTTAACAGTGTCAGCATCATTCGGAAGAAGGTGGCACATAACCAACTTCTAGTTGCTGTGCCGTATTTCCCAATAGGCTATACTAGGCTATAGACTAGGGCGGCAAAATTTTGTGTATTGAGTCTGATATAATCAGATGTTTTACCGAGAAGACAGCTAGACGTCATGCTTTCCATTTAAATACAAGTGTTCGATGGGCTTTTATTTTTTGCTAAAATTAAAATTTATTTCAATAAAATTGAATTTGATTTATTATATACAAAGAAGAGATAATACTTCAATATAAGTTAATATTGTTTAATGTTTATGTTTCAATTTATGAGTTTGTTTTTCAACATATTTATTTTTAAATACGAAAGTTTTTGGCGTATATTGAATGTAACAATTTTTATGTTCTTACCACTGATTGGGAGATGTCTAGGAAGGGACGGCAAAAGTAGCCTGGAAGCGGCAAAATAGCCTAAGGGCGGCAAAATATAATCTGCCCACGTATAGTTGCTAAAGTTTTTATAAACCTTTCGAATTATGATAATCTATTTATCTTTAGACATAATTTTTACCCAGCACAAAATTCAAGTGTTTCTAACATACTTATCAAAATGCTTTATAAACCGGGTTTACTTTTATGTGGAATAATTTATGTGATTTGCACAAGAAACATAATAGTCAAGTTCATAAATATAATATACATAAAATATTCTACTCTATTTTCTATCTGATGATCTAATTATTTATTCCGAATATAAGAAGTAAATATTATGGGTCAAAATAGTTTTATCTTGAATCAAAAAAGCGTTGATATCGAAAGTTAATTTCCGAAAGAGATAAGATTTCTCAAGTATATGTCAATATTCTCAAAAGCATTAATTAGTGCTAAGCCCGGACTTAAGGTGCGAGATACCCTTGGCATAACAATATTTAGCTCTTCCCGGCGCATTATATACCGCCGCCCCCAAATTTGACGAAAAATCACATAAAATCTGGAGAAGCACAGGAAACTTCCTACTAAAAAAAGCAAGTAGAATTCCGTCGACTCGCCCCTACAAATGTGATGAAAAATTCTGGAATATGCAGAGCGGAAGTGGAATATTTGGTTGGTTGGTTGGTTAAATTTATATGGCGCAAGGACAGAAATGGTCATTCTACGCCAAACAACGCAAAGTACGTACGATGGAGTGGAATATTTCTGATCATCTTATTTGTGCATTATTATAATATAAAATAAATATATTTTTATCAAAAAATTTGTTTTATTTGACAACGAGTGGTTTTTTTTTTATATTTGCAGGGTAGGGGCTGTTTCCCGAAAGTTTGTGAAGTTCAAATTATGACAAAAAGCAGGTATGACGTTTATGGTCTTTGCGCCATAAAAAGGCAAATAAATAAAAGGAGGGAGAATGCTTTCCCGGTGAGAACGGACCAATAGATCCTACGGTAGCTAGATTGTAATTAGAAAGGAAAAGGTGATTTGTTTTCAAATTTGCTTTGATTTAAAGATAATTTTGATTTGATTTAAAGTTTATTTTGATTTGATTTAAAGTTTATTTTGATTTGATTTGAAATTTGATTGATTTGAAATCTGATTGATTTGAAATTTGATTGATTTGAAATCTGATTGATTTGAAATTTGATTTAATTTGAAGTTTAATTTTATTTGGTTTGATTTGGAATTTGATTTGATTTGCTTTAAAATGTGATTTGATTTGCTTTAAAATGTGATTTGATTTGATTTAAAATTTGATTTGATTTGGAACTTAATTTGAAGTTTAATTTGATATGGTTTGATTTGGAATTTTATTTGGAAATTTATTTGATTTGATTTAAAATTTGATTTGAAACTTAATTTGACTAGGTTTGATTTGGAATTTGATTTGATTTGAAACTTAATTTGACTTGGTTTGATTTGGAATTTGCTTTGATTTAAAATTTGATTTGATTTGAAACTTAATTTGACTTGGTTTGATTTGGAATTTGACTTGATTTAAAATTTGATTTGATTTGATTTTAAATTTGATTTGATTTGATTTTAAATTTGATTTGATTTGATTTTAAATTTGATTTCATTTGAACTTTGATTTCATTTGAAATTTGATTTGATTTGAAAATTGATTTCATTTGAAATTTGATTTCATTTGAAATTTGAAATTTGGTTTAATTTGAAATTTGATTTCATTTGAAATTTGAAATTTGGTTTAATTTGAAATTTGACTTGAAGTTTAGTTTGATTTCATTTGAAATTTGATTTGAAGTTTAGTTTGATTTGATTTGAAATTTGATTTGAAGTTTAGTTTGATTTGATTTGAAATTTGATATGAAATTTGATTTGAAGTTTAGTTTGATTTGATTTTGAAATTTAGTTTGATTTGATTTGAAATTTAGTTTGATGTGATTTGAAATTTAGTTTGATGTGATTTGAAATTTAGTTTGATGTGATTTGAAATTTAGTTTGATTTGATTTGAAATTTAGTTTGATTTGATTTGAAATTTGATATCAAATTTTACTTTAAATTCAGTTTGCTTTGAAATTTAGTTTGAATTGATTTGAAGTTGAATTTTATTTGATTTTAAGTTGGGTTTAATTTGATTTTAAGTTGGGTTTAATTTGATTTTAAGTTGTATTTGATTTGATTTTAAGTTGTATTTGATTTGATTTGAAATTAGGTTTGATTTGATTCGAAGTTTTACCGCCTGCTTAAATTTTGCGACCTGAAGACTTAACTAACGTGCCGTTTATCAGTGGCGTAGCGTCACTTCAAAAGTGGGCCGCTTCCAAGAGTTCACCACACCCCTAGTCCAATGAAAAACTACAATTCTAAAAACTACAAATATATATGAATTGTGACTTTTTTATTTAACGTGTGGTGGGGGGCGGACACTTGGAGATGCCCACTTTTGAAGTCACGCTATGCCACTGCCATTTATAACTCCGGGTTTAATTAGGGCTCTTTAAGCTTTCTGCAGAAGAAATATGAAATAATCGAATGTATGGAATATATTCGGGGAGTAGAGTCAGAAATTTACACAAAGAGTAGAATGCTATTTTAAGGCACATTTTCTGCGTTTCTGGTTTAAACCCATTAAAGGTGATTTCGACAATACCATTGAATATTGCAAAATGATCCTGTTTTAAATTACGATAATTATTTACTTCGAGAGTTATATAAATATTTCTACATTGTGCTTATAGCATATTTACCCTTGTTGTTTTAACTGTTGCTTCAATTTTGTTAGATGTACTTATTACATACAAGGTTTCAGATAAATAAGTACCAAAATCCTAAATTATAGAAACAATTGTTTATCCACTATGCGATCCTCGTATTCCCTTTTCCTTCCTATTGCTGTAGAGGAGAAGGTCCGGGAAGCACCCTGGAATTTAGATCTAATAAATAAGCGAAAAGATTAATCTCTCATTGGACAAAAGCAAGAGAAAGTTCTACCCGCTCTTGAATTGATCCTGATGGTCATATGGACTTTCTTCTTCCCACACTTCTTCCATTTGTTCCCTCTCATGTCAGAGAGAGGACTCTCCTCTTCTAGGTCATTCTTTTCTTCTCTAAATCTCGTGAGTCGAAGGTAGGTTCAAGTTTAATCTAAACAATTATGGATGCTAAAATAAATTAGTCCTTATACGAAACTTTCTCCAGGAAACCTACTCCACTTAAAGAGAGCCTCCTCTCTGGCAAATATAATACTGAAAGATCGCGCATGCCTAGCTTCAATAACTCAGTATAAGGAGCATCGAAACAGAACCCAAAGACTACTGGTTCTAATGCCATAATTCTTAGTCACGCCTATTTCCTTTTCTTTTCAGAATTCTATGAATCACAGAAAGGTTCCAGTTTATTCCAAAAAAAGTCATAAAAATTATTAATTACTTCCCACAGTGATTTATCATATACCATCCGGATTTTACTTAATAAATAATGAGTTTTAAAATCAATTTATTCAAATAAACTACTAAAATAAATCACGAAAAGATTCTAGAGATATTTATACGCGATAAACTATCATCGAAATTCAGATGTTGGAAACTAAGTATCAAACAGCACAAACCAGGCTAAACGTGCCATCGCGTGGCTATCTACGTCACAACATTAATAATAAAAACCAAATAAAACCAACAATTGCAGCGTCCTTTTTATCTCCCTTTTTTGTGTTGTTACGTTGCGAAAGTCTTGATTTATTGAACGTGAATAATACAAGAGCAACCAACAAAAACTGATTCCCCCCTCTAATTCCAATGAAAGAAACAGCCATTAAGAGAGGATTGTAGAAAGGTTTGACATATTTACCAAACCAGAACAATGACTGGGAAAATGTGGTTTTCTTTTTGTTTCACGAAGATGTATTTGTTCGTCGGTAATTTATCTTATTCGAGCAAACATAAGCGGACCCTCCGGAGTGGGAGCGAGACACTTCCTCCCTTGAGAATTTTAGTCACAAGCGGCAGGATTAACAAGATGTTCCCTATCTAGTTTCAAGAAATTGAAATTTATCGACGTACATATAACAAACGAGAAAGACTTAAGGCCTGACGTTTGTCAGCGTTCCATGCCGTGGAAATTTGGAAGAAATTGTAATTCACAAATCAAAGGGAGCAAGTGTTTTACGATGTCTGTGGAATTCTTTTCTATGGCACGGCTTTTTTTTTTTTAGGCTAATCTATTGCGACGGACAGCATGTCAATTTCATCAATCTTTATCACTTTTTATAATGCATGTAACACGGATTAAAAAGAGTCTTTTTCATACACAATTTTTTCTTGGCAAACTGCCAAAGAATTGACGTCGGTGTGAATGAAATATCTCTTACAATAGAAAACGTCAAAGTTCTGTTGAAAAAAAAAAAAGAGTCTTTCACTCGACCTAAAGGTTTTTTTTCGAGAAAAACGTTATATTTATAAAAAAAATGCTGTTGTGTATTTTATCCTTTATAACGGTTGCTTTGAAAACGTTAGGAAGGACACAAAATTATTTCACTCTAGGAGTATTCAAATTTTATTTGCTCTTCACCGCATTCGTAAAATATCGATCCATTGATGCTCATATTTATATTTTTTACAATCTGTGGTTTCTTCATGTTTGTTTAAAATGGTCGTTTTATTCAACAATAAAACCAAATGCCGTTTCAGTTACATCGTAACCTTTAATAGCCAGAATTCTTCAATATACAAGACACTCCAGCGAAGGAGTGAATACTCAACTATATCTGTTCACATACTAGGCTCACGTTTAAATCGGGGTAAGCTGGAAGGCTTACAAGCTATGTCCTGATCCGGAGGTAGCGATTAGCAGTTAGTCCCATCCCAGACGGCTTAATCAGTATGGAAAAAACAATGGCATGAATCTGTATTATTAACGAAAAATAATGGTAAACTCAGTAGCAAGAAAGTATAAACAGTGAATTTTTTTCAGAGATTCCCAAGATTAACATGTGTGATCAAACTCTGTTAAAGGAAACATGAAAACATATGGAAAGATCAACAGAACTGAAAAGATACTATATAGATGCTGTAAAAGAAAAATGTTGTAAAGATGCTGTGAAAGAAAAGATGCTGTACAGATGTTGTAAAAGAAAAGATGCTGTATAAATGCTGTAAAAGAAAAGATGCTGTGTAGATGCTGCAAAAAATAACAAATAATGCAGAATCTTTACCATCCAGATTTCCTTCTTGCCATTTACTTGACGCTACGTTTAGAAGTTGCTGAGGTCCATTCAAGACTGCCTTTAATATATTCTTTCTAAGTTCTTTTCTGGTTCTTTTCTAGTTTTCTTTTCAATACTGTTCTTTCTTCAGCAACTGACATCCTATTATCAGCATTCTTTAAAAACGTGCTCTCCAAATTTAAGTCTACTGTCCTTTGCAATATGATGTAGTTTTCGTTGTTAACTGATCATTTTCGATACCTTGCTATTGCTTACTCTATCCACCCAGATTATCATTTTTATTATTATTATTATTATTATTACCAGGGGTCCCTTGTAACACCACATTTCAAATGCTCTTATAATTTCTTCCAGTATTTTAGTTACGTGTCCAAGTCTCGCAACAAAATGAGCATGGGTTCCAAACCTTCCATAAAAGCAGTCTTTTTCTGAAGATGAACTCTAAATTGTTTGAGGAATATGTTCTTAAAGTATCTGATAAAATATCAGAGGGGAGGACGTTAAGTCGTCTGTAGCTCAGTTGGAAGAGCCCTTGGCCGGATACCAAGAGGTCGTAGGTTCGGTTCCCACCAGGCACCGTGAAATCATTCTTTTCTTTGCGAGTAATTTATTTAATATTACCTCACCATCGGCTATGGTAAGAAAATTTTCTCGACTTTAATATCTCGGTTTTCGGACGTTCGCTTCTTTGGCGTCGATTTGGTTTAAAAAGCAGTGCAGGCACTGCCCCATTTTAAAACTCGTCTATAGTAAAGCTTTATATACGCTCGCAGAGGGAAGGAAGATAGTTCGTCTGTCCGTAGCTCAGTTGGCCGAATACCAAAGGGTCGTGGGTTCGGTTCCCACCAGGCACCGTGAACTCGTTCTTTTCTTTACGAGCGAAGTGTCATCTATGTATTTTCAAAGTTTTATAAATTCTAGTACAAAATGCACCTACTAAAGAAACATGCTGTCTTTAAAATAAATATTTCATCTGGTAACTTACGGGTTTACTTCACTCGTAAAATTAAACTAGGGGTGTATTTACTTAACGACCAAATGGGGTTTTTATAGTGCAAAGTTTCGCTTTTAATATGGAAGTTATGGAGAACTAATATCAGTTTTTCACTAATAGGAAAGGCTGTTATGATTACGTCCATGCCATAAGTGTAACTTGGGAGTCCAGGCTATGGGGGGCATAGTTTCTCCCATTATAACCCCAAAACTGGGAGGGATAATAGTTTTCCTACGACTCTTAAAAACTAGGGGCATTCGTTCTTCTTTCTCTCTCTCTCCTTCCATTAGTGTATCCATGATTTAATTTCGGTGTCTAGCATTAGTTTTGATACCTCGTTGAATCTTTACCTTGTACCTTTCTGTGTTAAATCTTTCATTTCCGGGGATTTAAACCCCAAAATCCCTTCCGGGATACGCATATCCCCCCCCCAATTACTCCCATTGTGTACATCTTCCCATAAGAATAGAGTTGAAATATTCGTCCGGGGCCGCCAGACCTCTAAAGCCGGCCCTGGCTGAAAAAGTAGAACGTTTATACCCTTCATGGCTACTACTGCTGCTAATTAATAAAACCTTAATGTTATCAGTCACCGATTCATAGCAGAAATAGTTATTGCTGATATGGTTCTAACTAGTGAAAGCAATTTATGAAAACAAGTATACCATATACACACATATATATACCACGCTTAACGACACTT
>QLNU02015360.1:157522602-157544358 GCA_006491805.2 Dysdera silvatica | reverse complement strand
GCCATTGTATATATTTTGTATTGATTTACTTTTAGTCAAATAAAACTGTTGCATCCATGAGGAGTAATCTGCTTTCAGTTGCAGCATTATTTTTTGAATAAAAAATGTATTTTGTTCTAAACTTTGCCGAATATCTTTATCGTACAACTTTATTATAACTAATGAATCACTTAATAAACCCAGGTGACCAATTTGCATATGTTACTTAATTTTGCCTTTGGTATGTTTCTCCAAAATGTTCACATTCTTTTGTTAGTATGGACATTTTGTATTTATTCAATTATCGATTTGTATTGATGTGCCAATATACAGTTTTGGTTAATAAGTTGTTATTTGTTTGTTTCGGTTTTACAGCGCAAGAGCTGCAATGGCCATGCTGCCTTGGCACATACTGCTTCCGGAGGAATCCGAACCTCTTAAGGCCTACTGAACCAACCTCCGAACTATTAAGATATTACTTAATTTTGAACTCTACTTCAAGATGAAATGTACCGTCATTAACATAAATGTATTCAAAAATGTTTCGGTTACCAAATATACCATAAGCATTATTTTATGTGTCTTAAAATCTTTTTTTTTTAATATAACGTAATGTAATATATACTGCATATACAGAACACTCTCGCTAATTCGACCATTCCTTATACAGCGAGATTACAGGATTACTGAAACTACATAAAGAAAATATTTACAGGGAAATCCCTTTCACTGTTCACTGCACTTTGAGATCAGACCTATGGGAGATGATAGTGCTTGACTTCCTGATCACGAATATGTAATCATTTGTCTGCTAAAATGACATGACAATTTTTTATGAATATTTGAAGTCCAAAAATGACACTTTTTTCGCCAGGTTTGATATTTTTTAATCGCACTGTATGTGAGCAAAAACAGGTTTGAAGTCGGTAAGATTATGAAGGATCATCGTATTTAACGGATAAAAATAAAAAATTATGTCTCAGCTAATTTAAACAGTATAAAAAAATTAATATGAAAAATGAACTTTTAGCATAGATATTTGGCGAATTTGGCGACAATTTTGAAGAGTTGGCGGGACATTTAAGCTTTCGCTTTCTTTTTGGTTTTACGGCTCAAAGACTACAGTGGTCATGCTGCGCCGGGACCTACTGTTTTCCGAGGAATCCGAACCTCTTAAGGCCTAGGGAACCAAACCCCGGACTACAGTGAGCAGTGCGATCTTTATGAGATCTCTGAGTAAGCGTTCTTTGCACTGCTGGGAGTCGAACCCGGATTAGCGGCGCACTAGGAGAACGCGTTACCACACTGCGCCACCGCAGAACAGGGACATTGGAATTTTCATTCCACTAGCTATATAAACTCGTCCGCAAGTGTAACGTCAATATAGTTGTACGAGTTTCCGATTGTGAGAAAATGAAAAATATAGTGAACATATTGTGCGTTCGCGCAGACCTGACGCCTGATACCGTTAGCAGACGGGTTAGTCCATTGCAGTTTAGGGAAGGGCGTCTTGCCGAAACTGGTTTTTCGCGCGGGAAAAACCAGTTCCTCCAAGACGGCCTTCCCTAAACTGCAATGGACTAACCCGTCTGCTAACGGTATCACGCGCCAACTGAGCGCGAATGCACAGTACATTCAATCCGTTTTGGTCGTTAATAAATACGACACGCTTCCGTCGTTAATAACTGACCAAGAATTTGAGGAAAGTCGGGAAGTATTGTCGAAAATCGAAAACATAATTTTTAATAACAATGTCAGTGAAAGTATCAGTTTAGATTTTGAAGACAATTGTGATTTCCGTATCGACGAAGAAAGTGATATTAGTATAGTCGGTGACGAATATTATAACTGTACTGTAAAGGGCGATCAATTGGCAAATGAATTCAGTTTAGAAAATATGCAAACAATTGTTCAGTATTTTGACAGTTGTCAAAAAAATAAATTCCAGAAAACAAACAGGAGATATCCAACAGTAAAATACCCTACTTATATTTCGAGGTTTAGAAAATATATATCAAATATGGGCACAAATATAGAAAAGTATAAAATAATAAAAAATGAAATGTTAGCCAGATTTACAAAAGTTAGGGAAAATTATTTACCTGTTCATGATATAGATTTGAAAAGATGGGCGATCCTGAAATCCCAAGAGTTAGGATTTGAGGATTTTAAATGTTCCGATAATTTTATAGATAATTTTAAGAGCCAAAACAAAATAGTTGCGCGGAAAGTAACAAAATATATCACTCAAATATACACCCAGAATATGGGCAACATAGAAGATAGTGCCATAGAATTTATTTTGCATACGAGAAATGTTACTGCTAATATTATCCCCCAACAAATTTTTAACTCTGATCAAAGTGGTTTTAATTATTTTCTTCCAAATTAAAGGCAGCTATCGCATAAAGGTGAAAAACAGACATTTTCTTTAATAGGGTCTGATTTTGGCAGAACACATTCATATACAATAATGACAATAATATCAATGAATGGGGAACTGACAGGGAAAATGTTACTTTGTTTAAGAGAAGCTGCGGAAACATTTGGCCCGACTGTTCAACGATTAACAACGTTTCAAAACGAATTTATTTCAACCTTCAAACTTATATATTACATGCTCCAAGTCGGAAAAAATGGACAAAATCAAAATGAGAAAGTGGGTAGAATGTTGTATGAAACCCATCATGTCTCCTCCTTCCTGTGTTTTACTAAGCTAATGGACAGGTAGTACAGACCCAAACACTTATTAAGATTTTCCGGAAAATTGTATATCCTTGCAAATACCCCCCAAAGCAACATCCCTCATACAACCGCTGGATGTTTATTTCTTTCGACAATATAAAAAATTTGTAAAAAAAATCAAACAATAGAATAGCAATCAATGAAATGGATATTGACATACGACATCGAAATGAGATAATAAAAATGCATTCTTTGGTTCACAATCAATTACAGTCTAAAAAATATCGCCCTACGTTACAATATGCTTGGTTTAGGTGCTGTTATAGCGATCATGATCCCGGAAAATTCAAAAATGTTGAGGAAATTTCTTTTGAAATTGAATACAACAATTGTAGCCGAGATAATTGCAAAAATCTGTCATTCTTAAAATGTGCCCACTGTGATCAATTGCTTTGCTTCACTCTTTTCTTTTTTTGTACTGTATCACTTTCAGGACTTTCCTGAGATGTACACAGTTTAATTTTTCTCATTTTTAAATAAAGAGCATAATTCAACAATTAATCCACAATTTATGGTTACATAACTTCATGAAATAAAGTACATTTCATGAAATTTTGTTCACATTTTTTCTAATTACAATAAATGCATTTTCAAATAGCCTACTATTAAGTTTTGTTCACAATTTTTTTAAATTCCATGGTTGCAACAGCATGTGATATGCAATGACCACATCCAGGTTGCCTAAATATAGCAACTTTTCATTATTCGTACACATCATTTATTCATACTCATATATTCATACATCTCATATATATATAGATACTCATATATTCATACATCTCATATATATATAGATACTCATATATTCATACATCTCATATATGGATACTCATATATTCATACATTTCATTTATTCATACTCATGTATTCATTCATTCATACATACATTTCATTTATTCATACTCATGTATTCATTCATTCATACATACATTTCATTTATTCATACTCATGTATTCATTCATTCATACATACATTTCATTTATTCATACTCATATATTAATACATCTCATATATGGATACTCGATCCCTGTGCGATTAAAAATATCAAACACAGCGAAAAAAAGCGTTATTTTTGGACTTCAAATATTCATAAAAAATTGTCATATCATTTTAGAAGACAAATGATTACATTTATTTTATATAAATCGAACACTACGCAGATTAAATCAAACAACAATGCGCCAATAAATGTTGATTAAATGATTACATAGTCGTGATCAGGAAGTCAAGCACTATCATCTCCTATAGGTCTGATCTCTAAGTGCAGTGAACAGCGAAAGGGGTTCCCTTGTAAGTTGAATTCTTTATTAAATATCTCGTTCGTGACGTCGCATGGAGCCCCACTCCTCCCTTTAACGTTAGAGCCAGATGCCGGATTAGCGAGTCTATTATACACAATTTCAGAATTCCCACTAGAATTCGGATACCTAATGTATGCTGGTTTTCAAATATTTTTTTTTCATATAATGCTCTTTTCTTTCTTTAAAAAAAAAAAAGGAAAAGAAGCAAAGCTAAGAAGAGTAACAATAATAATAGTTAATACAATTAGAAAAACTGGAAATGCAGAAAAAGCATCTTTAGTTACGCACGCCTGCTAACAGCATGATGCATTACTGTTTCGGCTTGCACAAAAGCGGGAAAAAACGGAAAGAAAAGAGAAAGCTCAAATTAAATTTTAGATGAAAGAAAAACAAATAATTCCAGGAACTCTCAGAAATGAAAGCAAAAACGCTATTAACCTATCCCACAAGGATCTTTAGAAAAACAATTTCTACATCTCGCATTCCTAGTGGAATGCAATTTAACCGACCATTTATGCATTTGCATAAACAAGCCGTCTGCGCTTCGATTGCAAATTTTATAGGTATTTTGTTTGTGAAGCTTTTTGTTTCGGTCATAAAGAACGTAACGTACTTCAATATCGTAAGCTGTATATTTGCTTTATTACAAGCATTTATAAGCAACGTCACTTTACTTTTCGTTTTATGGTCGCTTTTGCGAAATAATATCCGAAACCGTCGACTAAAAAGGCCGCTTAATAGAAGAATCGTTGAGTTATAGAAAATTCGACCAAAATTTTTTAGAATTGCGTGTCCCACCCTGGAAAATAGAGCCTGCAGATCAAGGAAAACATAGTCTGCAGATACGAAATACTGTTTCTTCTGAATGCTTTTGTCCAGTATTTATGAGGCGATATTATGGCGTTGTATTTCTAAACGAGACGCTTCACCAGTATTTCAGTTTTACACAGAAAGCGAATTGAAATTTCAAAATAGAATTTTTGAAAATATAATCATGACGAGCTAATACGCAGTTGTTGATGTTTTTTTCGCTTTTAAACCTCTTTTTCTCCAAAAAAAAAAAGGTCTGGATTTTCCTCGGAGGAGGAGGAGAAAATTTGGAAATTGATTTTCGTTATGAGAACGACATTTTGAAGAACCATCTTAAACGAAATATTTTTAAATCGACAGATTGGGCAGATTTCCTTTTCCTTACTTTGCTCCCAAGACGATCATTTGCCTCTTAAAACCGGTGGAAATGAATTGTGAAATTGCGAAACGAAGTATTTCTTTGTTGCTTCATTTTTTTTTCCTTTTTTTTAAGCTAACGCAATTCCGTTTAGTCATCAGCAAAACTATAATTTTCCTTTACTGCCCTTCTTGGAAAAACGGGGGCAAAATTATTTTATTTCGCCATACAATGCATTGCTAAAAGTTTACTTTAATTTTGAATGACGGATATACCCAAGCACAGCTTATAGTGGACACGGATATATCATAAGTAAGCATTGTAGTTTCATTTTTCCTCGTCCTTTGAAATTCGTATTATTTATCGTCTGGTATGCAGGGGAGCCGAGAGCCAACGAGAGGGGCCCCGGGCTCACTTCAACCGACACCATGACACCTTCCAGGGCCCCAGCGTAGGTCCTTGCCAGGGCGGGCTCCTGAACTCATCAGGGCACCCGGGCTGCAGCCCCAGCTGCCCCCCCCCCCCTCTCGTCGGTTCTGCTGGTATGGATATATCGAAGATCATGTACAGCGTATATTTTTGCGGCTTAACTTCAGCTTCGTTATAAGCGGGTTTGACTGTACTTACGCTTAAGAATATTACAATTTTACGGAAGTTTGTTCCATTTTAAGTTGTTACTACGCAATATAATAAAGTGTTCCGCACTACGTAACGTACTACGCAATACGTGTACTACGCAATAATAATAAGGTGTTCCATTTTAAGGTGTTACTACGCAATAGAGGGTATTAATAAGGGTATCCCATGTATAGGATATAATTATCAACGTTCTGGTTTAGAATCTCTATCAGTAATGGTTTAAAAATGGGTGGTAAAAAGATTCCATTTTAGTTCATACGCAGCGTGTTTTGTGTGCGGATGAAATTTTAAATTAAATTCGACACTCATTTTTAGATTATGTTAATCGAACAGTTAATTCTAGATGACACCTATTATCAAAAATGGCATATCGTTTAAAAGAAACAAGCTTTTGGCAAACAGCAAAATGTATATTAAATTTTACTGTAGTGGATATCAAACACCTACTTAAAATTACTGTTGGTTTTCGTGAAAACGTCGGTTTTCTATACCTGTTTGTACAACGCCTTCTATAATAATAATTACCAAATTTTGCATAATTTGAATGACATAATGATGCATGCATATTTGAAATAAAAAACACACGATAAATTAAAATACAAAACTATTTTTTAAATACGTGGCATTTTATAAAGGATCCCCCAACGCATCCTGCCACCACCTTTTTCCAGCCATACAAATTGGAATTCAGAGTAAAAGCGAGCGGACCATTGGATCGCATTTTGGGAAAAACGAGTTTAAAGTTCTCAATCGATGAATTTAAAGCACTCACATTTCGCGTTATTAAATGTGTGCTGTTTTTAATGTCATGTTACACATAAAATTTCGGACTTTTTTTTTTTCATTTTAAGGTAAAGAGCAAATGTGAACGCTTGGTATTTTCCACTTCAAAAAATGAAATAAATTATACCACAAAATGATTATAACATAAAATGAAGTAGAGATCTAGAAAACAGCAGTGTTTTACCACTTTTCAATTCAAGATTACTGCTTATCCTTGTTAAAAGCTGATGTGTGTTTTCACTGAAGCTAACGCAATTGCTGTCATGTTGTGAAAAAATAAATTCACATAAGACTACTTCAGTAACATAGTGTTCTTACAATCGATCTAATATCTATTGGAGTATAAATTAAATGGAGTTCTCAGTATGATTTTATTGCAAAGTGAGTGCTGGATGATATGTAGGTGGACCAAAAATAAAACTAGCTTTCTGCAAATCCATAGCATCGCTTCATCTCTCGAATGCAGTAATTCATACTGCCCATTTATTATCCCATCATATTATTTACTCAAATGTGAGGTGTGTCCTTCAAGCACACTTTTGTCTGCAGCGAATGAGTCACCATATTATGTCGCATAAATGGACTAAAACGCCATTTCTAACGTTGCTTCTGAAATGCGATAAGTGAACTCGAGAATAAGTCAGGCAAGGTGGAACCACTGAATAAAGAACTTGGGACCTCTAGATAGACACGCAAACAGCTACCGAAGTTACAGGAGACATTGTCACGAATCGTCTCAACTGATGTAGGATGCTTTGCGCGATGTCGCGTATTATCGGCTCCTCTTGTCTTCTATTTACTGGAGGCTGAACCTCGCGTGACCCATCTATGCTGTACACGCCCCACCACGCAACATGTGACGTTCGTAGAACTGAAATATTCGGAAATTATCAGATGGAAGTATTTTTCCTCTTTTTTTTTTATATACCAGTATGTTAGTTGAACATTAGCTCTGTGTGTGTGCACAATGTACAGTTTTAATATGTGTCAAAGACCTCTGAATAATGGTTTTCGGCCAATACTTTTCTGTCGCTGCTTCCATAATTTCATGCGATAGCAACAAAGCAGAAATTTCTGAAAATAATGCCGAAATTTAAAGAGATAATCACATAATTACCTTTTAATGTGATAGGTGCTCTGTACACGTAGAAAAACGGTTGAAATCAACCGGAACAGCAAATGTATAATATTAATATACTATTAGATTCCCATTAACCACCGCCTGTATACGCCCCAATTTGTAATACGTATACATATGGTTTAAAAAATATCAACGATGTTATTTTACACGGATAATAAAATTCTACCATATAAATCTTTCGTTCGTTACACATCCAGAGCCCACATAGCATTACTTTATTATAGAGCTCTTCGCAAATTAATTTTTTTTTTCAAAACAATAAAACAATTTTAAATAATACCTAAAATTTCTCAAATATTACAGTAAACATCCAATGAATGCATAATAGCGTTTTATATAGTCTCTGTTAACGTTATAATGCAACTCGCTATAATGGCAGGTTTTGTCAGTGACGGATTAACACCTTCAGATACCTCTATAAAAACTTATATATATAGGGGCACTAAAATCATATACCTCATTCAAAATATAAATAATAGTAAACTGCAAAATAAATTTTCACTTCTCAAAATGAAGAAAAACTTACACTAAGAAGGCATATAATGTTGTTGTCGTTTTTTGGTTTTTTTTTTGTATACTTTCACTCTACTGATCATCAGCGGGAGGGTAATTCGCGCTTGACAAACATAAATTGAAAATTGATAAAGTAAGCATGTGGTTGATTGTTGAAAATGACGTAACTAATCACCACGAGGGATTACCGATTAATCCTAAGGCTGTTATATACGCTTACGTAAGAACTATTCTAACTACGCTGCCCGTGTAAGGCGCAAATTTGAAATACTGTACAGGGTGTTCCGAAAACATCGAGTCAAAAGTATATAGTCGTGATCCTTGTGCAAAATGGACCATAATGGCCCTTTACATGGGGGGTCGGAGGGTCGGAAATGAATATCCACGGAGTTATGCATACTTTTATTTCGCAGAGGCGGGATCTATAATGACCAATGGAGCTTACAAACCAAGAAGTTGTCTGCCCCGAAATTTCAACTCCGGCGCGGGGTTGCTAAATTGCCTCGTCAAACCGGTTTTGAGACGTGTTGGCATTTTTTGTGGTTGCTGAGATTGGCGACTTGATTTTATAATTAGCGCAATTTCATAAATAAAGATTTTAGAGCTCCTACGTAGGGCTGGCAACTTTCCTCAGTGGTGCACTACGAACATAGGAGGCCTCAAGATCCGTGGGAGCCCTCTTGGTTCTAAACAAGAAGTTTAGTTTGAAAAATAAATATCTCGAGACTCGCAACACCGATTAAAGAAGTTTACCTAAGGAATGTTTCAATTTTTGCTACGAAGGGCAGGGCAGGCAATAGGGGGAAGGGTGAATTGCACAGGGACCCGGTGCGGCCAAGGGCGCCCAGTACTAAAAGGAACAAACCCTCCGCCCAGCATGCGTTAACAAGATCCGTATACGGACGCCTTACCAACTGCGCTACTGGGACGCCCCTCCCCCAACCATGCTGTTTAAAATTACTTTGTGCACGTTCATACAAATCGACACCCTCCCCACCTCTGGGATTCGTACCGGATCCGTCAATGCCCTCCACCTGCCAATCATAAACTTTTATGCTCCGAAGAATTATTTTCGCTCATGTGTTACATTTTTTTAAATAATAAATAGCTTGATAATAAAAGTTAGTATCGAAAAATTACCCTTGATCCAGTAACGTACCCAGAAAATTCCTAAAAGGGGTTGGTTCGAATGAGAAGGTTTACCTCTATATCATAGCTTTCGGTAGATCTATTCAGGGGCGGACTGGGTCGCCGACCAACCAGCCCCCAGTCCGGTGCGCCCTCATGGGCGATAGGACTTGCGCCCTCATGGGCTATAGGACTCGCGCCCTCCGATAATCCAAGGTATGCGCCCTTTGAGAGGACCCAGTCCGCCCCTGGACCTTTGTTAATGTTATGGGCGCCGACATGGTGGCCGGGTCGCAGGACTTGTATTTCCATTTACCATGGAAAAAATTTAATAGGAAGCGTTCAAGTATTATGTAAGCAACTTCAGAGTGGGGGTTGCTGTTGTGCTTATTTTCCTATGTTAGTTTATTTTCACATTTTCAATGTTAAATTTTGTTTACCTGGGGGGGTGGGAATAAAATAGCCAAACATTCAATCGTTCGATACGTAAATCGTAAACAGCTTACCAAAGATTCGCCATTCTCGCCAAAGTTTGGCGATAAGGAGAGGCCAAACTTTCAAATACAATTTTCATTGGCTCGAAATTGTTAACTCCCACATTCCAGAGATGCACAGCTAATAAGATACCAATTTCTTGATAATACAGCCCAGATGCGGTATATTGGGGGATTCCGTTCTTTAGGGGCGTAACTTTTGTTTTTCATACAACCATGCTTTGTTATTTGTTTATAGCCATAACTCCGCAACCCATGTAAAAGGGTCATTATGGTCCATTTTGGGATCACGGCATATATACTTTTATGCAGATTTTCGGAACAGGAACAAAAATTTAAACCTGTTTGAATCTTTGACGCCATTTTTCACCCAAATTCATTCATTAGATTTGAAAAAGAACTGTGAAGCAAAATGCAAAAAGGAATCGTATTTAACTGACCGTCAATGACATTCAGAATGTCGTCGATCTGTTTGAGATTGGTTTAGGGGTTTTGTTACGTTCCTTGTCATTTCAGGAATTTTAGCCTGCAGATCTCATACTTCTTCGTTCTGTTGGTATGCGTGTTTAACTGTTCCCTTAAAAGAAATTGTACCGCATATCTGAACTGAAAATATTATTGTATAAATTTAATTCTATAACTGTCATTATTCTATCACTCATTATTCTGTCACTGTCATTATTCTATCACTATGTTATTAACATATTTATACAAATCGTGAAACGTGTTATTAATCTTATACTTGTATACTTTTATTGCATATATTTATGTTATATTGTGTTAGTTCATGCAATTCTATATATACATGCTTTAATCATCATCATCATATTCAATCATTATCTATTCACTGCTGGCTGGGTGAAGGTCTCCAAATGCTTTCTACATACGTCTATCCTGAGCAATTGGCTTCCATGTCACCCTAACCTGTTTTCTTATTTCATCCGCCCATCTAGTTTGAGGATGTTTAGTAGGTCTTCGGTGATCTCTTAGAATCCAGTTGAGAATTTTGTTTGTAGTGTCATATTTTTAGTATAGGGCCGATAATATTTTATATAATATGTAGGTGTGATTAGACGGTTATGGACATTCTATATATGTTACACTTAATTATAAGTTTTAGTGATATATATATATCAGTGGCGTATTCTCTAGGCTACCAAGGTTATCTCGGAACCCAGAGAATGCAAACGGCAAACGCGGCGACTATGTTACAAACAAAATTGACATCAAATAAAGTTGATAAATTGCAAAATCGATGTGAAATAAAAATTCACGAATCAAAAGTCAATCGACGGCAGAGAGATGTCAGTGGTTCTATTGCCAAAAGCAAAATGTACCTTGTTCGATTCGTTGAAAAAATGACTGGGGCTATCCAAATCAGCTCTAGCTTTCTCCCCTTTCCAGTTACTAGGGAAAGAAACTATGTCGTTATGGAACAGTGCGAAGGCCCACGGAAAGAGTTGCTTCTTATTTTGGCATGTATAAGTCCTCGTTTTGAAAAACAGAGTGTTGGCTGACAATTTGACAATGGTGTTGCAAAATAGATGTTACAGCGATTATCTTTTTAGCTGTTGGTTGTAGAAGCATACTTCCAATTAAAAATAGTTTTGAAATCGTGTATAAACGTAAAACATGGCATTTATTCTATAATGAATTGCAAATGTATAAAAATATAAAATTTAACTTTTTTGACTGGCCGAACTAATTTCTACCGAGAAACTTCCAATTAGAAAAATATTTTTCTGCACATAATTAGTTGGATAAAATAATTCTCATGTTTCTAAATGGAATATTAGAGGAATTACTGGAAGTTAAATTTCATGGTTTCTTGGGGATAACTGCTATTTGGGCAAGAATTCTGGACACTCCAATGGCTCAAACAAAAGTGAGGTTTGAGTCTCAAAAATATCTTCAATTTGTAGATTTGCTGGGTTCAAACCAATTTGATGAGTTCCGTGAAAGCTTTCCTAAACATCTACTGTTGGAATTTAAAGAACCTTATGCTCCATGTTTTGGTGGAGTTCGACTCAAAAACGAATTGAGGGTATTTTATTCCCTTGACAAACAATAAAAATCCGTAACAGATATTAGTTGTTACATGATGTTATATAAATTGGATATTGTGTTTAGTGAGGTGTGCGAATTAGCAGAACTAGTATTAATTTTTCCATCAATTACTGCAGCTGCCAAAAAAAGTTTTGCATTATAAAGAATCAATCACCTTAGAGCCACATAAGGACAAGTACACTTGAACAACTTGGATGTTTTGTCAATAGAGAAAAACATCCTTTTAAATATGAAAAAGTAATCAGAAGAAACGTTTTATGTAAATGTGACACTTAATTAAATTAAATTCACACAAAGGAAAAGAATAATAGAATTCATGGACAAATGAATATTCAAAGGTGAAGTGTTAAAATTGTATCCTTATTTGTATTTTTGTGTATTTTGTACTTTTATATTTTAATTATTATATAATTAAATAATAATAATAATTCTAAGTAATAATATTATAGATAAAAGGACTATTTCTAGTTTTTATAATTAAAAGTAAATCTTGATTTTTTTAAAAAAAAACAGTATATGGGGAAGGGAGAGGGAGACAGTCCAGTTATTGGACAAACGCTGCGCCAATTACATATGCAGTTTTAAATAATTATTATGCAAATGGGAAATATGATTTAATTTTTATTTTCATAAAATGAAACAGAGACCCTTGATATTGTCTTTGATTCAAAGATTAAAAACAATAATATAATAATAATCGATCTACAACCTCACACGTGCGAAGGCAAACTCTACACCCCGCCTCCAAGAACGGTCCAATCAGGTCCTTAAAACTAATCTTACGTCACACATCTCTTTCTATACTCAGTAAAGATGAAATAACCATTTTGTAACTAGCCTTGTAATTTTTTTATTTTTTGCACCACATGATCCTTACGTTAAAAGACCACTTTCAGAGTTAATGATGATTACATTTCCAGCTCTTAAACGTTTTGTTCCCTTATTCTAGCCTGTCTTGTTAATTATCAGTGAAAACAGGACAGGATTATTACCTTTATCCCGAAGTACGTGTTAACTTTTTTGCTTCTATAAATGTTTAATTCAAAATATAAATAATAATAAACCACAAAATAAAATTCATTTTTTGGAATAGAACCGTAAAACTTACAGTATGATTAAAATAAAAATTGTTTTTATATACTTCCACTTGAATTATATTTGAAAAAAAATTTCCTACCTTTTATAATTGCAAAGTCTTTAATCTCTAAGATCGACAAAACTCATCTTACGTAACACATCTGCTTTTATACGTAGTAGAGATAAGGCAACTAGCCTACTTTGTAGGTTTTTTCCATTTATTGTGAGAGCCCTCTTTGCATCATACATGGGCACTCATGTAGAGGGGCAAGGGGCTTGAGCTCCACAGCTGTTATTTAAAAATTTTATTTGCCTAATTCTGCTATGCATTTACTTTCAAAAGTTTTACAGTCACATTTTAAAATAAGGTACTTTTTAGCTCATTACTAATTATCAAACGGTATCAATTACTTTTGTAGCATTTTAGTATCTTGTACATTCACTAAAATGTTTGACAGCCTTGAAGGAGCTAATGATTTTTCTCAGTCCCCCTCCCCCGGAACTATTCCCATGGGCGCTACTTGCACCATGTGCTCCATAATAAACCCGGCAATAGGGAATTTCTGTGGTTCCCCCTTTCCTTGACGCCTTAAGCATGTGTTTATTTGCTTAATGATTGATTCAACCCTGGTTTTGTACTCCCATATGGAATGAAATATTTATCTTAAATAAATCCCCATATTTTTTAAGGTTCCATTTTATGAAAACAAAAATATTCCTTTTGCATGATAACTATTTAAAACTGTATATATGTACAGGGTTCTTGGAAAATATCTGGAAAAATAGTAAAGGGTGATAGTACATATTAAGATGAATAATATTTGCAATAGAACCGAGAGTCTTATTTCATTCATAGTGCCGGAAAACTGTAAGTTCGGAAAACGGCCAGCATGCACATGTGTACACCACCAGTGCACGAGAAGCTCAAGGTGCGATGTCCTAATCTACACACTTGACAAGCTGACCTGACTTGCATCTTGGGATTCTCGTGCGTTGGTTATGCGCACATGTGCATGCGGGACATTTGTTGAATTTATCATTTTCCGGCACTATAAGTGAAAATACACCTCTAGGTTTCATGGCAAATATGGTACATCTTAATATATACTTACATCACCCCTTACAATTTTGCCAGCTATTTTCCGTGCACCCTGTATATGTATAAAAGTAGACACTGCAGGTTAAGTTCTTAATTAAATAAGATTAAATTAATAAGTACGGCGATATTGTTTTTTCACACCTGGGCGGCTAACAGTCCACGAACGGCCTTGCGCATAGCTCTCCTCGAGGAGCGCATCCGTAGCGTTAAACGTGGATTCACTTCCAATCTTTAGCCAATCCTGCAGAATCTGCCTTACATCAACACATGACATTAGAAATTCGGCATATATTAAACTTAGATGCTGACTGAGAAATTATTTCCAAAGTAACCCTAACCTAATCAGCCTCACATGCGTGTGTGTACACAACCACACATTTTTACTTTACTTTTCAACAATGACAGATATGTAAGTTGCACATAAACCATCACAAAATTCATTAATTTAAAAATTAAATTTTTATTGAAAATATTCCAAATAAAACAGATGATACGAATTTGTTATCTTATTAAAATAATATTTAATTACAGATATATAGCAGAAGGATGTGAGCGCTTCATTCTTTCCTCAAGATTTTAATATTTCGTACAAACTTAAATTGAAAAAACAAATAAAGCTAAGCAAACATGACATTGAAGATGCGCGCGCATTATATTTCACTCCTGCTGCCAATCAGGTGACTCCCAGATTCCGCAGTCAACGATAGAATCAAATTAATATGGCAACGTTCCTCAACGGTTGAGTTACATTTTCATTGCAAAATTATTGAATTATCCACATTTTAATATCGCTTCCATTCGTATCCTTTCCTTGATTACAATTACTTATATTTTTATAAGAAATAACAGGATAGAAATGCATCCAAATAACGGAAAGCTGAGCCATATATGGAATGTATAGATACTGTATATTGTATTTACCCAAGTTGTGTTGATGGCGGGTGAGAAAAGTTGGACAGTTAGTGAGGTCAATCGGAAATAGGAGAGTATCCATCATTTCGCATTATGTAAAATAAACTCATGTTAGAAAGTTATCCTAATCCTTGTGTGAAAGCAGTTAGTCGAAAATGTGCACATACAGTGGTGCCCTGATGAATCGAGGTTCTTGGTAACTTTAAGCAATTCTCATTCCCCTCGAACTCTCCTTGAATCTTCCTTGAACCTCGATATCTCTAAAAGCATATAAGAAGAAGTAAAACCCCCTTCCCTTCAATCGATTTATCAAAGTTTAACTGTAATAGTTAGGGGCATTATATAAGAGTTTACATCTGTGTCTGAAATGGGGATTCCGAATAGTTAACACGTGAAAATATACTAACACAAACTTTTATTTTTAGCACTGTTTGGATTTTCAAAAAAATTATTTACTGTATGTTCAGATATGCATTTTTTAATTAAACATTTCTTCGCGTAATAGGTTCAAAATTAGATGTCTATATGAAACTTTGAAAAACCTAATTAATTATGACATGTTCATCCATCATCCTCTTAACTCATTTTATCGTCCCACAGAAACATTTTTTTAATTAAAAATAAATCAAAACGTTTTTTATTTAAACAATAGATTCAACGTTTTTTTACATTTATGATAGAAGTGTTCTTCCTAACTCCACTTTTTAAATAACTTTCTTGCAAATTTACATAGTAAAAGTGTGTTTTTTTACAAGTTCATAAAACATTGCTCTAAAAATTTATAGTGTCTTTAGCCAGATAGATTTTTTGATATTAAACAGCATCACCATACCAATTTTCTTTCCAATATATCAATCCATTTTTTTATATCTTTCGGGCAATTATTAAATTAATCATTTACGCAAAATTGCTTTAAGAGGAAAAACAAAATTTTATAGACTCAGTTCATTAGTTTTCGAAATTTCTGTTTCTTTATTTATTCTTAGATTTTTTATTTTTCAGGAGAGAACATATTGTCTTACATTTATTGAGTCTTATTTTATCTATTTTTCTATCATTTCTCTACATTTTCAGCGAATCATGAAAATTTCATTTAACAGAAAGTAAACTTTTTTTTCGCAGGTTAACATGTTTAGGAACGTTTGCTTATGTTTTTAATTTTCTAGCATACACACTCGATCCAGTTTAATATAATCCAAGATTTGAACGTTTGGAAAATATAAAAACCCAATATAATTTCGAGAGTTTATTACCTTATCATAGGCGATGAAAATTTTAACATTTTTGAACCGAGCGTTTTCAAAATTTTCGTTTTTAACTTTTCTGTTTGTGTGTTTCCATCGTTACCATTATTAGTTAACATTAGGCCAAGGAATTAAAATTTATTACTTTCAAGTTCTTTTAAAATCTATTACTTTCATGTTCTTTTAAAATTTATTACTTTCAGGTTCTTTTAATATATACTCTTAAATGTACTTTAGTGCAATTCTAATTAGAAACTAATTAAAGTCAGAACATTTTTTTTACACGTTTAACCTAAACCATAAGATGCAGGCTGCAATAATGTAGCAATTCAAAGCTCATGGGGGAGTTCAAATGGTTAGAGGCGGTTCAAGTGGCTTTAAAGTAAATTATGTCATGCGGTTTTAGAGAAAATAATGTATTTATTTTGATATCCAATGGGGGTCTTGAGCCCCCTGAGTACCCCTTTCCTACTGCAGTGGCTCAGCTGTATTTGAAATAAGTATGTATTTATATCAAAATATGGTTGCTTTATGTAAATTTAAATATACTTATAATAGTATAAATTTTAACAATAACGCACTAACTATTTAAAATGTAACAAAATGAATACCTTAAAATGGAGTTATCTAACTAATTTTTATGATAATTATACGACTAAAGGTTGAATTTCATATCACTAGATTATTTACCCAGTATACTAGAAAATTAGAATGTTTCAGTGTGGCGCCTGACCTTTGACCTGTGTGTTTTTTAATTGTCCTGTGGCTCTTTTGGGCTTTGATCTGAAGCAAACCTCTCACTTGCACATTTTTCCGTGTCTTTAGAGCATAGAAATCTCATCAAGATTTAAGCACTTGCAGAGATTTAATGTTTTATTAATTGCAGATTTACGACATAATGCATATGCGTGGAGAAATAACTTTAACTTTGCCTTGCCCATCAAAATATTTAATTAGACAATAAATTTTTCAGGTAAAGAGGCAGCAGTTTTCAAGGCAATTAAATATAAATCAAAAGTTGCTCATCAATACGCAATTACTTCAGCAACTGGGTGGTCCTAACTCTGTACTCGTGGATACGAAAGTGTTCTCCAGCAACTTATATGCCGATCATGGGATCTCGACAAATAGATAATGATTCTGAAAGGGGGAAAAAGAATCGAAAGGAGACAATTCAAGTTTTTAAACTATCAAATGATTACAGTTTTCAAATGAGTATGCCTTCTCACTCACTTTCGGAGGGGCGGGGGGGGGGAGTACTAAATCAGACCAATGGAGCAGCGATCTTTACAATCAGTACTGCTAATAATAACTTTCGCGTTATCACAAATTATTATACTTTAGAACATGATATCGATAACAAAGCAATACAAAGTTCCATCAGGAGATTCCTTAACGACAGTGACTGGCGTAAAGTTTAAAAACACAACATCACGAGAGCTAACTGCTTCCCTTTGTCACGTGAAGGAAGGACTTCATTTCTGCCTTTCACTTTAGTGTCCAAATAACTGTTGTTATGATACCGATATCACTAAACAAACATCTCCAACAATGTAGTCCGCGGACCCCAAGTGTGAGCAAAGTAATGTCGATGAGTAAGAAACAGAATGGTTTGGATTAAATATAGAATAACATTTCCCGCATCGAATATAACGCCCGTTTATGCTAATTATGTATATTTTATTTGGACTAATATAAATTACTTACGCGCAACGTAACATTACACTACGTGCTTCAATAGGAAGTTTGTGTAGGCTATTCCATAATTATTAGAATCGGAATTTGAACGAATTTGTAAAAATAACTATCAGAGGTATAAATTAAACGCTCGAAATACATTGACATGCAGTAAAATTTCTAACCAATCCCTAAACAATCACAAGATTAAATTCAGAAAAATTACTAAAATTTTCAAACCAAAAAATGCTTCCATTTATAAAGCTAACATTAAATTTACGTTAGGCATTATACATAAAATATTTAAATGTCAAATGCTTGGTATACTATTATATAATTGTAGTTTAGCATTTTGTAACACTTAAAATTGGTTTGGATTCTGCACTGTTTATTGCTATGTAATTTATTCTAAAATTCGTTCATATAGTTAGGTGTTCTCTTGTGGTACGAATTCGCTTTAGTAGAAAGTTTAGCTTTATATAAAAGGAACATCAAAGCACTGAAATATTTTATAGATTAACAACCTCTATGGAAATAACAATAAAAGTATATCTAACGTAATGGCAAATATATATATATGGCCTGTAAAAGGGTTGCTGGTATCTAACTGGAAGGAGACCCACACGCTGAAAGTATGTGACGATGTGTGGAACCGGCCAGGCCAGTAACCTAGTGTCCTACCCCGCCTTCAAGTGGTGCAGGCTGAGCTTTCTATTTATGTGGCAAATTAATATTTGCTGCACGGATGGAAAGGCGGAAGGGGAGGGCTAATTCACCAACCCGTCTAGCCAGCGTGGTGAAATGATGGCTAATTCCTCCAATATGCTAATACACCAAAAACCATGGCCCCTAGTCTCCAGGTGCTGGAGTGCTCCTGATCAAGGCAGCGGTCAGCGTGGCATGAAAGCAGGGGGTGCTAAGAATCACTGGAATGGCCCAGGCTGCCGTTTGTTATTGACCTTGGCAACGTATAATGGACGATCCCTTGCTTCTGAAGCAAAACTTCAAGAATTGGAAGAAGAACTTGACAAGATCAAATGGGACATTGTAGGACTCAGTGAAGTTAGAAGAAAAGGTGAAGAGTTGGTGGAACTTAAAAGTGGACATTTGTTTTATTATAGAGGAACGGAAACTGGAAGAACAAGTGGTGTTGGCTTCTTAATCAACAAAAGAATTAAAGACTACCTTCTTGAAGTCGAAAGCACGTCAGATCGAGCAGCGAGGCTCGTTGTTCAACTAACCCAGCGATACCAACTTCAGATAGTACAAGCATATGCACCAACGTCAAGCCATACCGACGAGGAGGTTGAAGAATTCTATGAAGAAATCAAACAGTTACACACCAAAGGGAAACAACATATCAAGCTCATCATGGGGGATTTCAATGCAAGAATTGGACAACAGGAACAAGGAGAGACATCGGTTGGTAAATACGGATATGGGGAAAGGAATGAACGTGGCGATCAACTCATCGAATTTGCAGAAGCTGAAAATCTTAGCATCATGAATTCATTTTTTAAGAAGAAACCGCAAAGAAAATGGACATGGAAACACCCCAATGGAGGAACCAGCGAAATTGACTATATACTGGCAAACAAGAAATCAATTATTGAAGATTGCAGCGTACTGAACAGATTTAATACTGGAAGTGATCATTGAATGGCGAAATGTGAAGAGCACTTAAATACTAAATTGAAAAGACAGAAGCTCATTAGGAAACAAGTAAGTAAGAGGGTGGATTTAATGAAACTGAAAGCAAATACCGAGGCATTCAAGTTGGAATTAAAAAATCGCTTTTCTGCACTGGAAGGACTTATTGAAGAAATTGATATCTCAGAAGCAAATGAAAACATTGTTAAGACAATAGTTGAAACTGCTGGGGAAATTGGTGGTGTAACCTGTAAAAAGCACAATAGCAAATTATCTGAGAAGACGAAACAGCTCATGAAAAGGCGAAGAGATATGAAGGTGGACAATCGAAATACCAGTTCCAGGATTGAGTACATAGAACTTTGTAAAACTCTGCGCAAAAGCATGAAAGAAGACATAAGAAAATTCAACTGTGAGCTAGTAAGGAAAGCCATTGAAAATAACAAGAGCCTTAGGGATGTTAAAGGGAGTTTATCTGTTGGGAAGAAATACATCATTGCATTAAAAGGAGAGGATGGCACCGTAACAAGAAATAGGGAAGAAATACTTAGAAGAGTTGAAGAATTCTACAAAAAACTATATGAAAGTAACAGTGGATTAAACGAAGACGCCGAAATAGTCGAAGGAACAGCTCCTAAAATCTTAAAAGAAGAAGTTTCATTTGCAATAAAAAATATGAAGAAAGGAAGAGCCCCTGGTGATGATGGTATTACATTAGATATCCTAAAAGAAGCTGGAGAATATGTAGAAGACATACTTGCAAAATTCTTTACCAAATGTCTTAACAGCGGTAACATACCAAACCAATGGGATTCTGCAACAGTAATTCTTTTGCATAAAAAAGGTGATAAAGAGGATTTGAAAAATTACCGACCAATTAGCTTGTTACCTGCTATTTATAAAATCTTCACAAAAGTGCTAACACATCGCCTGCAGAAAAAATTAGATGCAGCTCAACCAAGAGAACAAGCTGGATTTCGAAGTGGATTCAGTACAGTGGACCATATTCAAGTATTAAGAGAATTAATTGAAAGAACACATGAATATGAACTTCCATTGTGTGTTGCATTTATTGACTATGAGAAGGCCTTTGACTCTATAAAAACATCAGCAGTCATCAACTCTTTAAGATCAACAGACATTGAGGATGTGTACATTGACATGGTGAAACGTGTGTATAAAAATGCAAGTGCAAAATTTCGGTTACATAAAGATACCAAAACTATCAAAATTGGTAAAGGTGTGAGGCAGGGAGATACCATTTCTCCAAAACTTTTTACTTCAGCTTTACAGATGATTTTTCAGCAGATAAATTGGAATAACAAGGGAATAAAAATAAATGGTGAATACTTAAATCATTTGCGGTTTGCTGATGACATTGTTATTTTTTCAACGAACCCATTAGAACTCCAAGACATGGTACAGGAGCTCTCAACTAGAAGTAAAGAAGTTGGACTCAAGATGAACCTACAAAAAACTAAAATCATGTTCAATAATTTCGTAGAGGAAACAAAAGTACAAGTTGACAACATTGAGCTAGAAATTGCTGATTCATATATTTACCTTGGCCAGCTGATTTCAATGGATGGTAACATTATGAAAGAACTCAACAGACGTATTAAACTTGGCTGGAGTGCATTTGGAAGAAACAGTTTTATCCTGAAGGGGAAATTGCCTTTGTGTCTAAAAAGAAAGGTCTTCAACCAGTGTGTATTGCCAGTCCTCTCTTATGGATCAGAGACATGGAGTCTAACAGTTGGAGCAATACGAAAGTTACAGACAACGCAAAGGAGCATGGAGAGGTGCATGCTTGGAATAACTAGGAGAGATCGAAAAAGGAACACTTGGGTGAGAGAGCAAACTAGAGTAGAGGACATCATTGTTAAAGTAAAAGGGCTGAAATGGCGATGGGCTGGGCATATTGCAAGAAGAACTGATCAACGATGGACAACAGAAATTCTGAACTGGATTCCAAGAGACCACCGAAGACCTAGAAAACGTCCTCAAACTAGATGGGTGGATGAAATAAGAAAACAGGTTGGGGTGACGTGGAAGCGAATTGCTCAGGATAGACTTGTGTGGAAAGCATTTGGAGAGACCTTCATCCAGCAGTGGATAGATAATGGTTGAATATGATGA
>QLNU02015360.1:157495505-157522502 GCA_006491805.2 Dysdera silvatica | reverse complement strand
ACAATATATATATATATATATATATACCAAGGGGAAACAACACATCAAGCTCATCATGGGAGATTTTAATGCAAGAATTGGACAACAGGAACAAGGAGAGACATCGGTTGGTAAATACGGATACGGGGAAAGGAATGAACGTGGCGATCAACTCATAGAATTTGCCGAAGCTGAAAATCTTAGCATCATGAATTCATTTTTTAAGAAGAAACTACAAAGAAAATGGACATGGAAACACCCCAATGGAGGAACCAGCGAAATTGACTATATACTGGCAAACAAGAAATCAATTATTGAAGATTGCAGCATACTGAACAGATTTAATACTGGAAGTGATCATCGAATGGTGAGATGTAAAATGCACTTAAATACTAAACTAGAAAGGCAGAAGCTCATTAGGAAACAAGTATGTAAGAGGGTGGATTTAAAGAAATTAAAAGAAAATACCGAGGCATTCAAGTTGGAATTAAAAAATCGCTTTTCTGCACTGGAAGGACTTATTGAAGAAGTTGACATCTCAGAAGCAAATGAAAACATTGTTAAGACAATAATTGAAACTGCTGGGGAAATTGGTGGTGTAATATGTAAAAAGCAGAATAGCAAATTATCTGAGAAGACGAAACAACTCATGAAAAGGCGAAGACTTATGAAGGTGGACAATCAAAATACCAGTCGCAAGATCGAGTATGTAGAACTTTGCAAAACTTTGCGCAAAAACATGAAAGAAGATATAAGAAAATTCAATTGTGAGTTAGTAAGGAAGGCCATTGAAAGCAACAAGAGCCTTAGGGTTGTTAAAGGGAGTTTGTCTATTGGGAAGAAACACATCATTGCATTAAAAGGAGAGGATGGCACTGTAACAAGAAATAGGGAAGAAATACTTAGAAGAGTTGAAGAATTCTACAGAAAGCTGTATGAGGGAAACAGTGGATTAAACGAAGACTCTGAGATAGTCGAAGGAACAGCTCCTAAAATCTTAAAAGAAGAAGTAGCATTTGCAATAAAAAGTATGAAGAAAGGAAGATCCCCTGGCGATGATGGCATTACATTAGATATCTTAAAAGAAGCTGGAGAACATGTAGAAGACATACTCGCAAAATTCTTTACCAAATGCCTCAACAGTGGTAACATACCAAACCAATGGGATTCTGCAACAGTAATTCTTTTGCATAAAAAAGGTGATAAAGAGGATTTAAAAAATTACCGACCAATTAGCTTGTTACCTGCTATTTATAAAATCTTCACAAAAGTGCTAACACATCGCCTGCAGAAAAAATTAGATGCAGCTCAACCAAGAGAACAAGCTGGATTTCGAAGTGGATTCAGTACAGTGGACCATATTCAAGTATTAAGAGAATTAATTGAAAGAACACATGAATATGAACTTCCATTGTGTGTGGCATTTATTGACTATGAGAAGGCCTTTGACTCTATTAAAACATCAGCAGTCATCAACTCTTTAAGATCAGCAGACATCGAGGATGTGTACATTGACATGGTGAAACGTGTGTATAAAAATGCAAGTGCAAAATTTCGGTTACATAAAGATACCAAAACTATTAAAATTGGTAAAGGTGTGAGGCAGGGAGATACCATTTCTCCAAAACTTTTTACTTCAGCTTTACAGATGATTTTTCAGCAGATAAATTGGAATAACAGGGGAATAAAAATAAATGGTGAATATTTAAATCATTTGCGGTTTGCTGATGACATTGTTATTTTTTCAACGAACCCATCAGAACTCCAAGACATGGTACAGGAGCTCTCAACTAGAAGTAAAGAAGTTGGACTCAAGATGAACCTACAAAAAACTAAGATCATGTTCAATAATTTCGTAGAGGAAACAAAAATACAAGTTGACAACATTGAGCTAGAAATTGCTGATTCATATATTTACCTTGGCCAGCTGATTTCAATGGATGGCAACATTATGAAAGAACTCAACAGACGTATTAAACTTGGCTGGAGTGCATTTGGAAGAAACAGTTTTATCCTGAAGGGGAAATTGCCTTTGTGTCTAAAAAGAAAGGTCTTCAACCAGTGTGTATTGCCAGTCCTCTCTTATGGATCAGAGACATGGAGTCTAACAGTTGGAGCAATACGAAAGTTACAGACAACGCAAAGGAGCATGGAGAGGTGCATGCTTGGAATAACTAGGAGAGATCGAAAAAGAAACACTTGGGTGAGAGAGCAAACTAGAGTAGAGGACATCATTGTTAAAGTAAAAGGGCTGAAATGGCGATGGGCTGGGCATATTGCAAGAGGAACTGATCAACGTTGGACAACAGAAATTCTGAACTGGATTCCAAGAGACCACCGAAGACCTAGAAAACGTCCTCAAACTAGATGGGTGGATGAAATAAGAAAACAGGTTGGGGTGACGTGGAAGCGAATTGCTCAGGATAGACTTGTGTGGAAAGCATTTGGAGAGACCTTCATCCAGCAGTGGATAGATAATGGTTGAATATGATGATGATGATATATATATATATATATAATATAATTGCAATATATAAATATACACGAATATAATTATATATCATATTTGTTCATGTTTACACATAACGCTTTATTAAAATTATCATTAAACTCCCCCATTTTAGGAAGCCTGCGATCTTTTCGCTAAAAAGTATATCTTAGTTAATAATAAAATAAATCTAATAGCCACAAAATTCGCTTATATTTATTATTGTATTCAAATTATAAAGTCACTAGTAAACAAACAAAGCAAGTAAATTTCTCTACGACAATATTTTGCGCTTCATGACACTAAATCCATTGCGTAACTAGTCTCAAATTTTAGACGGGGATTGAGGATACAGCCTCCAACCTAATCCTCGGAACATAAGGTTCAATTGTTATTTTCATTTTTCTAGTTCAGGGGTCGGCAACCTTTTAAAGGTGTTGTGCCAAAGTAATGCTGCAAGTTCCTTCCGCGTGTCAGCCTGCAGTCACCCAAATTGTGAAAGTTTAATTTACTATCCAACTGTTAATGAAAATTAATAGATTAGTTAATTAAGAGAATAAAATTAATAATTAGTAATTGAAGAAGGAACAAATTAATAATTAATTATCATAGAGAATAAAAAAATTTAATAAGAGAGGGGATTCTTTACAATGGATTTTATTTTAAACTCATGCCGCATGCCATCCAAAAGTAATTCGCGCGCCAAGTATGGAAAGCGTGCCACAGGTTGCCAACCCCTGTTCTAGTGGGATAAGCCCCTTATTCCCCCAGTTTCTCCAATGTCTGATTCTTATCCGAAATTTGTAATTCGTGGAGGAAACGATATGTAAAAACGCTCATTTTTGACAAATGGCCCTGCGGTGGCGCAGTGTGGTAACGCGTTCTCCTATTGCGCGGCTAATCCGGGTTCGACTCCCAGCAGTGCAAAAAGAACGCTTACTCAGAGATCTCATAAAAGATCGCACTGCTCACTGTAGTCCGGGGTTTGGTTCCCCAGGCCTTAAGAGGTTCGGATTCCTCGGAAAACAGTAGGTCCCGGCGCAGCATGACCACTGTAGTCTTTGAGCCGTAAAACCAAAAAACAAACAAACAAACAAACAAATCATTTTTGAAAAGGCAACCTCCTAAAGATTTGTAATTCAATTAATATAAACAGAATTCAACGGCTACTAATGTTCCATTACATAACAGTAGATAATGATGCCACAAATCTCGCCAAGCGGAGGACCCTAGACGTCGAGGGAAGACTTAGGACGTATATAATGTCAGAATAATGGCCTACATTATATCAAATCACAGCGCCGTCGACAACTGTTTATCTATGTACAATGCGTAAGAAATCATGTCCAGTGAATAAAAATAAATAGCAAAGAGTTTGTTTTACGGCATCATAAATTAGAAAAAGATAACTATCATTCGCATGTTAAATTTAGTACGAGAACCTTTCTCACTTTCGCTAATTTATAATAATTTTTAATTTGGAAGCATTTAATAAATATTTGCTGCTCGTATAAATTTTTATACAAAGCACGCCATTTCATCTTACTATTAGACAAATACATATATTTAATTTGTATATATAGTATTTTATTATATATCTTTTATTTAAATATACACAGGGTGACCATAATTAAACTTGGCTTATTTAGAGCATCCTGTAGCTTAAACCGTTCAGGGGATTGGCACCAAAATTGGTATATAAACAATCCAAAGGATGCGAGAAAGGAATTTTAGTAAAACGAATTCATGAAATTACCAACACTAAACAAAAATAACCTTGTTAACGTTCTTGGTCAGTTATCGATGAACATTTCATTGAAACATTTTAAACGCACGTACTACAAAAAGAAAAAAGAATTTGCGCACCTCCTGTTAATCCTATGCAGGACGATGTAATGAATGTTGTTTAGTGTGTCCGCTATTGTGCATTTGTAAACTTTGTAGCCGATGAACAGTATGTCCAATAGCGGATTGCAACAGGTCCTGTGTAATGTTTCGCACATGCAGAATGGTGCAGTCCTTAAAATGTGTTAACGGAGCAAAACTTCCACGATGCACTAAATTCTTTAAATGTCCTCACAATCAGAAATCTCATGGATTGAGATCCGGCGAATGTGATGACCAGCAATTAGAAAACTTACGACTAATAATACGCTCATTTGTGAAATGATTAAGTAAAAAAGTTTTACGTACCGTCCTATATGCGGGGATGTGCCATCTTGCATGAAAATGGTAGATGTGAGCCTCTGTTGTTGCTGTAGATGCGGCAAACAAATAACTTCAGCATATTATGGTACCTCACAGCCGTCACGGAACATGTCACAGGGCTATTGGCAGTAATTTCTCGAAAGAAGAATGGGTCAAGATTGAGTGTCAAAGTGAACCCACACCAGACAGCCACTTTAGGAGAATGCAAAACAGTGTCCTGGCGCTTGCGTGGATTTTACTTCACCCAAATGCTGCAATTTTGTGTACCATTAAAGCAGAAATGAACCTAGTCGCTCCGGAGGATGCTCCACGGCCATGACGCACCAATCTCCATCCTAGTTAGGAACGTCAATGCGATTGTGAGTCATTGTTCCTTGAACTTAGTAAACGGCTGTTGCAGGTGGCAGATCTTGTAAGGAGAAACAATTTACAATATTTTTAGTATCTCCCATACAGTGCTATACGGAACGTCTGGCTGTCGGGGTAGTGCGAGTGTACTACTACAATTTGCAAAATGTGTCATCGACAACAGCTGTCGTAACAACTTCACAAACCTACGCAGGGATAGGTTTCCTGCCTCTACTAGGTTGAACTCCTAGTTTCCCAGTCTTTTCAAATCGAGAAACTCTGTCCCAAACACCTTGTACAGACGTTAGTCCACATTGCATTCTTTTAACAGGCAAAAATTACCCACAGAAGCAGCATTACCATGGTTTTCGTAAAAACACTTTACAAGAAAGTCGTGTGCCATTAACATAATAGTTATCGTCACGGAAGAAAGCGTTGTAATAAAAACTCAGCGTTTGCAATCCACTTTTTTAGTAAGACCTGCTTTGCATAACAAGATCACCTTTCTGCGCGCATTCAAAATATTGTTTCCATTATTTATACGTCGAACGTGATACATACGTACTTTTTCTTACGATTCCATTTGTAATACTTTATGTATGTAATAATTGCTGTGGTCAAATTTTAGCAACGTTCTTTTTGTTTACCGTAGATTATTTCATCCGTTTGTTTTGCTAAAAGGCACCACCTAGTGGACGTTTTCGAATTAATGTTTTTGCGAAATTCCTTTTGGCATACTTTGAATAGTATAGATACCAATCTTAATGTCAATCCTCTAAATGGTTTAAGCTGCAGGATGCTCTAAATAGGACAAGTTTAATTATAGCCACCCTGTATACACACACACACACGCACACACACATGGTGTCCTGTAAAGCTCGAAAGGAAAGTATATAGTGAGATTCCTTGAAGAATTTCGATAGAAGTAAGTGTCAGAATGTCACCAAATCGATGCTTTCCTAGCTGTTCGCAATTAAAGTCTAAGCAATGGTCTTGCAGTTTTGTTTTGTCAAGGTCTTTCATGGTCAGGTTGACACGAATTGAAAAAACTTCTTTTCAAAAATACGTTGTATAGAATTTTTAGACTGTTAATTCGGTAATTTGACTTTGAAAGCCAAGGTGCATAATCAATCCTTTTTCATTTCATTTTTTTCAGCTAGTACGATAAACTGTACTTCAAAATCTGTGGTCTGACAAGGGAACTATCCCAGCCCAGATAGCAAAGATCGTCCTAAGGACAACCTGAGGATGTCCAGAACGTCCTCAGGACGTCCCAAGGGCGATCTTTGTTATCTGGGAGGTGTCTCTCCAGGATCGGTTTGATATTTAGTCAGTAGATAGCCAGTACGAAAATAAAACATATAAAAAAATAAAATCTGCCCCAATCGACCTCCAAGAAGGGGTAGAAGCCATTGAAATTTGGCGAAATATTGGATTTGTCGCCAAATTTGGCGATTTTTCATGAAATTTGAAAAAGTATCCATTGTTTCGCTGAAATTATCAATACTTGTGGTTGTAAAAACATTACATCTAACAAATAACAAAAAAAGAAGAAAAAATTCATTATTCAGTCAATATAAGTAAAAAACGGTATGGAAATCTGAATATCTTTTAATGTTTAATTTATTATTGCATGTAGTAATAATAAAAAAATATGTGTAATCATGTACAAGGCATAAAATTGTGTGTATATATATATTTGATTCCCATTTTTAGTTTTTGTAGTAAAGCAAAGTAAGCTTCTTATAAATCAAAAATCCTACATCACATTCTATGCAAAAAAGAAATCAATCTTTCTTTATCGTCAATGCACAACTTTGGGTTAACTGCTTGCACATTTTTTATCATGTGGGATATTAGCAATGAGTAGCTCAAAGTCATCACAAGTTAATGCATCATTGTACATAGTTCATTCTTGTTTTTCATATAATTCGTCATATTGTGTATGATTGTGAGAACTATTAAGTATGATATTAGATGATATGAAATTATAACTCACACAAATAATTCAAATTATTATCCAAATTTTCTTACCGTGTTTTTGACACTGGAAGGCTTTCTCTACAAACCTTGAGAAGTAAATATTTTTCAATAGCACTTTTATAGATTACTGGATTAGATATAGTGTTTTCACAACCACGAGTATTGATAATTTCAGCGAAACAATGGATATTTTTTCAAATTTCATGAAAAATAACCAAATTTGGCGAAAATCCAGTATTTAGCCAAATTTCAATCGCTTCTACTTCTTCTTGGGGGGTCGACTGGGGCAGATTTTATTTTTTTATACGTTTTATTTTTGTACTGGCTATCTACTGACTAAATATCTAACCGATCCGGGAGAGACACATAGGGTAGTTCCCTTGTCAATATGGTGACTCATTGGGATTTCATTTTTTACCAAATATCAATAGTCAATGTCAAAATAATGCATAAAGATAATTAGCAAAACAAAAGTATTATTTTGTTTTCTCATAGATAACTTACATATTCATTGCTATTTACCAACCTTAATATTTTAAGAAAATTAAAAAGGGGCGTGAGTTTAAAATTTACTTAGAGTTTAAATTTCTATTGGGTATATGTGTAAAAGCAATTGGCATGTACCCGATGATATAGTTCTACAGTGTTACCGAAGTGATTTTAAAAAACCTAAGTGAGTAATTTTAAGAGACGAAACGTTTTATTTAAATGAACTAAGAAATAAAGAAGTGTTAATAATATTCTACTTCTTCTTTTCATTTTTCCAAATTATAATTGATATAATTTCGCTAATTATTATTTTCCTGAAGTGCAATTCAACTCAAACTACACTTAATTCAAGCTAATCACCCAATTTTAACCAACAATATATTTCATTATTATAGCCAGGCCCCAAAACTGCTCTTTTCGCCATTTAATTCAAAAACGTTTGTTCTATTTTCACCTGCGAAAACATACCAATATAACTCTGTTACTAATTCAATCAACAATTTGACAATAAACAATTCCCAAATTACTACCTGACCATCAATGCTTGTTTCAAAATAATGTACGGTTGATGAAAAGCCAAAATATCAGTCAAAACCGTATATGTTTCATAATAACATTTCTTAAAGGAGCTATATCCTGGGGGGATTTATTGCATAATTTCAGAAATGCAAAGCAGAATACAACCATTAATCAAAACTTCCACAGATTTTGTAAAGCACAAGGCAAAATGTTCCATATAGTATTACGAAACGTTAATTCGGCGTATATAATCGCAGTTAAACAGCTCTCACGGTGATTGCTTACAACTTACGAGACTTAATCAGCTGTCTAGGCGAATGAAATATGTTTAAATATCAACTAAATGTAATTACATTTAATTCCATACAATAATAATGTATAGGCTTACAATGGAATAAAGCCACATATAGAATAATGTGTATAGCTTTATCAATTTCATCTTTAAATTTTGAGTGCGAGTGTAGTTAAAGAAAACGTTGATATTTAATTGCTTCAGAGAAATTTCACCGCATAGTAATGTAAATGAAATATCATATAAATATTTCAGTGGGATAATTCTACTAGCGCAGTATCTGCGACAGGTTGCGATTATACTTTTGACGCGCGTCTATATCGATGGCTTCCGTCTTTAAATAACCAGCATGGATGTTTTAAGCGAAGCAAGTCCCCCAATGAAATGGATAGCTTAAAATAATAAATTTCGAAACAGCAAGACAAACAAAAGGAATTACTGTTGACGTCACTCGCCAGCGAAATTTCCCGTAAACAATTCCAAAATAAGCTCTTTAATTTCGAATTTATTACTTCCATGGGACCATATTGAACCTTTCCTCGGTGTTTCATGAAAAGTAGTGGGAGCTGCGCTTTAAATTCAAGGTTGCTGAAAAAATCGATTCGAAGCCGTAACAGGGTAGTTTCTTTTGAGAAACGAAGCAAGGCAGACTTGGAAGGAGCTATTAAGATAACTCGAGCCCAAAGATTTATCGCACTGGAGGACTATTGGTTTTCAACGGCTCCTTCGGCGAACAACTGGGTTTTGCTCAACTCATAAATATTTCAGCTACTGTTCTTTTGTTTTAACGTTCAATTCATGGATGTCTGTCTGAAATGGGCTTTGACACTGTCCTTTCTCTCCAAGTTAACTTGGCAAGGAGACAGACGTAACTAATGGGGGCGCCAAGATTAAAATCGAGAACCTAGTTCTCCACTCGCAGATATGGTCATCCTACACATACGCGGCGAAATAGTTTCGTCGACGCCTGCACAGAACTTTTAGCAGGGGAAGCTCAAAATTTTAATTAAAATCCAAAGCGGTACACAAGGGCGTAATAAGGGATATCCCCTATCGCCCTCTCCTCTTTAGAACGGGGATAAGTGAGGAGGTGCGGGTATGTAAAGCTGTAAATATGAAAAGCTTGTTGCTGTTTGAAAACTTTACCCGCAGCGAGACTGTTAATTTTAAGAAATTGGAATATATATATAACAATAGATGATCAAATTTAAGATCGGAGATTTATTCTGAGGTCGATGTATTCCCAAAATGCCAAGATTTCAACGAGAAATGTTTGTTCTCTCCACTTTTGAAAAGATAATCGTCAAAGGCAAGATTGGTAAATCTCCTAATTGACGACATAATCCACGTTTGGTTACTAATGTTTTAAAACAATATTGCACTACATTTCCTCTTGAACTCCTTCCTGAGATTTAATTCACAATTCTGCGCTTAGCTAATTAACGAGCAATTAAATTTACCCATATTTTAGTTTTCATGCAGTGCGTTAATAATAGATATTCGCCAAATGCCATAGAAATGTCTCCAGTGATTGGGAAAAATATTTCGAAATTCATGTTTTAAACTGTCTGTATAGAAACAGGGGTGACGAATTTATATAACGATATAAGCAGATATAAGCAGTACCAGATCAAGAATCTTATGGGCCCCCGACCGTAAAGGGAGAATGGGCACCTAAAGAATGTGGATTCCACAACAGTCCCTCAATAAACCATGAGTTTTTCGTCGAAGTCAGTTGTCTATAATATTCAGGTTTATCAACAATGAGATCGGATCTTTGTCCATAAATGAGACTAAAATAACCCTTAAACTTGTATAACAGGGGCAGACAAGCATGAGGTCAATGACAACCGCATTCCGGTTTTTAATGTATTATAAAGAGCCACACCATAGTGACATAATATCAAATACACAAATTCAAATTTGACTTAATTAATGTGGTTATATATTCTAGGCAAATTTTAAGTGCTATGTAAAATATACATGTAAGAAAATATAATTAAGAGAAAGAAAATACAAAATAATTATTTAAAATTTTTATAATAAAATATAATAAAAATGTATTAATAAAAAGCATGTAACATTTGCTGGAAGACCTTTAGCCAATTCCTTTGAATTTTGGCGTAAAATCCGCAGCAATTCTGTGAAATGATGATTTGTAAACTGTGAACGATATTTCGACTTCACCAACTTCATTATGAAGTACAAAGACTCAGAGAAATATGTTGTACTAAAAATTGAAATTAGACAACAAGCAGCTTTCTTTAAGTAAGGGTATTTTAATTCTGGCACTAGTTCCCAGAATTCAATTATAGAAGTAGATTTGTGCTGCATTTGCAATGCCTGATCCTCTTTTATATCTAATAACTCCCATTTCCCCAGCTTCTTTTTCAACAAATATTATTTCAGAAATTTGAAGTTCATTTTCAATAATATCACAAATAAATGTGTTTACAAAATAAACAAATGTGAATTTAAAAATTTTCAAATCGTCAAACCTATGTTTGAAATCTGCTTGCAATTCTCCCAAATTTTCTTTGTGCTCGTCTAACTTTTCTTCTCTGACATTAATTATATTTGCTTTTACTCGTGTAAAATTATTAAATATTTTGTACTTAAGATTAGACAAAAGACGGAGTTTAGCTTCAAAACAGAATACAGTTTGTGACAAACCAACAATAATTTTTTCCTTTCCTTGTAAAGCCTAATTAAGCATTTGCAAATATTCTAGCATGTCTATAAGGAACATTAAATAAAAAAAAAACAAGTTACGTTTTCTAATTTTGGTTTTTTTTTTATTTTTTAATTGTTATGATAGGATTTAAGAGTTCCACAAAACTGCCCAAAATATTCTAAGTTGATAGCCATGTTACTACACACCATGGGAATAAATCACTAGCCGATTCATCTGTTTCGCCATTAACTTACAACTCTTCTAAAAAGTTCTCAAATTGAGGGTGTGTTTTGTCTTTTGTTCTAATTAAATTCACAATCTGTAAAACAATGTATGTTCCACACATTCTCGTATTTGAAGTACTTCACAATGAGATACTCACGGTGAATTATACAGTGAAGAGGTATGAAACTTGGAATTTTATGATCGTTGTTTAAAAGTGCAATGAAACCTTTGTTTTCCTTGTCATTGCAGGTGCTCCGTCAGTCGAGACACTTACAAGTTTATCACGAGGCAATTCAAACCTGTTTATTACTTCAGTAAGCGCATTTCTGACATCGATACCGCGAATTGTTTCAATAAGAGTCACTAGGTCTAACATTTCTCCCTTCACATTTATGCCTGCAGATACATAGCGGGCAAAAAGGGATAATTGTGGAGCATCTTGTGTATCTTTAGACTTGCCGAGAGCTAAACTAAATGCTGTAAATTTTTTCAAATCACACAACAAATTATTTTCAACGTTTTTAATAATTGCACCAATACGACATTCAGTTGTATAGCGTGACATAGGACCCTGTGCGATCAATTTATGCAGTCTTGCATTATCTGGATTCAAAATTTTAACCATTTCTTCCAAATTTCTTTTAATAAATTCTCGTTCTTTATATGAACGTTTGGCACGAGCAATATCCCAAGCTATCAAAAAGCTAGCTTCATTTGCTCTGTCATCTTCACAACTAGAAGAAGATCAGATTGCAAGGATTTAAGTTTCTCTGTTCGCAATTTTGAATTGAGTGGATATTTAGTTGAAAAGAGGGATGACTTACTTCGTAATGTCGACATAAATTGCTTACTTTTTAGTTTGCAATTGTAACTTTACAAAGCAGACACAACGACTTTCCATTATTGTCAATAAAAACAAAATTTTCTACCCAGCCTCCTTGAAGAAATTTATTTTCTTGTTCGCATTTTCTTTTTCTGATATTTTCCGAGATCATCTTATCAAAAAATTTAAATAAATTTAATTCAAAAGTCTGAAATTGAAACAGAATAATTAAATTAATTTAGGCGCGGGACAATTACACTCTGTAAACAAGTTCAAAATTGCTTAATAAGAAATTCTATTTACCAAATTTTTTGAAAAAACATGAAATAGGGCATTTAGCTGATAGGAAAACTATCACTGAAATAGACAACCACCCACAAGGTTGGTCGTATAATCTGCGCAGGCCGATGTATTGTTTCTCACAAGTTGGCTGATGTAGCGCCACTAGTGTAAATACGAGCAGATTTATTATAACCTACAGTCGTCTACAAAAGCGCCCCCACCCCTGTGAATGAACTACTTCCACATCAAACTTAGTTCTTGCCTCCCGTTCACACAACGACCTCAGAGACGCGCGCTCAAGAACAGGCACGGACGATTGCTAGAAGGGCCTATCGATGTAACCGAAGATCTAGTGTCGAAACGATTACACTATAGCGATTCTACTCTTCATTAACCGATTCACTTTCTTAGTCAATTTAACAAGATTCGTAAAATAAATTCTGAAATAATAAAAAAAAAATGGATTTAAATTTTCAACGGCAGCCGCACTTAACCCAACGAAGAGCCGCATTTGCTCGCCCCTGTTATATAACATCAAGTACCATCATGGTCTCTGAGTAGGGCCCTCAAAATCACTGGGCTCTAGGTCCAGGCCTACATGGCTTATACGTAAAGCCAACACCGCTTACAAGCCCCGCTGTCAAAATGGTAATACATAAATTAGGTGATGATTATATATCGGTGAGATCGTAAAGTATAGCTTCGATAAGCACATTATCAATTTCAAATATCTTAATAACTATCCTACATAAGCAAATCCGCCAAGAAACCTTTAACAACTTCAAATTTATTGAGCTATATTCAAGCAGCACAGTGGTCAAAATTACAGTTGTAATATCTACCTTTATGAGCACATTAACATGTTAGCTTTTTATATATATATATATAATGACTGAAGAATTAGCAAATGCCTTTTGCACACAAGTGTGTTTTCCACAAAATCGAATTTTATATAATCATTCCAATGTGAAAATTTCATAACCACTCTCGAGTGGCGTCATTGGGTTTTAGAAGAAATCAGTAACAAAAGAGATCATTAGCTCTATATGCGTTTAAGGTTTTATTGTCGGTTTCCTTCCTTTAATTTCTCTCCGCCCCGTTCATTTTGGAGTATTTTTACCACTCACTTTATTAAAGCTCGTCATAGGTAGATTCAAAAATACAATAATATATTTAAAATTCCGGTGTTTAAATTGAAAATTCTCGGTAGCAATCAAGTGATGAAAATTTAGAGAACATTTTCCTCCTCAGTAGCGTAGCGGGGGGTGCCACTGGGACTAAAGACCCGGGCGCAAAATTTCAATATTGGACTGCTAAAAGGGTGCTAACGGGTTTTTCAGGTTTTGGGGGCCCCAGGCACTGGCAACCCACTCTAAACCGCGCAACCCCTCTGATCCGCTCATTAGATATAAAGGCAATTATGCGTTGGTGACACCTTAAAACTTGTCGGATTAAATCAAAAAGTGTGTATACTTAGAAAAATCCGATTTGGAGGATATCATTCTACGCTCTCTAAAGACTACAAATCTCAAAGGAACTCTAATTACATTAAGCGGAAGGCAAACTATCCTGAAACTCTGGACTTGGTGAAACAAGAAACATTTCGCTGATTAAAAATAGATGAGGAAGCCATTGAAAACTGTTGCGTTCTAAAGTATATTAAACTACTTCAATAAATAAGTAATGAAATTCCGAGATTACAGCTAAGAAATCATTTAAATGATTAAAAAGCAAACGAAAAATTTATAAACTGAATTTCGAAAGATAATTTTGTTTGAATACGTAAATTATGAAAGTGGGTCTTTGCAAGAATATAATTTGTTATTCACACACACAAGCGCCAATAAAAATTATAGTTGCAAGGAATATCTGAAGTTATAAAAATTATTTTCATAATGTCAGTGATATAATGTCAGTTTCATAATGCGCAGTCGTATGTATACACTTCATGGTTTTCTTATTTGAATACACTAAACTAAAGCATTGCCATTCGTGAGTATTTGAAAACAAATTTCTTCAAAAATATGTCGCATGTCCTAATTTAATGGATGTAGAAATTGTGACTATTTTAAATAGCCTATTAGTTACAAAGAGCTAAACCATGAGCCTTTGCTGTTGATGACGAATGAAAATATTAGCTTTTCTCTATCAAATTTGTTTGGTGACAGCACGTAAATTTTTAATAATTGTTATAACATTGAATATGCAATTTCATATGCCATGACACAGGCCTTCGACATTTATATTAAAACTTTTATAGACGGAAACGAATAACTACATCCGCGAACGTCAGAATCTCTAACTTACATTTAACTCGTATATGGGATATGTATAAATATTGGATATTTCAGTAACATGATCAACTTCTGCTCGCCAATGTAGAGTTTTTGAAACTATTGGGCGGTAGGAGTCTCAAGCACGATATTTCAATTTATGAGGGGGCGGGGCGGGCCCTACGGACCTATGTAACTATACGCCTATACTTCTGCTTGTAGTTTCGAAATTCTGACATGCTCTCTCATACTAGAATTATCTTGTTCGTGTTGCTGTTTTAAAGATAGTTCTCGTATGCTAAGACGATTTATCAAAGAGTAAGAAGGATAAGAAAGGCAAGGGAAGTGTGAAATGTGAAGTGTGAGGAACATTGATTTTTCAAAGGCTAGATTTTCCCCAATTTTACGTTATTTGTTCCTCTTCTATGCGTGCCAATACCCACAGAGTTGTAACTACAGAGGAAAATATCTCATAATGTGCACAAAAAAAAAACAACTGAAACCTACCGTGCCAAATATACTCACTGTATCCGTATAGTCGCCATTTATCTTTTGGATTATGTTAAATTTTAAGAGCGCAGATAATTAATTTTTGGATGCTAAATTGGTGTATTATAAAATGATAAAAATTAAGCAAATGCAAGGTAGACAAATTCAAATAAACATTAAAATACTTATACGTATGTAATTTAAACAAATAATTACAAAAATACTTTTGATACTAAAAGTTCTCTCATAGTATTTCGGTTAATTTACTTTATATCTGAAAGAAAACTCTGATAGAAATCGCATTTTATGATCATAGTACGACTCATATATTTTCAGGCTAATATGCATGTACTTGCAGGAATATACACTGAAAAGACAATGTATTATATTCACCGGGTTAGTAACGATTAAGTCAAACTCCTGATGTTCGAATTGCAGCAATATGTCGAGACATAGACGATATATCTTCTAGAAAGTGCGTCCGTGAAGTTTTCGCCCATGAATTCAAAACATCCAATCGAAGACCCGTCCAAATTTCTCACCTTACAGATGTCAGGCTCGAACTTTGTTTTTCATTTTGTCCCACAAACGATCAATACGGTTGAAATCTAAAGTGTTGGGGAGCCATTTCATAGCGATAACTTCAATTGCAAGTTCCCGCAGTTAGTCAATTGTCAATTAAGACGCCATGTAAGGAGCCATTATCCAGCTGAAAGACGTCATTTCGCTGTACAAAATAGAGGTCATGAAGGTTTGGATTTGTTTGTTTGTTTATTTTACGGCATAAACATAGCAAAGATCGTGATGCACCGAGACCTACAGTTTCCTGAGGAATTCAAACCACTTAAGATCTAGGGAACCAATCCCCTGACAACAATGAGCAGTTGGTGGTCGAGCCCAGGTTAACAGCAAGCTCGGCGAACGCGTTACCACTGCAATTACCGCAGGGCTTGGTCATGGAAGTATGCAGATGTGTAGTTGGCGAATATATTCACATTGCTGTGATCGGTGTTGCAGTTTTCCAGAAATATGATAGAATTCATTGACGCCTAAATGAATGCATCGCAGAACATTGCACTGATGCCCCTGCAATACTCCAACGTGAAAGCCGTGGCCCATGGTCTTGAATGGTCTCTGTAACCATATGCACCCAAATCTTGACATGTTGCAATTAGAACATGCAGTCATCAGAACAAATTAATAGCTCCCAGTTACCCGTGACCTGCCGTGCATTGAATGAAAGTTCAAGACGATCTCTCTCAATAGTCATCCGCGACATCATGTGTCATGAGAGTTGCCTCGTTTCTTGAGCCTCGATTGCCTGTTTACAGTCACAGTTCTATTGGATTTCATTTACCCTTCGTCTACTCGTGCTACAGTCAAACATGGAAATCATTCAACAGTTTTGGAGATGGAAAAGTGAGTCTTTTAAGCCCCAATTACTTGCCCACGATCATACACAAATATTCTCAAATCTCTTCTTATACCAATACTGACATTAATATGAATGTTACATAACCCGTGAACACCTTATCTGTTTATAATCAACAGTCAATTTCTCTCCAGCCCCTCGTTGGCCGAACTAACACGGCATTTCCTCAGGTAGCCAGGATGTATTTAATGGTTTGTACTTTCAGAATTGTATTCTTTATTTCGTAATACACATTCTGAGAAATATATTTATGATTTAAATATTGGAGAATATATCTTTGCACAAATTAAATATCAATTAAAAGAATATACTTGAATAATCTTATTGAGAAAACCTACTTCGAGTTTTCTCATTGGCATAGGCGTCGAATTATATGGGCCCCCCCAATAATTTGAAATAAATTGCAATTTTACATATATTGTAATGTATAAATGTACATAATATGTGCTTGGGCTCCCCCACTCCCAATAATCCAATGATTGTGAAAACTCTACGCCTGTGCTTGTTGGATTCCAAGTAATTTGCATAATTTCTAACCTTATTCAAAATGGTCAAAATTTATAATTCGAATCTGACCCTTTTCGTTTTCAACCTTTCTTGAAATCTTCATGAGTTTAATGTTAAACACAGACACATACTAATGAAGACATAATACAGATATATGTTTTCTAATATTTACACAAATTTCTTTCTAAAAGACTATAAAGGATCGCTTTAGTACTTGTAATAAGATTTAATAGTCAAGCAAAATATGACAAGTAATACTAAAAACTTGCTAATTTTAAATCTGGAGCCTGACAGTATTAATAATTTTGAGAACAAGGTATGCGACTCATGGGCAATATAATTTGCTATAGAGGCGGTTGGCTCATCTTCACTGGCAATGAAGACTTATTTTAAGGTAGGGAACTATACCAGCAGGGGGAGATAAAATCAGGACTAGATAAAATCTAATTAAAGGGTAAGTTTGACGATAACTTAGTTCATAAACATTAAAGACGACATCCAGGAATGAACGAGCAAAGGGAAAAGACGGTAAGCGCTATCATAAAACGCTCGGTTAAGAACCACTACTACCCACCAGTGGCCTAGGGCCGATCATAACTTACATCTTGAATGGCCATATATGCGCAAACGCGCAACTTTGCATGCGTGTGTGGAAGACAACGTCACACATGCGCAGAAAAAATGCGCAACACGAGGAACAATGAATAAAAGTAGATTATGAAGTCTTAAACGTGTGTAATTCAACTTTATGTTTGTTAATGCTATTAAATTAAAGGATATTGCAATTAACTTCATATTATATGGACATGGACTGCTCTTTTCATTAAGCTATGGGATAAAATAATCCAAAACTTGCTTAGTTACATCCTAGTTATGAAAAAATATTTTATGATTTGATTTTGAATAATTTCATACTTGTATTAATTGCAAAAGTAGTTCATCGTATTTTAAATAATTAAGATTTTTAAATCATTACTATATTCGCTCTTTCCTTTATAGTTATATAACTAATACGTAATGATCTAATTATTGTACAGCATTGTGGTCAAATATAACGGTATAATATTAGCTTTATATTATTTGATGAGTTCGTTATCAGCAAATAAATATAATACTGGAAAATATTGAATATTTAACCCTCTAACTGCTTATCCCTCGATTTTCACGGGCAACATGAAAGTAACAAAATTTTCTCAATCCCTCGACTTTCGCGGGTATAAAATTTTTCCATCTTTCATCTCTCATCATCTTTGGTTACAAAAATGTGCTACATATTTTAACTCTCAATTACATGTAGATTTAAAATATTGAATAAAAAGAAATATGCAGTTTTTGAAGAGATTGTTATAAAAAGAAAAAAATTTGAGCGTTCAGAGGGTTAAAATACACATAGAACATTAGTACCTATAGAAAGCAAGTTGATGAATTTACAAAGAGAGCTTTTAGATCATCTCTATTTTAATATTTATATACATTCTGTTGCAAAATAATATATGCACCTAGAAAGAATTGAGCCATAACTACGAAACTCGGCATGTGTATAGTGTTCGAGTAGTCGAACAAATGTTCAAAACATCAAAGCAAAACAAAACACCGTTTTATTGACGTGTAGCAGTACAAAGAATGTGCTTTTCAATAGGTGGTAAAACCATTCCTGGCAGCCATACAAGCCAATACTCGGTTGGGTATGGAATCAATTAAGTGGCCAATGTCACGCTGCGGTAGATCTTACCACAAATGCAGCAACTGCTGAACGAATTCGGAAGTATTCCGAGACTGCTGAAGTTGCCTACATAACATGTCCCAAACAAGTTCGATAGGCGAAAGGTCTGGAAACCTGGCAGGTCTCTCGAGGACATTAACACTTCGAAGACAGTGTTGCTACAGCCGAGAAGTATGCGGCCGAGTGTGTCTTGCTGGTAAACAGTACCTGGGCGGCCAGATACAATAGGCAGTACCACCGGCTGCAAAATATCGTTGACGTATCTGCTAGCGGTGAGAGCACTTCTTATCACGACTAAAGATGGCCGGCTGTCCCAGAAGATCGTTCCCCAGACCGTCACAGGTGTAATGGCTGTGTACCGCTTAGTAACGAATATTGGATTCTACCGTTGATCTCGTCTCAACACACGTGTACGGCGATCATCAGCATCGAGTAAAATGAGGGATTCGTCACTAAATATAACATTCCTCCAATCTTACACTGTGCAGCTTGATCGTGAGCAGCACCGTTCCAGACGACATTGCCTATGGTGGGGTGTCAGAGGTAAGCGCCATAATGGTCGTCGAGACCTGAGCCCAGCGTCAGCCAATCATCGCCAAATGATTCCCTTGATATCAATGGACCCCTACGAGTTGGCAAATGGAGTCGAATTATTGATAGCGTCAGTGTTGGTGCTGACATGGCTGCTCTCCTGATTGCGCGATACTCTCGCGCATTGGTGACCCGGGGACGTCCAGAGCCACTGCGATGGCTGACTGTGCCTTCTCTGAGCCACCGGTTCCAACACCGTGCAACTACCATTTGGCTTCGTCCAATATGCCGACCGATCTATCTGTTCGACCAACCGGTCTCTCTGAGGCTTATAATCCGCCCCCTCTCAAAGTCGGACAAATGTTTGTAATGCCGTAGGGAACGTCTGTAAAGCATCTTTCGTGTCAATATCGTGTATCTGAGCTGCTAATCCAGTTGTAAATGCCCATCACTGAGCGCACCGGCCCTTTTAAATTCTACTCGCGTCGTTGTTCATACACGCGTTACATACCTCCACAATGCTCATTGGTGCTGTACGTTTGATCATTTGCAAAACCTGCCAAACCACATTTGCTTGCTGAGTTTCGTAGTTGTGGCTCCATTCTTTCTGAGTGCATATATTTTATTACATCAGAATGTATTTAAAATGGAGTAAATGGCTCACAAGAAAATATGTTTATAGCATATGCTACTTTTATGAATTCATGATCAATGATACATATACGCTTACGTTCTTATGTTAGCAAAAAATTGCAAAACGGGTTGTGTAAAATATAAGGTGAAGAAAAATTCGCGAATACAAAGAATGGCTACGAAATACCTATCTTCTTTTATGATGAAACGATAGGCAATAATAAATAACGACGAACGACAATGTCAGATATAAGAAGTACCAACTCCCTAATACGTTAGATTTTTTTCATAGTAAAAAATATGATGCGCCATAAAGTCTCCAGGCGGTAGAAGAAAACGAATTCTTCGATCACGAAAAGCAAGACAGGTAGAATAGTAAAACCTTTCCGAGATGTTTGGGTTCGGGAAAAACGAATTTTCTCAAAGGTGGACGAGGGTAAGAAGAGGAGGAAATGGCATTTTTTTGAGTCAAAGGAGAAAGATGACGTGAAGAGGAGGTTCAGGGGGTCAACGAGGAGTTGGAGGAGGAGGAGGGTCGTACTAACAAAAGAATAAAAAAAGAACAAGGCATCCATCAACCGAAAGCACCCACTTAGTCTGATTGCTTTGTCGCCATGCGATGATCGTTTCACTATACGTTATAAAGGCATTTGAATTTGACTTATGAGAACGTTTTCGCGAATTTCTTTTCCCTCCTTCTTTAAAAAAAAAAAAGAAGAACCAAATACGTAATTGAAGAGAAAAAAGATATTGGACTTTCACCCAACTTCCCGTCAGATATTCAAAGAATCGCGTTTTCTCTCTTCTCATCTCTCCACAGATGGGTGTGAGCTGACGAGGTCATTGTTTTGCCGAATTTCTTATTTGATGTCTAACAGATAAGAAAAAATAGAAGTATTTTATTTTATTTTTAGAAATCTTTATTTACTAAACATTATCTTTCTGCAATTCCTGATCTTTACCAGTAGGAAACGTTATGATAAGTGCAACTGTGTTTTCAGTTAGTTTAGCTGTAAAAAACTGAATACCTTAGTTATATTATAGTATTATAGATTAGTTATATTAGTTTATATTAATACATTAGTTGTCTATGGGAAACATTTTAACATCCTCTACTCAAAATGCATCTCATACTTAGAGCACGTGAACATAATTCACACGCATGGAGAAGTGTAAAAATTGTACATTTGCTCATGGCCATTGTATTACTATATAGGTATTATAATTCATAACACACATTACTAGTGTTCCATATATAAGATAGTTACAAATCAAGCGAAATATATCATTATTATTTTTAATACTTTTATAAATACTTTAATTTCCTATTTATGTGGGAAGGGGTAATATTTTTATCCACATACACGCCAGTAATGAAATTGTTCATACTCCTTCGTTGAAACTTGAAATGCTTTAACCAACTCCGTTGATCAAACATAAATATTAAGACTAATTTTTTCGTACGATGCGTGGACAACATAATCATATTTATCTCTTAAAAACCTGCTCGTTTACACGCTTTCTGTAAACTGAAATTACTTTTCTTAAGCAATTATATATATAGGCAATTTTTAAAGCCTCCAACAGCAAATCATCAATCCTAATATGTAAGAAAATAAATTACCCAATTTCAATTTACTAAGAACGTTATTGTGAATATTTGAAGATTTTTATAACGATAAATATATATTTTTGTAGATATATTTTATAACGTAATTTCATTTTCTCAAAGGCCCGCACATTTTTTTCACATTTGTAGTCAATACTTTTCGACTATGCTACGTGTATAATAACTTTGTATTCAAGATTATTAGCAAAACAGTTTCATTAAATTTATCAAATGAGATCACTAATGATTTTAATTAAGATGCTTGATTCTTTAGCAAAATCATTAAAATGTGTTTTTTTCCCCACAAATCACATTTACTCTACAAAGTTGGTTGAAAATCCCCGTCGTTGCGGCAAATTGCAAACTTAAAAAATTCCCTTCGCGTTTTTCTCGAAATTCGTTCTTCCCTAGCTTGCCAAGAAAAAGCTCTTTCCTTAATAAAAACTGCATCGGTCTCTAGCGTTTAAGCAAGACCAACTTCAATGCTACTATACCCACGAGCATTCAAACGTCTCATTTTGAAAAGCGAAAAATTTCGTAATATTTCTATGCTATTTGTCTAAAAAACCCTCGCTAGAAAGAATGGTTCCGTGTTTGTTTTTCATACTGCATTTGATTTGTGACAGAACAATGAAAAAATATTGCAACGTTGTTATTTCTGTTTTTAGGGTTTATAAAAAAATTCAAAAATGCCAATACCATTTGTACAATAAATGAGTATATTGTATTTTATTCAAAATGCACCAAAGACATCTCAAACATCTTTAAAATGAAGTAGAAGCCCTATTTTATAATGATTAGAAGAACATTTCATAACAACTTGCTAAAAAATTATTGTTTGTATTATATTAGGTTTACGGCACGAGGACAGCAAGGATTATGCTGCTCCGGGACCTATATTTTCCCGAAGAATCCGAACCTGATTCCAGAGAATCAACATTTTTTTTAGCGCAGTTGGGAGTCGAACCCGAATTAACAACAAGTTAGGCGAATACGTTACTAGGGCAAGACCTCAGGGCTAGCTAAAATTAAAAGTAATAATGCAAATAATGTCGTATTTAGTGTTTTTTAGATTGTATTTAGAATGACAATCAGAAACAATGTATGCCCAAATAGATTAATAATTTATTATTTAGAAAGATAGAAGACTTTCCCGGCAGGCATTAGTTATTTGGTCAGTTGTTAAAAGCCGTATTCATATTTTCAAATCTATTATGGTAATTGTGTACATGACGCATTGCTTGTTACTCTGAACTGATGTTGAAACACACTTGCATTTTCCTTTTTCAAAAGAAGACATCATTCGAAGTTTATAATAAAGCCATGACAAGGAATATATAAAGACACAATTAATAATTAATGGTATCAGTCACGACGCTGCACTGTAAACACCCAACGTTGGGTCTGTCGATCGCATGCTCAAACTGAAACGGAGCTTATGGCAGTGTTATTCGAGTCGAATGATTTCTCATTTTTCATGGTGTGCCATTGAATGCTGTTGGGGCACCGTAGTCATCAGCAAGTGTCTATCCGGCAAGCAATGGATGTAAAAGCAACCGGATCTATAGAGGGGGGTGATGGTGCATCTTCTGCGGTTGATGCGTCCATGTTATATGGCGTCTATGTGGTTCTTTCCCAATACAGAAAGTAAACCACGAAAAACGAGCTTCAGTTCCAGAAGTGATTTCCGAAGTTGTTTCCGCTCTGCTCCTGGAAGAGGATATCCACGGTAATGTTTTGCGGAATCCGATCCACCATTTGCGAAATGGCCCGGTTCTTTTAATGCTCGGTTCTTCTGTTTCGGAAGAAGGCGACCGAGAATTTCCGATTCAGAGAGCGATTTTATTGTCTTTGCTAGGAAGCGCGATGTTGAGAGAAAAAGAGGTGTATGCAATCTGTTGATCGTTCGCTCTTTCCGCCATTTTCTTCGTAGCTCTTTGGTGCTGGGTGAAGGGTCATTAGAAGAAGTTTTTCAGTCGTCAATGTAGCTCGTGAGGTGGGTGGAGTGGAAACTGGGAGTGCAGCACGTTTCTGACCGCAATTCCAGTCCATTAAGATACGTGCTTATAGAAAGGAAGAGGATATCTTTTATAGTTCATCATTGTTTATGTCCATTCCGAACTTGATTCACGTTAAAAAACATGGCCAATTTTTTGCGTTAGTATATTATTATAATATATATCAACATATCTCTCCTAATCTTTAATGATTTGTGAGGTGAATGGGAAGGATTCATCTTACGATTACCATCAGTGATATGATTCTTGTATATGGACAATTACCAAGCTTTGATGCAGATTTTTTTCACTATGGCTATCAGTAAAAATGAAGCATATAATTAATGACATTGCACGTAATTAATACGTGTAGTTAAATAACGTCGAAATCAGCAGTTTATCCTACGAAATGAATACCTCAATGACCAAACAAAAGTTAGTTAATAGCGCCAGTGACTCCAATTATTTAAAATTTCCATTTATTTCTTTTACCTTACCATTTTCCTGTTTTGCAGGCCAAAATTAGTGATAAATCTGCGTGATGAAGATGCAAGTTACTATATATATATATATATATATATATATATATATATATATATATATATATATATATTTGCCTTTAGGTATCTCTTTTTATACATCTGGCATATCTACTTTACTATATTTTGCGACATACCTCCAGAAAAGGCGCCAAGCATATAGTCATGGAAAAAAAGGCTTCTGCCGACGGTTCTGAGGATGTATGCTCATGTTAAATTATATAGTTTTGAAGAATGTATATTAATTTTTTTTAATTGAAATGTTGTATTCTATATTAATATTTCCTCTTATTTTAATTCTATCAAGCCTCTTTTATGTAACTCTAACAAAATGAATTTTTATTCTTTTTTATACATTGTTAAACTTATATATGCTTTTGCTATTTTTGTTACACTATACATATATATATATATATATATATATATATATATGGTCAAAACTTGAAAGAAGAAGTTTCATTTGCAACAAAAAAATACATGGTAAGAAAGGAAGAACTCTGGGTGACATGATGGTGGTATATTACATTGGATATCCTAAACGAAGCTGGAGAATATGTAGAAGACATACTTGCAAAATTCTTTACCAAATGTCTTAACAGAGTTAACATACCAAATCAATAGGATCCCGCAACAGTAGTTTGTTGCATAAAAAAGGTGATAAAGAGAATTTGAAAGATTATCGACCAATTAGCTTGTTACCTGCTATTTATAAAATCTTCACAAAAGTTCTAACACATCCCTGCAGAAAACATTAGATGCAGGTCAACCAAGAGAACAAGCTGGGTTTCGAAGTGGATTCAGTACAGTGGACCATATTCAAGTATTAAGAGAATTAGTTGAAAGAACACAAGAATATGAACTACCATTGTGTGTTGCATTTATTCACTATAAGAAGGTCTTTGACTCTATAAAAACATCAGCAGTCATCAACTCTTTAAGATCAACAGACATTGAGGATGTGTGTACATTGACATGGTGAAACGTGTAAATAAAAATGCAAGTGCAAAAGTTCGATTATATAAAGGTACCACGAGTATCAAGATTGGTAAAGGTGTGAGACAGGGAGATACCATTTCTTTCCAAAAACTTTTACTTCTTTACAGGATGATTTTTCAGCGGATAAATTGAATAATAAGGGAATAAAATAAATGGTGAATATTTAAATCATCTGCGCTTTGCTGATGACATAGTTATTTTTTCAACAGACTCGTTAGAACTCCAAGACATGGTACAGGAGCTCTCAACTAGAAGTAAAGAAATTGGAATCAATATAAACTTGAAAAAAACTAAAATCATGTTCAACAATTTCGTAAACAAAACAAAAATACAAGTTGACAACATTGAGCTAGAAGTTACTGATTCATATATTTACCTTGGACAACTGATTTCAATGGAAGGCAACATTATGAAAGAACTCAACAGACGTGTTAAACTTGGCTGGAGTGCATTCGGATGAAACAGTTTTATCCTGAAGAGAAAATTACCTTTGTGTCTAAAAAGAAAGGTCTTCAACCAGTGTGTATTGCCAGTCCTCTCTTATGGATCAGAGACATGGAGTCTAACAATTGCAGCAATACGAAAGTTACAGACAACCCAAAGGAGCATGGAGAGGTGCATGCTTGGAATAACTAGGAGAGATCGAAAAAGAAACACTTGGGTGAGAGAGCAAACTGGAGTAGAGGATATTATTGTTAAAGTAAAAAGACTTAAATGGCAATGGGCTGGGCATATCGCAAGAAGGTCTGATCAACGATGGGCAACGCAAATTCTCAGCTGGATTCCAAGAAACCACCGAATAGCTAGAAAACTTCCTGAAACTAGATGGTTGGATGAAAGAAGAAAAGAGGTTAGGGTGACGTTGAAACGAATGGCCCAGGATAGACTTTTGTGGAAAGCATTTGGGGAGAGACCTTCATCCAGCAGTGGATAGATAATGGTTGAATATGATGATGATGATGATATATATATGGAGGAAATAAAGAATGTAGAGGGTAGGAAGGTGAGACGAATGGCCTACAGAGCAAGTGCAACAATTGGGTAATTACTTTTGGCACGTTTTGTATAATTGTTGCCTCCCTAAGCCACATTTGACATACTCTGGGCTATCCAGTTAAAACAATTCCAGATACTTTGAAATAACTTTACAGTGCCAAAATAAGGCCATTCAACTTAACTTTAGTGGCGAGTTGATGCTTTACAGTTTGTATCTACTGAATCGTTGAAGTTCGGATATTGATTTTTGGTGAATTGAAATTAAACGTCAGAATTCTAAAAGATTTTATATTTTAAACATAATATTTTGATTACATTCTTATCCAAGTTGAAATCGTTGAAGAAATTGATGGATCCAATTTAAAAGTTGAAAATGCGGTGTAAAATATTTTCTTGTCCCAATAGAGCATTTATCCCATTGTGAATTTTTTGGCTTGCTTCGTTACTTAGAAGGAAATATGGTGCGGAGATACATCCCTTAAAACTAATAAAGTTCATTTAGGCATTTTGGATTCACTTGTGCGACTTTTATGTGCTCTGTAGGTTGAGCTTCTTATAAAAGTTAATAATCTTTTATTTTTTCAAGCAAATTGTTTTAACTACTGGCTTTAAAAAATGGGTGTACTAGACAGTATTGTGCTAGCTAAAATTATTAAAAATATGAACAAAATTTGCATTCGTCCAGAACTTTCCGGGTAAGCTCATCCGAACTTGTACATATCAAAAAATTGCATTAGCAACTAAACCTTTGAAAATAGCCTAAATCTTTTATATTTATATATATGCACACATTCAGTAGCCAAAATATTAGAGACACCCTTCACACTAAATTCGTCGAGTCCGTAAATAATGCACGTTGACGTAATAATAAGAAATTATATATAAAAAGTGCATGCTCAATATCATGAGAACTAGATGTGATTACTGTTAACATGAACATGGGCCAGACGAAAGATTTAAAC
>QLNU02015360.1:157468413-157487124 GCA_006491805.2 Dysdera silvatica | reverse complement strand
AAAAGTCTCTTCAAATTTTGATTTCAACTCCTTCGAAGCTTATCACATCCTTACAAATACAGCTAATTCCGTGAATGATCAGCTCCCTTTTAACGCCCTTTCACCTATTTGGAAAAATTTGCTTAGTTCTACCGCAAGAGACGCCACCCCTAACGTACAACCTGTAAATACCTCTTAATTCGCTGTTTTTGTGATCACGGCGTTGGCAACGCCTCACGCCCATGTATGTAAATAGAGTCATAACTGTTTTGAGAATGGTGGCGGATTAGCCACCGAAATAGCTATCAACAGCGTAATTAAACACTTTTAACTGTGTTAATTTGTTGTTTTTTACTCTCTTTTTCACGTTTTCAAATATCTTGTATTTGTTATAATATACACAGTACCTAGAAAAAGTTCTCCTTTTTATAATAAGCAAATTTTGAAGTGTAGTTTGATGCAGAGAAGGGGTTGTACATCTACGCACTTATTCGAAATTTTAACAATTGTTGTTTGTGTGTTTTAAAATATTCATATGTTTCCTGAATAATTCCCATCATTAAGGACGTGCACATTTCGTTGAGTAAACGTCTTTTAAAATCAAACAATTTTTTTATTGCAATATTGAATGGAAAATTTTTCCATACCTCTTAAAATAAGCTTTTTTTCTATATTTATGCTTTTTTACTTCACGAAATGCATTACGTTGTAAAAGTTCGACTGTGAAATCCCTATTTTGCGTTTTTCTGGGGGCCATCAATAAAGGACGTGCACCCTTGTGCAAATTAATTGAAACAGAGCTCGTTTCCTGTATTACTTATGATCGTGTACTCAAAAGAAACACGAAAAGTCAGATCATTTATTTTGTCTGTTGATGCAATCATTACGTCAACCGTTACTATATTCATCAGGTTTTAGAAATCTGCCCGACCACCATAGTTTTCATTGCCTGATGCAATCATTATGTATGCAGCTGCAGTATTTCATCAGATATTAGAAACCTGACCAGATGTGACTGCTGTTCGAGATGGATGTGATACCTAAGAAACGTACAAAGATCGTAACTCTGCACGAACACGCAGCTAAAACATATCGAGAGATCGCATCAGTGGTCGATGTGAGTTTAGCAACTGTCAGCCATGTCATCAAATTGAAACAGAAAACCTCCTAAACGTAAAGGAAAGTGTGGTCGTAAGAAGAAAGTAACTCCTATAGAGGACGGTTACTCGCTTTGAGAAAGCAAAAACGATCCCCGCAAGACAAGCGACACATTGAAAACGGATTTGAAGGAGAAAGGAATTGAAATCAGCTCCTCTACAGTTCGTAGGCGCCTTAAGGCAGTCGGACGAAAAGCCAGAAAACCTGTCAAGGAACAGCTTTAAACCACAACAATCAAACAAAAGCGTTATAAATGCGAAAAAAAGTATAAGGAATGGACGAGAAACCAGTGGCGAAAAGTCCTCTTCAACGACGAAAACCATTTCTTTGTAGAGGGTCAGCGAAGTCAACATGTTCGAATGTCACAGGGAGAGAATCTTCGTGATTGACACATCGATCAGTCTGTCAAGCACCTACAAAAGAAGATCTTTTGAGGATGTTTAAGTTATTACGATATCAGAAGCCTGCAGCCAATAGAAGGAATGATGCGCTCGTCATAATACATTGAGATCCTACAAAAAAAAGAGTTATTCCAGAGCTGGAAACGAGGTATCCTGACGGTACTGGGATATTGCAGCAGGACCTAGCCTCCTGCCGCACATCGAATTTCGATGTCCAGGGAATTCTCCGGACGTAAATCCCATTGACAATTTGTGTGCTACATGCAAAAGTCGCCTCCGTACTGTAGACTACACGACGGTGGAGAAGCTCATTCAGGCGCTCATTCAAGTGTGGTACAGGGATCGGAAAATCAACAGTGACTGTTTGAAACCAGTAGAGTCCATGCTAAATTGTGTTTAAATGCTGCTTAAAAATAGAGGAGGTCATATCCGTTACTAATGCATGTATAGGTGAATTTTGTACATGTATATATGAGTTTGATACATTAAACTACTAAATTCATTGTTTGTTTCACTAATTTGCACAAGGGTGTATGAGGCGGAATGTCATTTTATCAAATTTTAACAATCACGTGATTTATGTGGGAAAATATCGGAAAAATAAAGACTTTAAAATATGCTATATTTCTATTCTTTTTTATTATTTTACTCCCCAAGGCTTTTTGGGGTGGAGAAAAAGAGAAATTATGTAAAAATTACAACAATGATAAGCTAAAGTACATTAAAAACGTTCATTCTAAAGATTTTATACATAAAATCGGTTTCAGTGATGCAGTTTAGTGAAAATGGCACGAGTTCATTCGTTCGACAAAACAGTGTTTGGGGATTGGAGTCAACTTCTGTTCAGGTTCCACCACCCGGAACGGATCTGGAAATAATTACAAAATTACCTTACACTGGGGTATAAACGCAGGGACGTTTTAAATCATCAAAGCCACCATAGAAAGTGCCTGAATGAACCGTGATTTGAAGCAAAAAAAAAGAATCGAGAAAGAGTTCTTGAGTAATCGAAATAAGAATGACACTTCTAGAACGTACGAAGCGGGGAAAGTGATTTCTTGAAATGCAAGAAACGAGAAGGAAATTCTGATATTGACAACATAATGCATATTTAGGAGTTCGGAAAAAATATGTTCAAAACAACAGGGAAACGTATTATGTGTAAAATCGAGGTTTCACTTTATACAAAAAATTGTACTGACTTCCATAGCGCAACGATTGGAAACAATTGTTCCCGAAAGCAGTATAATATAGACATGCTCACATTAAACTGCAGGTCGATGACACAATGTCACATATTTCATTCCTTCTACAGTTTTCAGTCTCTTATCCTTTTTTATTAAAGCAAAAAATGCCTTTCCCTAATCTCATCTATACTTTAAGTGCCTCCATAAAATACTGAAATCTTCTCCTAGTACTCTAAGCAGTTTGTTTCCAATTCTCGAGATCGCGCGGTATCTTGTAGATATACATAGATGTTAACAAGGAGTGTAACTACAGTCAACGATAGGAAGTAGTGGAAGGAGGCTCTGAGTATTCCCCCACCTTCTTGTCTGTACAGCTCTCGTTGAAGTCGCACCATTTTTATTTTTGTCACCCTTTTTATTTTAGAAATACATCGCGTGCTCCTAATAAATGTTCATGTTTATACATTTAAGTGATCCATACTAGCATAAATGTATTCCATAATTATTCAACAATATACGTTAGTTATTTTCATCACACAGAACACGCCTTTACCACAGAACGCACTTTCCACGCAAATATGCAAAAACATACATATCTGTGAGATATAGCACATATGCCCGCATTAATTTTCCTCTTAAGAGAAATGGCCAGTTAAAATAGTTTTATTGAAAATAATGAAAAGCTATCTTTCATTAACATGTGAAACTTTCGCAACTGGTGAAATAAATTTAAGAGATAAGTATTTTTCTCAGATACATTATGAGATTCCGAAGTAGCACATGCTATATAAACCTGGATACAGAAAACAGTTTGATACTAAATTGCAGCAGTCGAATATTGATAATCAAAATTACGCTAACTAAATAGGCCTGCTGCAATTTAATGCACCCAATTTGAAGTACTGAATAGCTTATATTGCGACCTCTTTAAACGACTATCTCGAGCTTGTCCCATCGTTTTGATGAGTACCCATTATGATAACATTGTATCATCATTAAAGATATGGTCGCCATGATGCGCGCCGTTTTAAATATCTTTGTTCTTCCACTGACATCGATTCATTCGCCAAGAGCTCAAAGAAAGGAAACACACTCTCCCTCTTTCCACACAAAGAAGGACGGAAGGCCAATATGGAGACAACCCTTATCAAAGGACGAGTAACAAGCTTTTCATGAGGTTTTAAATTGTAGGTACTTACTACTTTTCAAAGAAAACATATCAAGATAAATTTTACACTTACAACACAGAATTTGGATTATGGCATCATGCTATCAAGAAACGTTTAACGAATTATTTTAGAAATAAAACGAAACAAAAAACGACAGTAGTGTATTCTGGGGGATTTTGCTTTGCAGCATTTAATTCCATGTTAAAAGACCCCTTTTAAATATGCTCATGACCCCGCACATCCCAATCATTGCATGCTCTCACAACGGCTAATTACGTACGGGCTTTACAATTCCATGTCCAATAAATTATCATTTTATGGGTAATGCATTGCCTTGTAATCAAGTGAGAACAAGAAGTTATAGGTTTTAATGAATTCCACGAAGACCTGGTACCAACATATCGTCTGCAACCCGTTTAATTTAAAATTATGATCAATCAATTTTATGTAACCTAAATTGGCAACATTAACTGGCAAGCTTTCAATGCGTGCGTACGTCGAAGCAGGTATATTTTATAGCAACGAAGATATTAAGCCATGTTATGATAACGGCTCGTTGTTCTAACATGTGCTTAAAACATGAGTATATATAGTTTTCCAGGTCGATTGCAATCATTCACGTCATATCATAGGGATGATTAAGTCCTCCAGTAAAACATTCCAACAGTCAGGACATATAACTCCTTATTCTCAGATATAATCGAGTCCACTTCAACAGAGAGACTAGAAACTCAACTAAATTTTGAAATTCTATCGAAATTGAAATGCTCTACATTACGAGGCACGAAATTGCTATATTGAGCTAAAGTGAAACCAAAGAAATGTAGCTATTAAGTGTGGTATAATGCGAAATTCGGAGACATGTCTCATATATTAGATCACGTATTAAGAAGGACGCGTCTCAACGCATGCATTTCTAAATCCCCTCCAGAAAAATGAGTTTTTAACAAGGCTTGTTTCAGCCTTACGCTAACCATTATGTTCTGCTTTTGGAAAATCTAACGTCGGACTTTGATTAATATATCTGTGTTTTGGGACTCACCATTTGTCCATTTTCCAGTTTACTGAGCTTATAATCCCAAAAAGTCTTTTCGGGACAAAAATCCATAACCCATTCTGTCATTTCATCCCAGAACTCGACGTCAACAAGGGGAGGTGGACAAACAGCGCTAGCTAAAAGAGAAAGGCTTTAATGCGAACGGAGACGCCGTTACTGTAGAATATGAGATCCAGGAAGATTCGCTCATACGTCGATGTATTCGAACGCCATATATAAAATAGTTTAACGCCTTTCACATAGACACCCTTACGCCACATATGCCAAAATCGCTATTTAAATTGACAGAATATAAAAACTTGTTGAGATTTACACCAAAATTGTTCTAAACTACTATTCTCGCCCTTGTTTTCACTGACTTTTCTGCTATCTTAATCTTTCTTTAAGATTCTTATGTATAGAAATTTATTATACCTCATTTAACGCATCATGAGCCTTGTTGTCCTTGCACCATAAAAATTCCACTCTCAGCCTTTTTTTTTTTTTGAATTATTACACCCTTAAACTTCCCCTATGTTGTACGTCAATTTTTACTGTAGACAAACCATTTCAACATATTTTAAATATCAAATAAAGATGTTGATTGAATAAAAGCAAATTTTCATCCCCTCTTGCACATGCAGATGCCGCTTGTCACCATTTGTGAACACATAGAAATTAAAATAACATAATCCGTGTTATGACTCTTCGTAATTATACACACTATTTTAGAAGATGGCGCCCATGAATTGCGTGTATTGAACTCACTCTCTTTGCATCTTTGTGGGCCTCAGCCCATAAACGCCCATATACTTGTGATCGCTATTGTTAAAAGAATATTTCACATATATAAATCTCAAACAATGGTTCTTCTCCATGCATCATGTCTGCTTTGATTATTACTATTACATGTTACTGAATATCAGGAAACTGATGGTTTAACGAACTTCTGGTTTTTAAAACATCAAAACTAAAATACGTTTGAGTTGTTTTTAACTGAACGAAAATCTGTTTCAATAAAAAAACAGGGTAAAAACGCTTACATGGAGTTTCTCAAACTAATGCAGGATCTACCAAATATTCTTATAATATACCGTCATCTGCGTCTTTTCCAAGATCTTTGTTCCAGATCTTAAGATGCCAGGCTAGAATTCTTTGCAGATCAATGTACCTGGCTTCTTTCATTTATATCGATCGGGGAAAATTCTTTTGAATTAGTTTCAAACTCGGCGCTCTCTTGTAAAAATAAAATCTTATTTTGCTTTTCGTGTCCGCTGTTGTTGTAATACGCTTCGTCCGTGATAAACGTAGTTGTTAAGTTTAAGTAGTTTATATGATATCGTTTATTTTCAAAACCAATAGAACGTGCAACTAGCGCTTCGTCCTTTTCCCTTCTTGTAATTAATGTTCTCCCAGTAAATAATTGACAGTATTGTCATCCGAAAATCTAAGGAGTATACTTGAAATCGATCCAGAAAACTGCAATAATTCTAATAAGGTGACAAGCAAACCCAATTTGTGCACGCATGTGGGCTCTTTCTCAATCCTGTGCTTAATTACTTGCAATTGAGCATAGATTTAAAGCAGTTATGAAAACCTCTTATTCAAAATTGGTAAGGCTACCTCATTAAAATCAAATTCTATAATTTCTTCAGGGTTAGAAGGAAAATTGCCAATAAGACGTTTATCAAAGGTCACTCCTTAAGTAATTAAAGGAGGGTATGGAGGCATTAATCATTACGATTATTTCTGACAGCCTACATTTTTAAGGGTTCGTACTGGAACCTGGCTTTGGTTCACAATGGCTTTAGAGAGGGAAATTTTCCAAGCACTTAGACTAGATTCGAACCGACAATCCTTAGGTTACTGTCACCCTGACCGCATTGGTCCTGTTATGAATCACCAAACGCGGAAAGCCAAAATTATATTTTTATTGAATGGGACATATTTTCAAATGAGGCACAGCTATATATAATGACATTTTAATAAAAGGCACTTTTGAACACTTTAATGAATTGCATTGTCTTTTTCACTGCAACGTTTAACAATTTATAAAATATTAATCTTAAAGATGCTGCAAAATTTCCTTTTCAAAGACCAACCATGGTATTAGTTGAACCATCGCCTTGATATAGCTCTTCGAATCACGATAGGTTTCTATGTATCGGTGTCTGATTGGTATTCAATCTTGGGCTCGTCTAATGTCAGACTGTAGATGTAACACAATAAGTGATACTCAAAATAGTTTTATTGTATGACTCGCTATTTGTGATATTAAAATATATTGGAAGAGAGTCCAAATAAAGTAGGCAGGACACGGGCGTGGAGAATAGATTCTACTTTTCCCCTATAGTGCCAACGTTTACACAATGTGATATTTAGGAAAAACGCGTGTTGAAGGGGGAGAAGGGTCACTCTGTACAATCAGGAGTGACCACGTGAGGACTCTAGACCAATAAGATTATTATGAAAAAGAAGTTCGAGATGGTGAGCCCGTAAAAATGAAGAGATGTGACGTTAAGGAAAAGGAAGACGGGCGTTTGGTTGCGACGTTCCAGTTCTTAGGAGTGTTAATAGAAACATATTCACTACGTCTAGTGATTTTCCATTGTACATGCCAATGTACCTTCTAACAAGTCTGCAATAAATGTATTAGTGTCTTATGTACTTCATCTTATCTCGATTAACTCTTCATCGTCGTCAATTCATCTATAGACATGGGAATACCCACAACGCCTCAAATTGAAATACTATGTATCTTCGCTCCGCCTAAGAGCAGAGCTGGTGGCAGCCTTTTGCATTTACGTTACTAACAACGACGAACCCACATTGACCAGCTTAGGAAGAAGCATCACACTGTTCTCCAGGAAAGGAAATATAAAAAAAAAGAAATGCAAAGTTTACTTCCGTATTTATTTATTTATACATTAATTTCAAATATAATTTCATAAATCTATAAAGTATTGCGCATATTCAAAGTATAAGGAACTTACATAATATGTTTATTATTTAATCAAAATTAAAAAGAGAGAGACTATGTCAATGTATGAACATTAACGTGAGTAATTATTTCCAATTCCTTACTGGATGTGGGTATCTTGAATATCACTTTATACATTCCGTATTCAGAGCGTTTTTCCATGTTATCTTGTCCCTCCTGCTTTCGTATTTCATCCATCCACATTCATTTTATCTGAGCACATATTCCTAATTCTTAATTAAACTGGTCCAGCATTTCGTTCGAAGTGATGTTTTCGCTATATGATTAATCCATTGAAAATTGCACTTTTTTATTTTACTAATAGCATCGCTCCTAAAAATTTTTCTTTCACAAGCTCCAAAGTATTTTATTTGTTACATAAACCTTCCTACTTCTAAAACCATTCTCACCTTACGGTCTTTTTTCAAGCTCCATATGTCTGATCCATAAACAAAACTCACGCACACGAACGTACATATGCATATGTATGGCTATCACTATAGTATTCAATCATTATCCATCTGCACTAGATAAAGATTTCTCCAACTTCCTTTCATACTTATATGTGCCCGAGGCAACTCGTCGCCACGTTGTTCTACCCTACTTTCATTCATATTACCCCATCCTGCTCATTCATTTAATGCCATCCATCTATTTTTCTTGAAGATATTTCTTTGGCTTTTGATGATATCTTAATATCTTGTTGAAGACGTTGGTCGTCCATCATCGTTGACTTTTTGCAATATGTTCCGTTCATTATCACTTAAGGCTATTTATATTAACTATGTCTTAACTCTTTTCTTTTTTTTTTACTTTCTCTCCCTTTTTCTCTAACATATAGGTATATTTATTTTAATTCCTGAGTTATTTAAAGCAGATTTCCATATTACTTCGCATTTTGTTTGTTGTTTGAACGAAAAGATTTTGGTTTGGACAGCACCATTGTTCTTCATATTTTGGTCAGTTGTTATTGAAAGTGATGTTGTGCCTTCGGCATTATTAAGATATACTTTCTGTTGTCATGGAGTGAAACGAAACAGACTGGCAGCAGTTCCTGAAAAAAAAAATAGATTGCTTTAAACACTATCCCGCTTCCTAAAAGTTAACGCAACTAAGTTACACAAATATAGTTACGTTGAAATAAGAATTTCATAAAATGTATCGTTTCTTAGGATATACTTGACACTAGAAAGGTCGAGATATGACAAAGGGGTTTCATCAATCCCCGAAATTTTCTGTGGGTATACTCAAATAAAATACATGATAAAAATGGGTTTTAAATATTTAGGGTTGTTCTTTAAAAGCTGGAAACTACAGAAGGTGGCGGAAAGCAACTGATAATTTACAACACACTGATTGTGAAATATAATTGAACAGCATTTTCTACGTGTGTAAAATTTAACTAAATACAATTTAGTTTTTGCTAATTACTTTTCTTAGTGTACGTAAATGACTTAAATAATGTAGACACTTCAGTTGAAGTCATACAGTTTGTTGACGATAGAACATTACTGTTTCGTGAATATATAACCTCACTTCAACATAAAGTAAGTGAAAAAATGGAAAGGTTTTAGGAATGGCTATGTGCGAATAATTTGAGTCTTAATTTAAGCAAAACAAAGGCGATATTATATAGTTACCGTAAAATAAAATTTGATGATTTCAAAATAAGAATAGCCGGTAAAAACATAAAATTAGTAGGTAAGTATGAATTCCTTGGAGTGATTATGCAAAGTAATCGCTCATGGAACTAGCAGATTAAAACCAAATGTAATAAAATAAGTAGAAACCTGGGCGTAATTCACAGATTGTCCTTTCTGGTCCCAATTAAGATATTAGTTTGTATATATTATGTCCTCGTACAATCCCATTAGAACTATTGTAGTGCAGCATGGGGAATTATCATAAGAGGAATATCAAAAATAGAAAAAATACAAATAAGATTTATTAAGTTGCTGGGAACATTATGGGTAAAACAATATTTGGATCATACTGCACATTTTAACATATTATTATTTAACAATATTGTTAAGTTCAAATTTTTGCTCTTCTACTACAATAGAATTAAAAAGATGTAAATAGGGACTTAAGAAATTTGAATTTTCACTTACATCAATGCGACACTAGAGATAAAAATAAATAAACAAAAAGTTTGTACGAATTAATTATTTGACAAGAAATATTAATGTAGCTGGAGCAGAATTATGGAACAAATTACCGGTTTCCTTGGCTTCGTGTATTTCATTTCGTGTTTGTTTGTTTGTTTTTTTAATTTTTTTTTTAAAGATGAAATCTGTTTTTGTTGGTTGCTACCTAATTTTGTTTCATTTTCATTTGAATTATCTTCATTTATTACTGATCGTTTTCGTTAGGAAGTTATATATGCCTGGATTTGGGTGTGACTCCTATTGGTTCACTTGTTATTTAGATTTTAGATTGCATTTGGCATTGTTCCCTACAGTAAGAGGATGAACATGATTTTCATATATATATATGGCCTGCAAAAGGGTTGCTGGTATCTAACTGGAAGGAGACCCACACGCTGAACGTATGTGACGATGTGTGGAACCGGCCAGGCCAGTAACCTAGTGTCCTACCCCGCCTTCAAGTGGTGCAGGCTGAGCTTTCTATTTATGTGGCAAATTAATATTTGCTACACGGATAGAAAGGCGGAAGGGGAGGGCTAATTCACCAACCCGTCTAGCCAGCGTGGTGAAATTATGGCTAATTCCTCCATTATGTTGACACACCAGAAACCATGGCCCCTAGTCTCCAGGTGCTGGAGTGCTCCTGATCAAGGCAGCGGTCAGTGTGGCATGAAAGCAGGGGGTGCTAAGAATCACTGGAATGGCCCAGGCTGCCGTTTGTTATTGACCTTGGCTACGTTTAATGGACGATCCCTTGCTTCTGAAGCAAAACTTCAGGAATTGGAAGAGGAACTAGACAAGATCAAATGGGACATTGTAGGACTCAGTGAAATTAGAAGAAAAGGTGAAGAGTTGGTGGAACTGAAAAGCGGACATTTGTTTTACTATAGAGGAACGGAAACTGGAAGAACAAGTGGTGTTGGCTTCTTAATCAACAAAAGAATTAAAGACTGTCTTCTGGAAGTTGAAAGTACATCAGATCGAGCAGCGAGGCTTGTTGTTCAACTAACCCAGCGATACCAACTTCAAATAGTACAGGTATATGCACCAACATCAAGCCATACCGACGAAGAGGTTGAAGAATTTTATGAAGAAATCAAAGAGTTACACACCAAAGGGAAACAACATATCAAGCTCATCATGGGGGATTTCAATGCAAGAATTGGACAACAGGAACAAGGAGAGACATCGGTTGGTAAATACGGATATGGGGAAAGGAATGAACGTGGCGATCAACTCATCGAATTTGCAGAAGCTGAAAACCTTAGCATCATGAATTCATTTTTTAAGAAGAAACCGCAAAGAAAATGGACATGGAAACACCCAAATGGGGGAACTAGTGAAATTGACTATATCCTGGCAAACAAGAAATCAATTATTGAAGATTGCAGTGTACTGAACAGATTTAATACTGGAAGTGATCATCGAATGGTGAGATGTAAAGTGCACTTAAATACTAAATTAGAACGACAGAAGCTCATTAGGAAACAAGTAAGTAAGAGGGTGGATCTAATGAAACTGAAAGTAAATACCGAGGCATTCAAGTTGGAATTAAAAAATCGCTTTTCTGCACTGGAAGGACTTATTGATGAAAGTGATATCTCAGAAGCAAATGAAAACATTGTTAAGACAATAGTTGAAACTGCTGGGGAAATTGGTGGTGTAACCTGTAAAAAGCACAATAGCAAATTATCTGAGAAGACGAAACAGCTCATGAAAAGGCGAAGAGATATGAAGGTGGACAATCGAAATACCAGTTCCAGGATTGAGTACATAGAACTTTGTAAAACTCTGCGCAAAAGCATGAAAGAAGACATAAGAAAATTCAACTGTGAGCTAGTAAGGAAAGCCATTGAAAATAACAAGAGCCTTAGGGTTGTTAAAGGAAGTTTATCTGTTGGGAAGAAACACATCATTGCATTAAAAGGAGAGGATGGCACCGTAACAAGAAATAGGGAAGAAATACTTAGAAGAGTTGAAGAATTCTACAAAAATCTATACGAAAGTAACAGTGAATTAAACGAAGACATTGAAATAGTCGAAGGAACAGCTCCTAAAATCTTAAAAGAAGAAGTTTCATTTGCAATAAAAAATATGAAGAAAGGAAGAGCCCCTGGTGATGATGGTATTACATTAGATATCCTAAAAGAAGCTGGAGAATATGTAGAAGACATACTTGCAAAATTCTTTACCAAATGTCTTAACAGCGGTAACATACCAAACCAATGGGATTCTGCAACAGTAATTCTTTTGCATAAAAAAGGTGATAAAGAGGATTTGAAAAATTACCGACCAATTAGCTTGTTACCTGCTATTTATAAAATCTTCACAAAAGTTCTAACACATCGCCTGCAGAAAAAATTAGATGCAGCTCAACCAAGAGAACAAGCTGGATTTCGAAGTGGATTCAGTACAGTGGACCATATTCAAGTATTAAGAGAATTAATTGAAAGAACACATGAATATGAACTTCCATTGTGTGTTGCATTTATTGACTATGAGAAGGCCTTTGACTCTATTAAAACATCAGCAGTCATCAACTCTTTAAGATCAACAGACATTGAGGATGTGTACATTGACATGGTGAAACGTGTGTATAAAAATGCAAGTGCAAAATTTCGGTTACATAAAGATACCAAAACTATCAAACTTGGCAAAGGGGTGAGGCAGGGAGATACCATTTCTCCAAAACTTTTTACTTCTGCTTTACAGATGATTTTTCAGCTGATAAATTGGAATAACAAGGGAATAAAAATAAATGGTGAATATTTAAATCATCTGCGGTTTGCTGATGACATTGTTATTTTTTCAACGGACCCATTAGAACTCCAAGACATGGTACAAGAGCTCTCAACTAGAAGTGAAGAAGTTGGACTCAAGATGAACCTACAAAAAACTAAGATCATGTTCAATAATTTTGTAGAGGAAACAAAAATACAAGTTGACAACACTGAGCTAGAAATTGCTGATTCATATATTTACCTTGGCCAGCTGATTTCAATGGATGGCAACATTATGAAAGAACTCAACAGACGTATTAAACTTGGCTGGAGTGCATTTGGAAGAAACAGTTTTATCCTGAAGGGGAAATTGCCTTTATGTCTAAAAAGAAAAGTCTTCAACCAGTGTGTATTGCCAGTCCTCTCTTATGGATCAGAGACATGGAGTCTAACAGTTGGAGCAATACGAAAGTTACAGACAACGCAAAGGAGCATGGAGAGGTGCATGCTTGGAATAACTAGGAGAGATCGAAAAAGAAACACTTGGGTGAGAGAGCAAACTAGAGTAGAGGACATCATTGTTAAAGTAAAAGGACTGAAATGGCGATGGGCTGGGCATATTGCAAGAAGAACTGATCAACGATGGACAACAGAAATTCTGAACTGGATTCCAAGAGACCACCGAAGACCTAGAAAACGTCCTCAAACTAGATGGGTGGATGAAATAAGAAAAGAGGTTGGGGTGACGTGGAAACGAATGGCCCAGGATAGACTTGTGTGGAAAGCATTTGGAGAGACCTTCATCCAGCAGTGGATAGATAATGGTTGAATATGATGATATATATATATATATATATATATATATATATGTATGTATGTATGTATTGGAATGGATAAGGGATAAAAGGAGGAAAATAGTGGGAAAGGCAAATGGTATTAAGGACTAGTCAGATGGTTGTAATAACCATCTTTGTGCTAACTGCTACAGCCACGGGAAAATTAGTTAGGGTATATTGAAAGTAAGGATATGAAAAATATCATTTGTTATATACATATATATTTTTTTACGATCTTTCTGTGGAAGAATACATTATTAATTAAAATCGGAAAAATTGTAAAAGAATTGATGTAGATGATGTTTACAAAATATTTGTATATCTTGTTGCTGGAATGAATTTATTTGATTTTAAATCGATATAGCTCAACCTGGGTGTAAAATGGCACTCTGACTATATCAATAAACGGTTCTTCTCATGTCCGCCGCTTCCATATCTCCACCTCTAGAGGGCCAAGCAGCATATCGCCCTTAAATGGCAACTCGCAAATAATTTTGAATTTGTGGGAAAAAAACTGCATTCTGAGAGTCGAACATCGCATCAGTCACAATCCTAAAGGAACCAGGTCGATTCCTACAAGCAAAAATAGATGATCTAAAGGTAAATTGTTCCTTAAAACTGTTTTTTTTTTTTTATTAAAACGGAACGTGGTGTGCTGAGTTATAGTGTATAATGCTGCTCTTGTGAATGATAAATCAACTCAAGCAAAGCCCCTCAGCCAACCGGATTGGCGTGGAATAACAAGCCGACAGCCATGAGTGACGGCAGTGACTATACGGCAACCAGACTCTATAATGTGGAAACTGTGGTTCAGACGGCGTCACGAAGATACTGGGAGACGTCGACCCCGCTGCCATTACTCGACGCAAACGCCCTGACGTAACGGATTCAAACCGACTTATGGGAAGTTGGAGTTCTTGGAGGAAAAGAAAATTAACCTTGCACTTTTAGTGGTGTGGTTACTAAAGTATTGGTTTTAATATTAATTTCTAGTGTAAGAAAGCATTTGGATTGAGAAATGGCCTGAAATAGAAAATCGAGGAGAGTGGCTGAAGAAGTGGTTATGACCAGAGAGAGGATGAAGCGACTCCATCAAAAGAAACACCTGACGAAGGAATGAATGAAATTCTGATGGAGCTAAAAGAAATAAAAAAGTACAAAGAGAAAACGAAGAAAAACAAAAACAGGGAGATGATAAGCTATACGGAATAATAGAGTATATGCGGGGTAAGTACGAAGAAATGAGGCTGGCTTTCCTTGACATCTCCAAAGAGTTTGAAAGTATCTTGGAAGAGAATAAATCTCTGAAGAAAGAAATTAAAGACTGGAAAGAGAAAAGTAAAAGGCAGGAAAATGTGCGTGAAAGAGAAAAACGAGAATATGAGGACAAAATAGTTAGTGTGAAGAAAGAAATTGATATGCTGACAAGAGACCAAATTAAAATGGAACAATACAATAGAAGAAATAATGTGGAAATCGTTGGTCTGCCACGTGTGGAAAATGAGAACTGTGAAAGACTTGTGTTAGACTTGTGTAAAAAACTAAATATGGATATAGGTGGCAATGATATAGAAGCAGTACATAGAGTGGGATTTCGACAAGATAAACGTGAAAAAATCGTGGTTGAATTTTTGAATAGGAAAACAAAGGAAGAAATGATTGCTAAAAAAAACGAATGCAGGTTAGGGCAAAAGAAATTATGGGTGCTGGAGATAATATTATCTACATAAATGAACATCTTTATTGATATAGAAAAAATTGTTTAACGAGGCGAGGAAAAGGAAAAAAAGAACTTGGTTGGAGATTCTTATGGACAATGAATGGGAGAATAAAAATGAGGAGAAACTAATTCAGTGAGATAATAGCAATCGACAGATATGCAGACTTAGATAATATAATTTGACGAGGTGAAAAGTAGTAAATAGAACTGGAAAGAACAGACAGCTTATTTTGTATAGGGATATTTATGATACATATGAGAAAAATAATATTGAAATTATAGGTACTGGTGATAATAATAATAATATATTAAATAATTTCAACTGTTTAAAAAATGATAAATCTAAAAGATTTGACATAATGTTAAATAGCGCTAATAAGTATTCTCAGCATAAAGAAATGAATTGTAAAACAGGTGAAATTCATATAGAAAATGGAAGTACTCACAGAAATATTGTAAATAATGAATTTTTTGTAAAAAATGCACACGATGAGAATTTTAAACAAAATGTATCCAATGAATGTATGAAAGAAAATATGAACAAGGAAATTAAAGTAGATGGGGATGATGGAAATATCGTGTTAGGGAATGATATGGGGAAAAATAGATCTATTAGATTATTATACCTAAATGCCAGGAGTATTCGAAATAAAATGGACGAGTTAAAATTATTGTTAGAAAATAAAAGATACAATATTGAGATAATGACAATAACGGAAACATGGGCGAAAGAATATGATAATATCGAATTCGAGGGATATTAGAGTTATCACCTAATGAGAAATGGAAAAAAGGGAGGAGGAGTTTCCATTTATGTAAAACAAATTTTTGAAGAATTTAAAAAATGGGATGAGATAACAATAACATCAGAACATTTTGAAATAACAGGAATAAAAAGGAATAAACTTAAAATAATTGTATTATATAGAGCCCAAAGGGTATAATACACATATTTGTTGATAAAATGAACGAAATTCTAGAAAACAATTGCAATGACAAATTAATAATATTGGGTGATTTTAATATTGATGTTTCTAAGGATTCTCAAGATAATAAACTGTTGTTGAGCGTTATTAATGCAACGGGATTTCAAAATACGGTTCGTGATTATACAAAAATAAGCCCCGACACAGCACGAACAATAGACCTCTGTGTAACTAATATAAATGGAATCTCAGTAAAAACGACTGATTTTCAACTTAGTGACCACAGACCAATATACTTTGAAATAAAATCAGAGGGAAAATTAGAAACTTTAGTGCAAAAGATAGAGAAAATTTTAAAACTGAAATGGGTCAGATAGATTGGGTGTTGGAATTGAGGAATAAACAAGACACATGTGGAAATTTTATAAACAAAATAACTGAATTATTTAACAAAAATTTTAAATGGAAGGAGATAAAATGTAGGGTAGATATAAAGGGTTGGATAAGAAGGGACATAAAAACCAAAATAAAACAAAAAAAAACAAGTTATATAGTAGATTTGTAAGAACAAGAAATATAAATTACTTGCAAAGATACAAAAAACTAAGAATTCAAATTAATACACTATTAACCCAAAAGAAAAAGGCATATTTCGAAAGTCGTTTTAAGTCTACAGATAGTAAGAACAAATGGAAAATAATAAATAAGATGAGAAGAATCAAGGAAAAAAAATAGGAATTGAGAAATTAAAAGAAAGAAATTATCTAATAAAAACAAAAAAGAAATAGCAGACATTATGAAGAGGTACTTTGTAGAAGTTTCTGAGAAGGAAATCAATAGAAATGTAGGAAGAGATTATATGAAAAGTGCAGTGATACAATAATTTTATATGGAACAAATAAGTCAGGCAGAAATATTCAAAGAAATAAGGAAATTAAATACAATAAAGGGCCCTGGTATAGACGAAATTACTCCATTGGTAATTAAAGATTGTGCGGGGTCACTGGTAAATCCGCTTTGCCAGATATTTAATGATATTATAGAGAGAGAAGTTATACCCAAAGAGCTAAAAATTGCGAAAATAATACCGATCTTTAAAAAAATAAAAAAGATATAAAAGTAAACTATAGACCAATTTCATTATTACCAAATTTTTCAAAGGTTTTCGAAAAAGTAATCCACACGGGATTAATAAAATTCATAAACAAACATAATATTTTGAACAAATATCAATTTGGTTTTAGAAAGGGAAAATCAGCAGAAATAGCTCTGATGAGAACAGTGAAGCGTATTAACAACTTATTAGAAAACAAAATGTACGGGATAGGAGTTTTTTCGATTTAAGCAAAGCATTTGGCATGATAAATAGTGATATACTACTAGAAAAAATGAAAGTATACGGATTTAGAGGGAAAATAAATAATTTATTAAGAGACTACTTAAATGATAGAATGCAAATAGTATTTAATAATGAACAAAAATCAGATTTAATAAGAAATAACTATGGCATCCCACGGGGATCTATATTGGGACCGCTATTATTTTTCCCCCATGTAAATGATATTTTTAATGCAGCAGAGGAAGGGGAAATGACTCTCTTTGCGGATGACATAAGTACAATAATATGGGATAGAAATCAGAAGAGGTTGCTGGATAAGACAAGGAAAGAAGTTGGGAAAATAGAAGAATGGTTTGCAAATAATGAATTAAAAGTAAACGGTAAAAAAACAAACATACTGCTATTCAAAAGTAAAAATATAGAAAAACTGGAAAATGGATGGAATATATCAATAAATGGTGAAATCATAAGTATAATTGATAAAATAGATTTCTTGGGAGTAACAATAACAAGAGACTTAACATGTAATGAACATATAGGTAAAATATCTAAGAAAATAAGTAGAGGTATGGGGTTAATTAAAAAATAGCAAGGGTATTATCCAAAAACATAACAATTGAATTATACTATGCATTTGTTCATTGTCATCTTATGTACTGTAATTGTGTTTGGGGAAATATGGGGAAATTAAATCTAAAATTAATAGAAAAAATTCAGAGTAAATTCCTTGCAACATTGTATGATAACCAGGAGTGGGATTGGAGAGTCATATTGGGAAAAAATGGTATTATTCCAGTAAGCAAATTAAACGCATATTGTATACTGAACAAAATGTACGAAAGAATCCAAAATAAAAAGATTTGATGAAATAATAAATATGAGATATATAGACAACACTTGGTTGAAGGATTAATATTGAGAGCAGATGAAATATTGCATGTATCTAAAATAAGAACCGAAAAAAGCGGAAATAACATAGAATATAAAGAACCTAAATTGTGGAATGCCTTAAGTGAGGAAACAAGAGAAACAAAGAATTTAAAAATAATTTAAAAAGGGAACTACTCGAGGAAAAGCTGCAGAAGCGATGACAAAATCCCTAAACAAAATAAT
>QLNU02015360.1:157434016-157468313 GCA_006491805.2 Dysdera silvatica | reverse complement strand
ATTATATAGACCCCCCCAAAGGGTACAATACCCCTATTTATTGATAAAATGAACAAAATTCTAGAAAACAATTGCAATGACAAATTAATAAAATTGGGTGATTTTAATATTGATGTTTCTAAGGATTCTCAAGATAGTAAACTGTTGTTGAGCGTTATTAATGCAACGGGATTTTAAAATATGGTTCGTGGTTATACAAGAATAAGCCCCGACACAGCAACAACAATAGACCTCTGTGTAACTAATATAAATGGAATCTCAGTAAAAACGATTGATTTTCAAAATAGTGACCACAGACCAATATACTTGGAAATAAAATCAGAGGGAAAATTATATGCAAAGTATATGCTTAAAATTAGAAACTTTAGTGCAAAAAATAGAGAAAATTTTAAAACTGAAATGTCAGATAGATTGGGTGTTGGAATTGAGGAATAAACAAGACACACATGGAACTTTTATAAGAAAAATAACTGAATTATTTAACAAAAATTTTAAATGAAAGGGGATAAAAAGTAGGGTAGATATAAAGGGTTGGATAGGAAGAGACATAAAAACCAAAATAAAAAAATCAAGTTCTATAGTAGATTTGTAAGAACAAGAAATATAAATTACTTGCGAAGATACAGAAAACTAAGAAATCAAATTAATACACTATTAAGGTAAAAGAAAAAGGCATACTTTGAAAGTTGTTTTAAGTCTACAGATAGTGAGGACAAATTTAAAATAATAAGTAAAATGATGGGAAGAATCAAGTTGAAAAAAACTTGGAATTCAGAAATTAAAAGAAAAATCTTCTCTAATAAAAAACAAAAAAGAAATAGCAGAAATTATGAAGAGGTACTTTGTAGAAGTTGCTGAGAAGGAAATCAACAGAAATGTGGGAAGAGATTATATGAAATATATGAAAAGTAGAGTGATATGGTCTTTTATATGAAAGAAATGTCATGAAATAAAATTCAAAGTAAATTCAAAATAAAATTCAAAGAAATAAGGAAATTAAATACAAGAAAGAGTCCTGGTATAGACTAAATTATTCCATTGGCCATTAAAAATTGTGCGGAGTCACTGATAAATCCGCTTTGCCAGATATTTAATAATATTATAGAGAGAGAGAAGTTATATATACCCAAAGAGCTAAAAATTGCGAAAAAATAATACCGATCTTTAAAAAAGGCAAAAAAAAAGCTAAAAGAAAACTATAGACCAATTTCATTATTACCAAGTTTTTTCAAAGATTTTCGAAAAAACTGATCCACAAGCGATTAATAAAATTCATAAATAAACGTAATATTTTGAACAAACATCAATTTGGTTTTAGGAAGGGAAAATCAACAAAAACAGGACTGATGAGGACATTGAACCTTATTAACAACTTATTAGAAAACAAAATGTACGGGATAGGGTTTTTTTTTCTATTTAAACAAAGCATTTGACATGATAAATGGGGATATACTACTAGAAAAAATGAAAGTATACGGATTTAAAGGGAAAATATATAATTTATTAAGAAACTACTTAAATGATAGAACGAAAATAGTATTTAATAATGAACAAAAATCAGATTTAATAAGAAATAACTATGGCGTACCATAGGGGTCTATATTGGGACCGGTATTATTTTGCCTCTATGTAAATGATACAGCAGAGGAAGGGAAAATTACTCTCTTTATGGATGATACAAGTACAACAACACAGGATAGAGATCAGGAGAGGTTGCTGGATAAGACAAGGGAAGAAGCTGGGGAAAATGAAAGAATCGTTTGAAAATGATGAATTAAAAGTAAATGGTAAAAAAAACATATTGATATTCAAAAATAAAAATATAAGAAAACTGGAAAATGGATGGAATATATCAGTAAATGGTGAAATCATAAGTATAATTGATAAAATAGATTTCTTGGGAATAACAAACGAGAGACTTAACATGGAATGAACATATAGGCAAAATATTTAAGAAAATAAGTAGAGATATGGGGTTCATTAAAAAAAATAGCAAGGGTATTACCCAAAAACATAAAAATTGAATTATATTACACATTTCTTCATTGTCATCTTATATACTGTAATTGTGTTTGGGGAAATATGGGGAAAACAAATCTGAAATTAATAGAAAAAGTTAGAGTAAATTCCTTGTAACACTGTATGTATGGTAACCAGGAGTGGGATTGGAGAGTCATATTGGAAGAAACTAGTATTATTCCAGTAAGCAAATTAAACGCATATTGCATACCGAAAAAAATGTACAAAAGGATCCAAAATAAAAGATTTAATGGAATAATAAATATAACATATGGACAATACTTGAATGAAGGACTAATATTGAGAGTAGATGAAATATTACACGTACCTAAAATAAGAACAGAAAAAAAGCAGAAATAACGTAAAATATAGAGGACCTAAATTGTGGAATGTCTTAAACGAGGAAACAAGAGAAATAAAGAGTTATAAAGAATTTAAAAATAATTTAAAAAGGGAACTGATTGAGGAAAAGCTGCAGGAGCGATGACAAAATCCCTAAACAAAGTAATTTAAAATTTTATTGATGAGTCACTCAAGTGTGTATTTGGTTTCTGCAGGGTCTCGAGCGGGTTATGCTGCAGCATGTACTCGGGACACACACGTGTGATATAATACCTTCAATTCTGTTGTTGTGTGTATTAAATATGTACTACTTCACACGTATAAACAAATAAATAAAATAAAAAAATATGTATAATAAATGAGCAGAAACATTCAATTAGCCATTTAGTGAGTAAAATTTCACATATCTTTACTCCAAATTAAACGAGTAAATATTCCGACTAGACAATACAGAGTTTCACCAGGAGATTCCATAACAAACAGTTATTTTGACACTGGCGTAAGGTTTAAAAACACGACGTTTCGGGAGCCAACTGCTCCCTTTGTCAAGTGAAGGCAGAATTTCTGCCTTCACTTGACAAAGGGAGCAGTTGGCTCCCGAAACGTCGTGTTGTTTAAACCTTACGCCAGTGTCGAAATAACTGTTTGTTATTCCGACTAGGTCTGTTTTAAAACGTAAAAAAATAATAATTCCGAATTTGAAGGTTCATTTATAATTAAAACTGAGTTTGTGTGTTTTCAATGAGTAACATAGTCTACAGACATGATACAAAGTTTACAACACTTGCTTCAAAAGTGTTAGGAAGTAGTTACCAATGTTTCATTTGCAGTCGCACTACAATTTCTTCATGCCACTGGCTATCTTTATCCTAAGAAAATGCAGGGGCGAGTACGCGTTAAGTTACTCTTACAAATATTCAATATTTCTCATTTAATTTCTACGTGCATTGGAAAGAGACATCAGGTATAGAGTGGATCGAAGTGCAACTTGTATATATGTGAAGTAACATATATACGAGACGTATATAATAACGAACATGTATGCTTCGAAGTTGTATCACATCTTTTATCTGTACCCTTTTTAATTTAGTTTGTGATTTTGAAAATACATATTGCCTAATTTTTTAAATGTGTCGCCAAAATAGAAGATAGTCAGATGAAGGCGAAAGGAAGTTGATTATTTTGTATTATAAAGCTAAAAAAAATTCCATCATTAAACTATTGAAATTGCGAACAGCCTATTAACAGAAGTATCTGGAGCAATAAATCGATATAAAATGAAGGATGATTCCAAAATAAAATAAAGGTGAGCAAAAAAGTTTAATAATTATGAGGAAGAATGCGAAAGAATCCAAGTGCGTGCCCCTAAGCTTACATTAGACGCTCAAATAAGTCAAATAAGTACTAAATTAGTGCTAATACCCAAACAATTAGAAATGTTCTTATCAAACATACATACCATGGTCAAGCAGCTAAAAACACACCATTCGTCAGTAGAGTCAATAGAGAGAGAGAAAAACAAATTATCTTCGCTAAAAAATGCAGTTTCGAAGGTATTTTTTATTTTGAAAAAAAAAATGACTTATCTGATGAAAGCAATTTTAACTTCTTTTGTTCAGATGGTAAAATAATAAAAAAAAGCTAATGGAGTGTTAAAACGCTAAAATTACCATCCTAAAATAAAGCTTGGAAATTGAATCAGTATATCGCAGGGGTGTATGGCAGCTATTACAGAAGAAAATTTAAAATCTAGTGATTGTGCAATGAACAATTATACATATATTAACATACTGAAAAAAAAAATTGCGGAATACTGCTCCAAATCTTTTAACTATTATCGATTTCGTGTATTGTTAGCTTATGACACTAAACATAAAATTTTGAATACTGAACTCTGTTGTTTTAAACAACTGCAATAACAGTGTTTGCCATTCCTCCCTATTCCCCAGATTTAAATTTAATTGAAAATATGCTTAACCATTTAAAAGTTGCTATATTAAAATGTTGCATATTCATTCAAAAATGACATGTAGAAAATTTTGCTGGGCAAGCGTGGAAAAACTAGCCCTTCTTGGAAATCTTATTAACTCGATACGAAAACGTGTGAAACATTTTATAAACAATGGTATCCAATTAAATATTAAAAACAGTTAATATAATTTAAATTATCTCGCTTTGCAACGGGGTATATCTACGTACCTCCTTTGCTAAACCCTCGCATGGCTGTTGTTTTTCGGTTATTACACGTTCTGGTTTCTTTTTTATGACATATTGTCTCATTTACTAGAACAAAATTAAAAATTTTAATTAAACAAAATGGGACACGTAACAATTTGCAAGGTTGACCTCAGGACCATATATTGTGAAGAAAAACTCGACTTTCGTACATAATCGATAGTTCCTCAGGTGTTTCACACTTTCCGATTTTCTTCCACGGCGTTGTTTCATTTACCAGGAAAACGTAAATTTTTCAATAAAAGAAAAAAGTCATATACGCAGTACGGAGATCGAACTCGGGACGAATGTCGGAGATGTGGAATAAGCTGTTTTAAGTTATTACACATTCTTCTTCCTTTATATGGCATGTTGTTTATTTTGTCAGGGCAAAATTAAAATTTGAAAAAAAAAAGCAAAATACACACAGCCTACACATTCTCTGGATCAGACTCAGAATCATGTATTGTGACGGAACTTGACTTCCAAAGGTAATGGATAATCCTTTTTTTTTTCAGTTATTACACGGTCTGCTTCCCTTTCATGGCATGGTATTTCAGATCTCAGAAAAAAATTAAATTTTTCAATTAAAAAAACTTTCCCAGAATCGACCTCAAGACCATATATTAGGAAGAAGATTTTTCTGAGATAATCGATAATTTCTGAGCTGCTTTTGAATTATTACACTCTTCGCTTTTTTCTATGGCATATTGTTTTTTTACCCGGGCAAAATGAAATTTTAAAATAAATGAAAAAAGACACATATTCCAGGATCGAACACAAGACAATATATTGCGAGGAAACTCAACTTTTTCAAATAATTGCGCAGCTTGTTTTTAGTTATTATACAATCTATTTCAGTTTTATATCATATTGTGTCACTTGTCAGAGCAAAATTAAACCTTTTAATTAAAAGATTACGTTCACCTTCCTAGGATTGAACTCATGAATATATATAATGACGGAACTTGTCTATAAGAGGTAAAGAATAATTAAACTACTTCTTGTTATTACACATTTTGCTTTATTTCTATGGAATATTGTTTCTTTGCCAGGGCAAAATTAAAATTTAAAAAAAAAAAGAGGAAGGCATACGCATTACCGGTATCGATCTCATAATTTAATATTGCGACGAGGCTCTACTTTGGTACTTTTGGAGATAACCATCAAGTTCTTGGCTGTTTGTCACAGGACCGTTCCGAGAAATTTTGGCACCAGAGGTGAAAGTGTAAAATAGCGCCTCCCCTTAAATTAATATTAATTTATAGCCTGTAACATTTGCTATTTTAAATTATGAAATATATTTTTCACTCTTACACATAAACTTCCATTTAAAAACAGAATACACTTCCATGTTATCTCATTTGGTGCTCGTTTAACTTTTGACCTGCGGTAATTCCTCGTGTGCCATTTCCCCGGAACGGCCCTGACACCTTATGTCCTTTGGAGTAGTAATTATGAAATAAGGAATATTAAACACACGTCATCATTCCGGAGAATTTTGTTTCAAAAATATTCTTACAACAACGTACAAAGATTGACCAGGGCTTACCATAACTAGTAAAATTTGACACTGGTCGGAATATACGAAATACAAATGAACGTTTCAAGAACGATTATGCATCGTAAGATTAACGATTTCTCAACGTTTCGAGAACTACTGTTCCCTTCATCAAGCGAAAGTTTGTCAAAGGAATTCAAACTTTCGTTTGATGAAGGGAATGGTTAAGGGTAAATTTTTATGGAAATTTCTCCCTGGAACTTCGTGTTTTATTTAAAAGGCTTTTACACGTCAATTGGACGCTTCAATTAAATTAGGCAATTATTCAGCGCCTTCTCTTAAAGTTTCCTAGTTTGTAATGTAAAGTCGTTTTGCTAATCTTAATGTTTGAAAGATGGTGTTATGATCACCGCGAACTATGGTGCCATAAAATTATCATTTCTAGATTTTTCGATGGAAATATGTAGACAAAGACGAACTGCCATTTTGGCTTCCCACGAAGAGATTTGATGTCGGTGACACGCTGACTGCGGTATCGGCCATACGTAACCCGTGAGGAATGCATATTAATTACGTAACTAACGATTAATTTAACTGGTAGCTTGTAATTGGCTAAACTTTGTTTAGTGATCGTGCGAGTTGAGATTAGAAAATTAAATATCAGGTACAGAAACTATTAAAGGAGTATAGATCAGCTTAATTAACATGACATTTTAATGATTAATTCATGGCAGATGTCGGTTGATGATATAGACGTGACTATGTCAACACGAGTATGCGGAATTGAAGGAGTCAACCCACACAGTCCAGTTTGTCAGGTATACAGCAAAAGCGGACTCCACAGCCAGCGCCCCCCTCCCTCGCCTCTACAGGGGACTACATATTCCGTGACGAATTGGAATTTCTTTACGAAATAAAGAAACAGAACTGACCAGAAGTCCTAGGCGCGTAACTGGTTTTCGCGCGATGCCCGTCGCACTGACGATGCGACAAGCACGAACTGACCGACACCTTATCGCAGAGCCTTTGGCGGACAAAATTTAGATAAAGGAACTAATCTACTTAAGCTGTTTTCACGAACTCTGATGGAGAAATTAATGACCTTCCGTCAATTTGGTTGTATGAGCTTGAATGAAGAAATTAACCCACTTAATTCGTCTTTCGAACTTCGGCGGAGAAATTAATGACTCTTCGTTTAATTTAGCTACACGAACTTATTTGTTAAGGGAATTAATGTGTGTCATTTAACATGCATTCACGAACTTATTTGATGAGGAAATTAATAACTCCCAGTTAATCTGCGTTCACAACTTTGTTTGATGACGGGATTCATGACTTTTGACTTGAGAAAACAAAACTTCATCTTTTGGGGTTTTTTTTCCCTTCGTCGTTTTTCACGAACTCTCTCCTGAAGGAGAGGGGAACGACTTGTCAGATATTTTCGATTCATGAACCCTGCTCGACTGTGAAATTAGACTTTACTTAATCACTGATTTCACGAACTCTGTTTGTCGAAGCTCAGAATAAATTAACGAATAGCGAAAATAAAGCAAACTATATTTCTAAGTGGACTGTAATCATGCGTGCTTTCTCTTTCGAGGGAAAACTACAACTTCGCGCTTTCACATCACAAGCGTCTAGAAAACTTCCTGTTTTTAATCACAACAACGTGTCTGACAACAGCACCGCACCTCTGCTGCCACCGAAATGCAAAGTAAAAAATACTTAGCAAATGGGCAGAACATTCCGCCCCGCGTTGAAATGAAAAATTTAAACAAACAAACAAACAAAAAACACACAAAAAATTTACATCAAAATGACAAAAACTGTTTTCAAGTATAAACAAAATCTACTCTTATAATGATACTTTTCTTACGAATTAATTATGCACGATTCATTGTTTATAAATTACTTATGTACTAGCAGATTTCCGATGAGATTGTAGAATTGTTCTCCAGGTGCTTGGTAGATGACTGTCGAAGGGTACAACCCCGCTTGTTTTCCAACCTATGGTGGTGGATAGTATGTTATGATCACCGCGAACTACGGTTCCATAACATTATCATTTCTAGATTTTTCGATGGAAATATGTAGACAAAGACGAACTACCATTTTGGCTTCCCACGAAGAGATTTGACCTCGGTGACAAGCTGACGGCGGTATCGGCCATACGTAACCCGTGGGGAATACACATCCAAGTTTTTGCCTCGAAACGGAACGATTATGACACAAAAGATGCTGAAAATCTGCGTCCGGCCATAAGAAAGGAGAGAGGATTTCGCAGCTGAATACATAACGAGCGACCACCCAGAAGGGGCCATTAGATGGTTCTGGAAATGGTCGGGAAGACAAAGCTTTCTCCAGAACGTTCTTGAGGACAAAGAGAGAGTCAGTACGTTGCAAGTGTCGAGAGAGGTGCTGACTCTGGTTGAGCTAGAGTTGGAGTTGGAACTTTGCCGTGAGTGCAAGCGGTCGACCTCTGAGTGTCTTGTGAGAAAGAAGCTAGCAGTTTTTTTCGCGGATGAGGATGATCCGATCGCAGATTTGGATCCGTGGCATCCGCTGTCTTCTCATAATCCGTCGACATAAGTTTTAATGCTATAATTATTATTCTAATTATAACTATTATTTGTTGTAAGAGTGTCTGCATCTGACTACGAACGTCAGCCTTCTTCTACAATCATCCTCCCTACGCCGACAGTCTGGTGGTATGTTTCGGACTAGCCTGGACGACACACATTTCCGCAAGCCGTAAGTCCCTTTGATTGTCTTCCGTCATTTGTCATGCAAAACTAGATACTAATATATAATTAGCACGTAATGCCACGTTAGGGTAGGGTAATTTCTCGGAAGGAAGTAAGCTGGGGAGAAGGTTTAGCAGCGAGAGTCAAGGTTAAATTAGGAAATACTAGTAACTATGTGCTAGATCTAGAATAAATGTGTTTTAATTGTAAATCCGTTGTCATCTTATCTTATTGTTTTATATCTGTTTTTGTATTACTTTAACATGCAATGGTCTTCGTTATACAGAGGATCATTGCACTATGTATTCATTTCATGGCCAATAAGACTCCTGATTTCCTAAGATTAAAGGGATTTTCTGAACAGCACGTGATGTTTGCGCTCGAGAGAGGGTCAAATACACTATGATACTCGTATTAAGACTGCTTTTGAAATAGACACATAGTTTATTCATCTTTCAACTATATTCTTCAAGTTTGATCTAAATTGCGTCATTCTCATTTTCAGTGATTTCAAGAATCATTTTACTGTGAATTGCGCCTAGAATAAACATTTAAAGTTTTGATGCACCAGATGTCGATGTGACTATGGATGTGATTATGTTGAATTTTAAATATTCACAGAAGGGAAACAAACACAAGAGAACTCAATTTATGAACAAAAGGTCATGAACATTTATGCTTTATTTGTGCATCTTAGAATTAGTGAAGAGCCAGTGCAGTAATGTAACAACCAATGAGGTTAGCTGAATCTCCAGGAGAAAATAAAAATTACGTTGGGGATAAATTTGCTCCAAATTCTTTCATTAAAATTATTCTGGAACGCGTTAAATATCAAAACCATAAGCTATGAGTGGTTTGGAGTACGAAAAATTTTATGTATTAATTATATACTGAAAATTAATGTAAGATTACTTCTTATTGCAAAGTTGTTGAAGCGAACTTTGTAAAAATAGCTCAAATACAAATGCTAACAATTTCCAAGCTGGACTTTGTAAGAAACCCTAATGCTTTTTATTTCACCCTGTGAGACGTATTTTCAATTTGCTATTGGAATGCGCAAATAAAATATAGGCGCACGTGTTAACTTTTCCGTGACGTGTTGCCAAAATGTGTAAAAAATGTTCACAGCTACTCCGAGGAGATTGGAAATATCTAAATTGATTGCCAAACCTGTTTTCAAAAGCAACGTAAAAATACCAAATGCAGACAGTTTTAATTAAATCTGTCTTATTTCGAAAGAGACCCGGAATTGCAAGCGCTTTAAAAACTTTGAACTTAATCAATGGACCAAAATCTTGAAGAAAACGTTAGATGTATTTGTTTACTGTTAAAATGTTCAGAGAATTCTCGTATGCATTACACATGGTATAAGATCTTAGATTAAGACGATCTCACGAATCAAAAATTTTCCAACATCTCATGTTGAAATAAATGGTATTTGAAAACTGTTATAACTTCAGTTCTTTCACTAATTAATATTTCGTGTTTTAAATACAGAAGATAATTACAACTTTCTTAAACCATGTAAACAATTTTATTGACAGTTATTTTGGGATTGTTTCGCTTTGTGTATATTTTAAATGACTTTATATCTCAAATCCGCTTCGCTAACTTTCTTCAGAAGATTGAGTTCCAGCAGTGGCTATAGTAAAGAGGGTCGGAGCGTCATCTTTTTTGTTAATACATTTAAGTTATAGAACATTGGGTACAGTAGGTAGACCTTGAAGTTTTTGGTTGATACTCCCTGCCGTGGAATTGGTTGCAACCGGATGATGATATACACTCTATAACAAAAAAAAATCGACGCACCAAGAAGGAGTTGTCCGATTGCGATAAAAATTGGTGGATGTGAAGAACATACATAGAAAAAGAAATCATTAAAATTTCAGAACAATTGAATGATTTATTGCAGAGTTTGACCGTTACAAAGGGAGGAAGTCAATAAGGCGTTGGTCCACCTCTGGCCTGGATGCAAGCTGTCACCCGGCGTGGCATAGACTGATAAAGATCCCGGATGGTGTCCTGCGGAATTTCTTGCCAAATTGTCTCCAACTGTCGGGCTAAATCGTCAACATTCCGGGATGGTTGCAATCGCCTTCCCATAGCGTCCCAAATGTGCTCTATGGGAGAGAGATCAGGAGACCTAGCTTGCCAAGGAAGTGTTGGGCAAGCTTGAAGACAATTCATAGCAACACGTGCCGTGTGCGGCCGGGCATTGTCTTGTTGAAACGTAAGTCCAGGGTGTCGCAAAAGGAACGGTAACACAACCGGTCGTAGAATGTCGTCTACGTACCGCTGTGCTGTAAGTGTGCCAGAAATGACCACCAAAGGGGTCCGGCTATCAAAGGAGATGGCACCCCGGACCATAACGCCCTGTTGTGGGCATGTGTGGCGTGCGATAGTAAGGGCAGGATCCCCACGCTGCCCTGGACGTCTCCAGACACGTCTGCGGTTGTCGTCAGGACACAGTTGGAAACGGGACTCGTCACTAAAGACTATACGTCCCCAGTCAGCGCAGTTCCAAGTTGATCGAGCCCGGCACCACTGTAATCGGACTTGACGGTGTAAAGGCGTGAGAGGTAAGCGGCGTAACGGTCAGCGCGAGCGTAAATTCCGCTCTCTCAGTCGTCTGCAGAGGGTCATGTTGGACACATGTGTGCGGGCCACACGTTGGATAGTTGATAACGACGAATCCGGTGCTGTGACATCTGCTCTGACAATCGCTCTGTCTTCCCGTTCTGTTGTGGCCCTAGGTCGACCGCTGCCGTCCCGACGCTGACATCTGCCGTTGTTGACCCACTCTTGCCAGCACCGTCCAATCGCCGCATCGCTTCGACCCACATGTCCAGCGATTCTTCGATTCGTCCAACCAGCCTCTTTCAATCCGATAGCACGACCTCTTTCAAACTCTGACATATGCTCGTAATGAGCACGAATCTTTCGGCGAGGCATTGTTACAGTCGACGTAAGATATCCGCAGTCAAAATGCAACAGAAATTTTGACCACATATTGAGAATCGCTCCTTATATACACCTGCTGAATGCGCAGTTCCGATGCGCTGGAGTTCCCGCTATTCATTCATTGGACACCAAATTTTAATCATTTGCATGTTCGGTCAAAATGTCTTTGCATACGAAATTTCATTACAATCGGACAACTCCTTCTTGGTGCATCGATTTTTTTGTTATAGAGTGTATTACATAACAGCCATGAATCTTGTTAATCGTGCTTCAATGTATGTTTAGCAGACATGGGCGTGTATAGGATTTATCACAGTTTTACCTCAGATAAATGGCAGATGCCAGAAGAATGGGGAATAGTATCTTCCAGGTGGTGAATGCTCTTAAGTTTTACGAACCGCAGCAGCAAGAGCATACCGGAAATACAATAAATACCGGCAAACAAAAATCAGCGGCAAATGCAACAACGTCTACAAGTGATTCAAGAATGTGGCTACTAGGCATCTGAATAGAGTGGTAATCATCCAAAGAAGGGAAATATTTCATCAAATCACATCTCAAGTCAATACTGATGACACTGAAGAAATCAGTCAACGAATTATATAGCGTACGCTATTTTCCGTAGTGTTTAGTAGTCGTCGAACGTATCACGTTTTCAACTGTTTCGAGCAGATAGATGTATCCGTGTGTGTGGAGGAGACAGCATAAGGCAATGGATCCACTCTGTCAGAAAAGTGGTCTATAAGTTTGTGGTAGCTTTGTCTTGGTGTGTGTTGTATTCTGCTGGAGTGCACTGAGACTATTAGTACTACTGAAGTCTTTCATGTCAGGAGCGATGTACTTAGATTTCTTTACACACCATTTACACTCCTTTATGAATATGATGTTCCCCGATGCTGATGGTTTATACCAACAGGGTAATTTTAACTCCCATATCGTGCACGGGTGACAAGAATTGGCTCAATGAACACTCTGCTGAGTTCCAGGTACTCCGTTTAAATTGTCGTCTTTCCCATTTCCTGTGATTTCGAAAATCATTTTATTGTAAACTGCATAAAATAAAAAATAATTAAACGTTTGATGTACCAGGCACGAGGACTATCAATGTGATCATATTGAATTTTAAATATTCACGAAAGGGAAAACACACGAGATAAAATTTATGAAACGAAACATCGTGCACCTCTATGCTTTAATTGTGCATATTAGAATGTGAAGGCTCAGTACAGTAATATAACAACTAGAAGTTCGTTGAATTCAGAAATAATAAAAATTGCTTCGGGCTAAATTTTCTCCAAGTTATTTCTTCAAAAGTATTCAGGAACGAGTTAAATATGAACACAACAAACTATACTAGGACGGAAACTACAAAAAAGTTTTTACATTAATTTTATACTTAAAACGGAAATGTAAGATTACTTGTTATTGCTGAAGAGAATTTTATAAAAGTAACTCCATTGGCCATCATACGCACCGAATTGAAACCCTATAAACCACTTATGAGACACTATACAGACCTAACTGCATACCTTGCAGCATCCAACAAACAAGACTGAATCATGGGCAACCATAGACCCTGCTGGCTTGATTTACCTTCGTAATAACTTGTATATCCTGTTAGCTCGATGCTATGTCGAGTAGCTGCAGTTATTCAGGCGAAGGGAGGAGTCACACGTTATTAGTTACGCATGCCTACTGTTTTGATACTTCCATGTACGTATTCCGGGCGCCGTCAGCAGGGAGACAGGGGGGACTCGTCCCCCCAATGTTGGCATTAGTGTTACATATCCTCCTTCAATTTCAAACAAAATGCCTTTTAAATGTACATTGTCTCCCCAACATTTTTATGCCGTCGGCGCCGATGGTACGTATAGATGTTTTAATATATATACAGAGCCAAAATAGCCCATTCAAATAATATTGCTTACCACTGTGCAAGTTTCTGTGGAAAATCATTTATATGAACAGCATTTTATGTACAGCGAAACCCATATTTAATGCATCCGAAGGATTTTTTTTTCTTAAACTCACCCAATCGTTGATTGGAATGAACATCGAAAAAAAAAAAAAGACCAAACTGCGCATATGCAATGTGGCCATGCGAGTAATCATGTAAATTTTTTATTCAAAATTGATTGACTGACTATAACTTGACTTAATTGATTGACTGACATGAACTATAAAAAAAAAGCTTTATGTAGTGCATGCCAAACAAGAGTGCTGCAGTAACAGACGTTAGAATAAGCCGCACGCTATGTCAGGAAATCTTCAGCAACACACTATTTACTGTCTTCAAATGCGCTGGTGTGTTAGTTCCCAAACTCTCTAAAAAGATATTGACAAAAAAAAATGTATCAAAAGCTCAAAATCTTAAATATGTGCTGCCATGGTGTATAGGTAAGTATTGGGTAGAAATTAATTAGTTTCCGCAGCTTGCCGGGAATGAGTGTAAACAGCAATGTATTGTAGACCAAAACACATGTCATGGGTCACCTTAGTCAACTTTCCCGCCAGCACCTATCAGGAACCACGCGGAAATATGCTTAAAAATACCTTCATTCTATTGTCAATACTACTGTGTTTCCGTTTAGTGCCTATGTTGGTGTTAGATGAAAATGTCGTTTCTCTTATGTCAAAGTCACGTATATCCAAAATTGATGTTTCGATATATATAAGCCGATATTTAATGTTCCAATTTCTTTACAATGAAAAAGAAGTAAGTTCGGATCAAAATTCAAGCAATTTAGAAATCCAAAAATAAGCCCTGCTTTTGTTCTCAGATGAAATATGGTCTAACAATTTAAATAATATAGTTAGGTAAAAAAGCAGTCAAATATACCCCATAAGTACTTTTAGCATATGGGAGACAACAGTGCTCCTTGACAAATTTCGTTTCTGAAAAGAGCTCCGTCAAAATTTCCACTCCTGAAAAGTGCTCCGCCAAGAATTTCTCCCCTTAAAAGTGATTCGCGATTCAAAAATTTGGGAACCTACTTGTGGTATGGGCTGCTTCGATAGATTTTATTTGTTCTTGAAAATTTTATGGAAATGGAGGTATTAACTTTTCATGAGCACATTTTGGCACTTACGTACATCCACTTGCCTGTATTTATTATTTAAGTTTTACAAATATTGCTGATTTTTTCAATATAACGTAGTCTTAATCTTCTTTAAATCCCGACTCCCTTTTATAGTTTTATAGTAGCTAAGTAACTTGCGACCCACTTCGCAGGCCGCCGCCTCCACATTTGCACAATAAAAGGGCTTTAAAAGAATTCAAGAAGACCCATTAAATATAAATTTTTCAAAATATAATTCTAATACATTATTAACCAAATACCAATGCGAAAGTTGCGCTTGTATCTGAGCAACCAATTTTAAAATTCGCGACTCGTTGTTAAAGCCAACCTTACATTTTCCTCAATATTCAGTCTGTTTTTTACTTTCGTTTTGATCTGAAAAATTGTCGAAAATAAGTTTCTTAAATAAACCGGGAAACTCCTATGCTTTGGAATAAGAAATCTCCCGTTTTATACATGACAATTGGCAGCTATGTGTATGTCGAGGCAAATGGAAGAGTAAAAGTCGAAAGGTAAAAATGGTGACATTTGGATATGAACTATAGATAGCACACTGGATTAAGGTTTTTATGGGCCTTAGGCTGGGAGGATAGAACGGGCCCCTAAAGAATGTGGCCTTTGCAACATTTGGTCAATAATTCGTGAGTTTTTATTCGAAGTTCATTATTTTCTATGTTGAGGTTTATCAATAATGGTAATATCACGAACGTTTGTAAACAATCAGGAGTAACAGATTACGTTTAAACTTATATTGCACCAGATATCTGAGGGGGCCCTAGACCTACTTGGCCTATAGGTAATTCCGGCACTGAGCAAACCAAAACTATGTATTTAAAATTTCTCAATCATCGGCCGTGGTGAACCTTTTTCAAGTCACTTTCCTTCATTTATCAAAAATCATTTTAACAACTATTAGCAGAACATTGCTATGTAGCTATGCTGAAGTATAGAAGCGTTGGAAACCTGTGGTATGAAATTTAAAATAAATAAATAAATAAATAAATAAATAATAATAATAATTGCAACTAATTATAGTTGCGGCGACATCCAGGTTGAAAACCAATGGTATAACATCACAACTGTGTTATTTCCTAATAGTTTTGAGCAGTGTAAAATATGGCACTATAATACTATGATTCATATAAAAAACATTTTGCTACTTACGAGCTTCCTTGTGCGTCGTTAAAGAACAAGGATTTACTTTCAATCATTGTAGTTCCACTACAACTCCTCAGAAGATCATCGTTTGTCATTAATAAATTGCGCCTCGTAAGTCAACATATGAAACATCATTGGAGAAATTTTAAGACCCGACGAATCTGTAATGAAATAGCCAATTGAAATCAAATGCTACGAGAAATTAATTACGGCAATTCGTAATAAAGACTCTGGAATCGGAAGCAATTTGTAAAACTGTAAAATACAGTATGATAGATGGAAAATCAGATGACAAATGTCGTTGGGGAATGATGTATGCATTTAAAAGAACGATTTTCAATAGGGAAGTCAGAGTGCAGATAAGTTAGAAATATAATACGGGTTCTGCATTGCATGCTAAAATCTATTTCATGGATTACTTTTCCTATAATACACATAATAAAATATAAGTAAGAAATTATTATTTTTATGTATGTTAAATCATTTTTTTTTCATCTATGATCTTGTAAAATGGGATGAGATCAAAATTGTCAGACGATACACTTCGTTTTTGTTTGTTTTTTATAGTGCAAAGCAGGCCTTTAGTCAAGCCGGAGCCATCAGGGGCGTGTCCTCAGTTGCCCCATCGAGCTATTTATATATATATATATATATATATAGAACAATCCCAGGATGCCTTGTGCCCCATATGCCCTTTGCCTTGCCCCAGTTGCCCCTTCATCCTGGCTACAGGCCTGGTGCAAAGACAGATAAGATCATACTGCCTCAGGACTAACGGTTTTCGAGTAATCCGAACTTTTGCCACAGACGGAATGAAACTTCAGACACACTGTTTGAAAAACCGGACTGTTTTAAGAACAATTGGGAGTAAAACTCAGATTTCTCTCATTGGCAACAGTCTTCATTCATATACTACTACGTTCAAAAAGTTCCCGAACTTTACGAATATTTGCGAAATGTGGGTGAATTACATCGTTTCCCGCTGAGTAAGCGAAGAATGTCATGCGACCGAGCAAACAGTTCGGTTTAACCCGAATAGAACACTTACAATGTACGTGCGTTGTTCATGATTGAAGGTGCTCGAGGCTTTCCGTCGTGATGAAAAGATGTCGATTTTTGAACAGCGTTCCATTATCAAATTTTGTGTCCTTCTAGAAAAATTATTCAGTGAGACTTCAAATGATTAAGTCAGTGTACGGTAAAACAGGGACTTTTTGCTTTTCCCCCATGGTGAAGAATTTGCTTAATGGACGATGGTTTTCAAGTTCCGGAAAAATGCAACCAGCAGCGATTGAAATACTGGGGAATGTAGCAAAAAACGGATTAGAATCTATATTTACATATTTGTATAAATGCTGGCAAAAATGCATAGTTGACCAGGATAGTTACTTCGAAGAAAACACCGCATAAACAAGATTATCTGTACTCATTCGGTTTTATTAAAATAAATTCGGGAATTTTTGGGCCTAGTAGTATAATTTGTTTGTTTGTTTGTTTGTGTGTGTGTTTTCCCTAAAGGAAAAGTATTTATTCAACATGCACCACTAAATATTACATATATCGATGTACTCATTTTTCAGCCTGTATGGCACATTTACAAAAATATAGAAATAAATTTACATATAAACAAATATGTACAAGATAGATAACGTAATTGATATAAACCGTTGTTAACACTCATTAAGTTCATTTATAAAGTCCAGTTGATTTGTGTAATTTGCACTAGAATGAAGAGAACTACAAAAAGTCCATCAGAAAAGAAAAATCCATGAAATCACCGAAAAACCGTTTAGAAACCATTTCTTTAAGTGCAAGAGGCCATTGTTTGCCTTGGATTGTCCCTTTCTTAAGCATGCTAATCCTAGCAGGTTCCAGTGTTGGACCGAGTAGAATAACATGCTCCACTGTTTGCCCAACTGATTTATCACAGAAGTAGGAAGAAGATTCTCGCAGACCGAATCTCTGAAAATATTGGCCAAACCTTCCATGACCAGTTAGCAACTGGGTTAACTTGTAAGAGAGTTCTAGATGGGTTGCATTCAGCCTATCTTTGACGGTTGAGAAAAATTTCTTTGTTAGGCTGCCGTTCCTTGAATGCTTCCATAGTTCCTCCATTTCTGAAGTATTGTATCTTCGACAGTTTTTTTGTTTTCTGTCATAGGAGCTTTATCGTAAATTATTGGAAGGTCATCTAATAGGGCTGCAAACTTGACAAGTGCATCGAAGTTTTCATTTCCCCGATTTCCGTTGTGGGCTTTACTCCAATTCAGTTTTATCACCCAATGATTTAAGTGGAGATTTGACATAACTTGCCGAATGCTCTCAGGGATGGGACAGTGATTGTTGCAATTTTAAATGGAATCAATGGAATCAATTGTGATCTGGCTATCAATGTAAATGTTGGCCTTTTTCGTTGATATACGATATGATTCGTCATTCAAATGTTCAAGAACCAATGCAAACGCCATTGCTTCTGCTTGGTTGTTTGAACACAATGGATGTAGTTTGTATTTTCCCTCTTTGACAACAGTGCCCTCCTTGTAAGCAATGAAGACACATCCGACCTGTTCATTAATTTTACTACCATCTATATATATTTGAAATTCAAACTGGTAGTCGAGCATATGGCCAACGTTGTTAATTTTCCCAGGATGAATACATTTGGAGGGCGGAATAGGCAGATCATGGCTGGATCATGAATGGACATCTATTGCCTTCTTCTTGGATCGAAAAATTTCAACTATATCCTGAACTTTTAAACAGACTGGAGTAATTCCTGCCAGGAGACATGATGCTTCATATGAAATGGTGCGAAATCCCTTAATAATACGTAAAGCTTACGTTGATTATAAATTTTATTTAAAGCAGAAAGCCAGGTGGGTGCTTCATATGTCAATAGGGGAACAACAGCTCTTTCATAAAGAATTTTTAAAGCAGGGGATCTTATTCCCCAGGTCAATTTCGCCATTTTAGATAAAGCATTAATAATATTAAAAGATTTTTCGCAAATGTAATTGATGTCAGTATTCCAATTCAATTTATTATCAAAAAATACACCAAGGTACTTTAACAATTTCAAGTCTCTTTCCGTACGAAAAAATAGATATTGGGTGTTTTACTCTCTTGCGAGTAAAGCCTTTGATTTACTGTCGTTGAAAATGACTTTATTGCTGTATGACGATTTTGATATTTGTTTTTAACATCCATTTCCAAACATTTTCAGTTCCAACCCCATTTTTGCTGCCACAAGTAGGAGTGTGTGTGTGTGTGTGTGTGTGTGTGTGTGTGTGTGTGTGTGTGTGTGTGTGTGTTATACGGCGCAAAGACATTATAATGATCATACTGCCTTCACGGAACCTACAATTTTCCGAGGAATCCGAACCTTTGAAGACCTAGTGAGCCAACCCCCATACTACAGCGGGTAGTTAATCGATTGCGTTCCTTTTTTTTTGACACCATTGGGGTCAAACCCGGAATAACATCACGCTAGGTGAAAGAGTTATCACCGAACCATAGCAGGATTATTCATGCATACTTTCTTCTATTTCAAAATATGAGTAAGCGTGCAGATTTCTATAATTAATATTTTATCGAATAAAATTATATAGAATCTAGAAATGGATAAATAGAACGTATGAGAAATAATCTGCTAAATGCAATCCAGCTGTCACTCAATGTGCAAAAACGTTTAATGCAGGATTTTCCCAACGTCCATTGCAGTACCTAGGGGAGGGGCTTAGCCCTTTCTAGTAAAAATTTAGCCCCCAAACCTCAATACTAGTTACACCGATGTTAACACTTTGTAGAAACCAGTGAAGTACATAGAAGACCATTTTGCGCAAGTTTAGTGAAATATATTACACAATTTTTCTTCGCCTAGAAGGTAACGCAATATACAAGTTAATTACTTGATGCCATTGACGTGACATTGGAAAATTACTGAACGTTAGAAAAAATGCTGTGATCTGAAAGGAAGTAAGAAAAAGACATTTATGATATCCGTTTTCTTTCTTGTTTTGAAAATAGGATGAATAAAATCTAGCGATATAGATGACAAACAGCACATATAATTTGGAGTGCGATTATGTAAATAAGGAAATAAAACTCGCTCCAACGGCAATAACACTGAATCAGAAAATTAAATCTGTAGCCATAATAGAGTGTTAGTATAGTGATTTATCTAATTTTCTTCTCTAATGAAGGCCTCAAGCTTTATTTATTCATGCATTTGAGAAAACAAATACGCTTGAAGTAAGATGTCCTGACTTTGCAATTACAGACTTTTTTAAAAAATCTTACCACAATACTTTTTGCTTGGTGCAAATTTTAGCTTATGTAAATACGAGTTGTAAAAAATGGAGTTTCTGGCGAAAAAAGTATATAAGACACATCCACTTCTGTAATTTCCCTTTTCTACAAATATTACTTCTTATCTGTCATGTTGATGGAGGTTGCTATTTCTCTTTTTGTGATGCAAGACACTCTTGTTCTTTTAGGACGTTTGCTATAACGAATAGTGTACTTCGGAAATGTGGGAATCTTTCTTGTTATATGAACTCTTTTGTCTGGCCCGTTGTTAATTTGTAATAATGTTATACAGGGTGATCCAAATCAAACAGGTGTTCATACCTCTCTGTTGGGAAAACTACTTGGCCAATTTCACCTAAATATCGTACACATGCTCTCCTGAGTATGCGGTTTTGATTTCTGAAAGAAAAAAAATGAGTTCATATTTCGGCCGCTAGATGGGGGAATGGTGCTGCGGAGCAGGCAATTTATTAATATTAACAACGAAAAAGTGTTTTAACATGCAATAACCTTTATTGCAATCACATGAAATTAACTACAAATTACAGTATACCGTAGGACAGTAGGTATGACTAAAAAAAGATTTGTGCAATAACTTTATTGCTATCACATGTGGAACCACACTATCATCACAGATACGGCTCGGTATGTCCGCCGTCTCTTTGCTCTAGAAATTGCATTCGATGCACAACACATTCCACGGCAGAACGTAACTCATTCGCTTGGAGGTGGGATACATGTTGCGAAATTCTGTCTTTTAAGACTGCTAAGTTCGGAACATTGCCTTTATAAACGCAGCTCTTTAAATATCCCCACAGCCAAAAGTCACAAGGGTTAAGATCGGGTGACCGAGGCGGCCAAGATGTTGAAAATGACCTGCTAATCACTCTGTCATCCGAAAAGTTTTGCCGTAATAATGTTTGAACAGGCAACGCGATGTGCGGGGGTGCACCATCTTGCATGAAAATTGTAGTGTCAAGACAATTTCTCTGTTGAAGCGAAGGAATGACAAAGTTCCAGAGCATAAATGCATACCTAGAGCCAGTAACAGAACATGTCATTGGCCCCGAGGCCGTATTTTCTTCAAAGAAGTAAGGACCAATGACGAAAGATGAGGTGAAGCCACACCACACTGTCACTTTTGGAGCATGCAACGGAATTTGTTGATGAACGTGGGGATTTGTGTCAGACCAAATACGGCAGTTACGTGTGTTTACAGCGCCATTCAAGTGGAAATGGGCCTCATCACTCCACAGTATCTGCCAAGGCCATTCATCATCCACTGTCATCCGAGCAATGAACATCAAAGCAAATGTTTTCCGCACGTCATTATCACCAGAAAGCAATTGCTGAGTGTGGGCTATCTTATATGGATAAAACTTCAGGACATTTCTCATAACTCTCCACACTGTCGTATATGGCATGTCCAATTCCCGTGATATCGCACGTGCACTACTGCTACCATGTGCACTTGCTGCTTCCTGCTCAACTACTGCAGTTGCAACTTCTTCAATTTGCTGCACTCGAGTTGGTTTGCGGCATCGTCCTGGTTTAATGGCGAATGTTCCGCTCTTTTCGGAATGCAAGATTATTTTTCGAAGATTTGTAATTGTGAGAGTGCGTCTGCGTAAACCTTTTACCTGCCGAAATGCTTTAAATGCAGCAGAAGCATTGTTATTTCGTTGATAAAAGAGCTTAACAAGTAACGCGCGATCTGGTAAAGTAAGTTTCATGACGGAGTCCTCGTATGGTGAAAAAGTGCTTCACGACTCCTTATATAGGCAGAGGATGTTGCGCATGTTAAGTAATATATAAATTGCCTGCTCCGCAGCGCCATTTCCTCCTCTAGCGGCCGAAATATGAACTCAATTTTTTCTTTCAGAAATCGAAACCGCATACTCAGGGGAGCATGTGTATGAAATTTGGGTGAAATTGACAGAGTAGTTTTCTCTACAGAGAGGTCTAAACACCTCCTGTTTAATTTGGATCACCCGGTATGTTTCATAAACTACGGGTAGTGAGTGACCTTCTTGTGTGTGTGTATGTGTGTGTGTGTGCATGTATTCTATTATGCTCTATGTACAGAGTCGTGTCATGACAGTGACGTTTAGAAACGAGCGGAAATGTAGAAAACCTCCGTAGTTCGAATATTTCATTAATTTGGACTTACCTTGAACCCGATTAGTTCGGATTGGCGAAGCTTTACTGTATTTTATGCATGTAAGAATTAAAGGAGGGTATTTTAAAGTTCACCTAAGCTTAACTTGCGAAAAAATTATTACGTTAACATTGCGTTTGTACACTGAAGTGCCAGAAAAATTGGTACACCTACCTAATATCGTGTAGCCTCCTCGTCCACGCACGCAGAAGTGCCGCAACACGACGTGGCATGGACTCGACTAATGTCTGAAGGTATCCTGGAGACAATTCACACCAGGAATCCTGCAGGGCAGTCCACAAATCCATAGGAGTGCGAGGTGGTGGAGATCTCTTCTGAACAGCACGTTGCAAGGCATCCCAGATATGCTCGATAATGTTCATGTCTGGCGATTTAGGTGGCCAATTGAAGTGTCTAAAGTCAGAAGAGTGTTCCTGGAGCCACTCGGTAGCAACTCTCGATGTGTGGGGTGTCGCATTTAGAGTTGTAAAAAACTCGGGAATTTTGGACACATTGGAAATTTTGATGGGAAGAAACCAAAATAACTAGAATAAAGGAGGTAGTCCCGTCTGTACCTTTCTTCCTATTGGTTGATCGTGTCGAATCGACCAATAGGAAGAAAGGTGTGGACGGGACATACGTCCTTTATTCTAGCTATCTTGGTTTCTATGCCCAAAGTTTCCAATGTGCCCAAAATTCCCGGGTTTTTACAACTCTAGTCGCATTATCATGCTGAAATTGTCCAAGTCCGTCGGAATGCACAATGGACATGAATGGGTGTAGGTGATCGGACATGATGCTTACGTACCTGTCACCTGTCAGAGTTGTCTCTAGACGTATCAGGGGTCCCATATCACGCCAACTGCACACGCCCCATACCATCACAGAAGCTCCACCAGCTTGAACAGTCCCCTGTTGACATGTAGGGTCCATGGATTCATGAGGTTGTCTCCATACCCGTACACGTCCATCCGCCTGATGCAATTGGAAACGAGACTCGTCAGACCAGGCAACGTGTTTCCAATCAACGCCAGCTTTGCCAGACATCTCTTGTCTTATATAGGCGCTGCCGACCGCATCGCGTTACGCTGATTGGTTGCAAAGCTCCGTTATTTGCATACGCACGCCTGTACCAGTTTTTCTGGCACTTCAATGTATGAATAAGGAAATAGAAATTACGGAATAATATAATTGAACTAACAAACTTTGAAAATTGGATTGCTGATGTACTACGCAAAATTCGAAATTAAAAATAAATTGCAATTTTCAACGTATTTATTGCGTATAACACTAATCAAAAACTCCAAAAAAGGACTCGATAGCATTTCGACCAGTCACGATGAAGACCAGAGCGTGACTGGTCGAAATGCTATTGAGACCTTTTATAAAGTTTTTTATTAGTGTTATACGCAATAAGTACCTTGAAAAATGCATTTTTATTTCGAACAAACTTTGCCTCCAATTTTTAAGAAAAACTCATTTTTCTAACTTTTTGCATTTTGTTTTATTCTAGTGTATATAACTTCTTTCTGCTAAACAATTACATATTATTCCTTTCTTAAATATACAATATAATATAAAAGTTTATATTTTTATTTCTGTGTAGTTTTTCTTTAGCTTTACTATTTTCAGATAGACCTTAATTATATTCAAAAATAAATACCTTCGGTATCTAAATATGCATGCACTGGAATTGAAATTTTCTTTTTCTTTATCTTAGAGCTGATTGCCTACACATAAAGTAAGCTACCTGATTAATATTTCAAATGTCGCTTGTAAAAAAATCAGTTATTTAAAATTCTCTTCAGCACACGGATCACATTGGGGTCTTCCGTTAAAAAAGCCACCTGTTGTATAGTTCATCATGGCTTTTTAACGCTTAGATATCATTTCCTAAACATAGATTCCCCAGCACACACAGTATTATTTTTCATATATTCGAAACGAGAAAGCCATTAATCTCCAATAATCACGTTATGATTCCAAATAATTATCCTTTTTCTGGGGTGTGGCTATGAATGTTTCGTTCAGATAGTCTTATCGATGAGGGAAAAACCTTATAAGTCTCCAAATATGGTGGACTTCCAAGCAGTTAATCCATTATCAAAATAATTTGCACCTTTACTTCCACATTTAAAAGTTGCAATATTTCAGATACTTTCTTTCCATATTTTTGACTGTTCTTCCATTATAAGCGAATCATTCTTCCTTTCATAATAATAGTAATAATGCGATTAAAACTAGTTTTCTTTTTATATGAATATATATTTCGCGTTAATAATAAACAGTTACCGTGCTTCATTCGGCAAGGTTATCTTGCCACGTGTTTGCTAAGTGTTTTTTAAGCATATTTGCAGTAATGATAAAGTTTTTTATCAAACGCTCTGTCCAACTGGAACGAAAATCACGACGTGAGCAAAAATAACACAGCAGGCGTAATTAACATTAATAAACGTTAATTGCGCCTGTTTTTTAATTCTTGTTTTTAATTATTTCTCAAACAAAGTCAAAATATCACCAGAGGATTCTTATAATATATAGGGTGTCCGTGAGGTCTAAAACCAATTCGACATGCACTACATATGCTTATTTTCATATACAATATATGATTCGCGTGTTCACTCTGATGTTCCATGCACATTTTCTCAAAATAGCATATCCCGTACTCTTAGGCGCTGTAATTTCAATACTGCAGTATCGAAATTATAAAGATCATGATCTGTCTGATGTATTTATGCAAACGGATGTCATTGGTTTTAGGCTCTGCAGGTATTGAGTACAAACTGTCAATAAACAAACTTCAGATCACACATTTGCAAGAATTGTTCATGCCACAATTTTAAATGGAAGAGACAAACTACTTCTAAATAGTCATAATCTTATTATTCACATTAATCATATCGCCGACTCTATTAATTGTCGAAACAGAAAAAATTTCGTCATTGAAATAAATTTCGAAATATGGCAATTTTACTGAAATCAAATTTGAGCAAACTAATCTCAGTTGATTCTTCAGTGTAAATTGAAAATCTAATAATTTTCAATATTTACATACAAAAGGTTAAACACTGGTAAAATAGCAAACGAAAAGTCTCACCGAAATTTGCTTTTTTAAAAGTGTTTAACCCTTTGTATGTAATTTTTTTCCCTGGCACTTTGCATCTTATTTCTAATCTTCGATATGTTAAATTGCTTACATCAGACGCAAACACACTTTATGAATAATGTTTATTAAATATCCTATAAATACCGTATGATAAACGACTTCCCTCTCAACAAAATCTAATTTTTTCTGTGCTCTCAGAAAAGTATAACCGATCGCAATCCTGCACACAGAGAGTGAGAATTACATTTAACGTAACTTAGTTATAAAAAATCATTCATTTCCCCGAAGATTCCCTCATTCATCATTGTACAAAAACTAAATATCTACATCTTTGTTATCCGAAATATGTAGAGATATTCTCCTATTTCTTCGTTCTTTATGTCCCGTAGACGTACAACAATCTACTTCGTGTAATTACTTAAATCTTAACGCTATTTTGTGCAAATTATGTGAGAAAAAATTATTTCTACCATAACAATGCATATTAAATTGAAAAAAAATATTGTAGCATATTTGAGAAAATGATTTCATGAATTATTTGAAGCACTGTGGACAATTAATAGACATGTTCAATCCAGATTTGATCATCTGAGGATTTGAGATTGTCTGCTCAATTTTTAAATGCAGCAAAAATATTCTTGAAAATAGATTTTTTTGCTGTTTTATTTGTTTATGTTTTACAACGCAAGGACAGCAAAGGTCAAACCGCACTGGAGTCTACATTTTTCCGAGGAATTTGAACCTCTTAAGGCCAAGAGAACCAATTCTCGGACTGCAGTGAGCAGTTATTCGATAAGCTTGCTTTTTTCTGGTAGAGTTAGCGTACAAATTTGGGTTAACGGTACGTCTGTGTCACAACCGAAAAAACTTTTTTGCCATTTGAAGAGCAAATTCTTAACTAATCCACTAATGTTAATGAAATTAAATGATATTTACCGAAAATGTATGGAATTATTACTTGCATGTTATGTATAATGTTAAATAAGTTGTTAAGTTACAGTTAAGTAAGCATGCCCGTATCCAGAGGGGGGATCTTAGGGACCGGTCCCCCTCACCCCGGAAACTAAATTTTTAATGGGACTTGGCTACGGCCTTGCATGCTGTGATTTTTTTCGATACATACTATAAAAATTTTCCAACTCCCTCGAAATTAAATTTTGCCTACGGCCTTGGTTCACTGGGTGTAATATATGTAATATTAATCAAATGATGGTTATATTTTAAATGTATATAAATATGCAATGCATATTTTTAGTATCTGTACGTAATACACATGGTCTGAAACAAATGGAATATACATTTAGTATTATCAACGGAAAATCCAAGATTCTTTTGGTTGTAAAATTAAGTAACTTGATTAAACAGACTTTTAGATTACCTTCCATAATCTAAACCTAAATAATCTAAAACTATGGATTACCTTCCATAATAGTTTTATTCATAAGGGTAATGACACATATTTGCTAATTTTTAACATTATTCGTGCTCATCATATACAGGGTGGCCATAATTAAACTTCCCCTATTCAGAGTCTGCTGAAGCTGTATTTAACAATCAGGATATCGCCAGGTTTGATGGAGTATATTCTGTATGTATATTACTGGAGCATATTCAGTATTATTTGCAGAATATTCACGATATGGGAAGAAAAATTCCCTCGAAAAAAAATGTTAAAACACTCACAAATAGGGGGAATAGTGGTGCTGTTGTAGGCAAGAATTAAATTTTTATAAATCTAAATCGTACACCTTTAAAGAACTTTATTAAAACTAAAATAATAAATAATAATAACGTAAACATAACATAAAAATTAATAATAATATAAAACTATATAACCATAAAGTACAATTAAATAATTAAACACATTATCACAGTTAAAATTTTAACTGTGATAATGTGTTTCATTTTATTTAATATTTTGCGCAGTGTGTCGTTTCATCTGTACTACATAAAAGTACAAGTTAAATTTCAGGAGCATATTTTTATTTTTAATAGTCGTACGCAACCCGTGCCTTGATTTTCCTGATAGCGCGTTAATTTTAAATTTATTTTACTTTTACAAAATGCGGGAACTTCCGTTCGTGAATTTGGAATCAGCATTAATATGCTTAAAGGTCTTCAGTCAACTGCTGCGAATTGGATCGATGATTATGAAATTCAAGCAGACATGATATTTGGAAGCTAGATTTGGCAGAGGACGAAAAGCTGTGGGCGGATAAATGAAGAAGTTGCATATGTTTTTGTCCACAAATCGCTCACAGATGTCGGTGATAGTATCCAGGCACGTGGAGTACAATTGGATATGTCTTATAGCATGCTCGTATCCAGAAGAGGGATCTTACGGAATGGTCCCCCAACCTCCGAAACTAAATTTGCAGTAGGACAGCAAAAATACGTACGTATTTACTTGTCAAATGTAAAAACTTGAGCAAAAAACTCCGAAACCTGCAATTATTATCAAAATTCTGACCACAAGATCTCGTTTTGCAGACTACTAATTTGAGAATACTTTAAAGTAAAAAAATCTGGAAAACATTTTCTTTAAAAGGGTGGGGGGGTATTGCCATCAAAATTAAATTTTTTATAAAGCTATAAGCAAAAATTTACAATGATGTCTGAAAGCAAAATTGGTATTTTCTCATTTATTTTTGTATGATGTATTTATATTTCGTCTTTCCGATACAGGCGATGCATCTTTATTCAGCGTGTAATTTGACGTTATTTTGTAAAACGCTTTAACCCCCTGGAAATTAAACCCTGGCTACGGCCTTGCCTTATAGACATGGGCAAAATCATTCATTCACCGAATCAATGAGCTATTTTCCCCTCTCTAAGAGACAGGCAAAATTGTCATACTGGTTCAGTTCATGGCCAATTTTAAATATCTCTATTGCCTTGTTCTGTGTCATGGAAAGTCTTGAGCTAATCATCCACTTCTATCCATACAAGCTTAGCCACGGACAGTAGTTGCATAATGAGATTTTGATAAGTAATGGACACACATTTGCTCTGATGTTTCTGGCAAGAATTGAAACCGACAGTGCTTGGCCTTAGAAGTTTCTGTTTGGGAAATGAAACCCATTCTTATTTGGATGTGAGTGTAAACACCCAAAATTGTCAATTTTTGGCTTCCGATGCACCCCATGCGATCCAAAAACTTCCATTATATTCACCGAAAATGACCGTTTGGTGCTGTTTTCTTTTGATCATCTTAAAGGACAACATATCACAAAATGTTAAAAATATTCCTTCAGATATACAACATGCTGCTGCTGAGAATAATATGTACAGGATACATTATTTAATGCACAAAAATAATAGCCACATTGAACAATACTCTCTTTCTCACCTGATTTTCTAGAATTGTGAAATAATACTGAGAAAACTCGTAATATAATAAATGAACTTAATATTAAATGGTTTATTAATGTTATGGGTGCAATATATAAAAATCCATCTCTAATTTTAGTCTAGACCTTGTTCGTCCATAAATTTTAACGTTTCTTTTACGTTGTCCAACGACTAGTTTACCCCATATCGGCAACTAGTTTTTCGCAAAATCATTTCTCCCACTATGTCTTAAACAGTTTGCTCTGACTATAGTAAGTTTAGACATGGCCACGGTGTTTCAAATCTGTAAAAAACGATAATAATATTATGCTTAATGAATATCTACGTATTGACACAACGTTTCGATTCCCAAAAATATCTCAAACTACGAAAAATCTCACCTAAAGAAAAAGATGACTGAATCCCTTTACAACACACTTCCCTTAGCACACACCCTTAGCACACACACTTCCCTTAGACACTACTTCTTGCGCTTGGATCTATACGAGACATGCACTATGGATGTTTATCCATAGATGTATCCTAGCCAAAGATATGGTGAAGATTTCAAGTATTCAAAGCTCGCGCGCGCGCTAAGACATCAGTCTAATCTATCTGATGGGAAGACGTCTCTGATATTGAAATATGATAAAAGGTGGTTTTCTTAGAAAGTTGCGTTACAGCGAAAAGAATAAGGAACATGCCGCCAATAACATTCGAAAAGTTATATTCCATTCATCATTATTTATCATAATATTCCGACTCGTAATTTGTCATAATGGAATCTTGTCCCATTAATTTAAGGTCATTATGAGCCAAATTCACAAGTAAGTTTTCAGAATCGTCGTGTTAATATGGGACGTTTTCCTTACGAAACAACAGTGTGAAACTATTGTAGGATAGTATTACCCTTCTCAGGGTTAACACAATTACGAATCAAACTGGTTAACACATGAAGCCACCGGAGCGTGAATTTGGAATTTTTTCGTGAGGAATTAATTATGAATAATTTCCTTGAAAATTTATTCAAATATATTTAATATTTAACAAAATAATTTATTATTATTTTTTACTATATATATTATTTGAATATTTATTAAAAGAATTTCTATTATTATTTTTATTATATATTATTTTAATATTTATTGAAATAATTTCATTAAAAAAAACTCTAATTTGATCTCATAACGTGGGTATCAGAAATTATTCATGTGTGAAACTGTCGTGGTATCATCTGGGACCTGCAATGGTAACGCATTCACCAGTCATGCCATTAATCCGGGTTCGATCACCAACGGTATAAAAAAAAAAATGCTCTTACCGACTAACTGCTCACTGGATTTCGGGGTTTGGACTTAAGGAGTTTAGTTTCCTTGGCAAAATTGCAGGTCCACTGCCTTAAAGTGGCACAGTAGTAACGCATTTTTCTGTCGAGCCGTTAGTCCTGTATGAACACCCAAAAGGTGTAAAAAAGTACCCTTACCAGCTAACTGCTCACTGGAGTTCTGGGTTTGTCCTTAAGAGGTTCGGTTTCCTTGGAAAAATTGTAGATCCACTGCCCTAAGGTGGCACAGTGGTAACGCATTTGTCTATGGGTGCCATTAGCACGAGATTAACACCTAACGGTATTACAGAAACACACACAGTTTTCCTATCCACCGTAGTTCGGATCGGTTCCCTTGACAACTGAAGTTCAGATCCTCTGGAAAATTGCTGATCCCGGCGCATCATGACCTTTGCTATCCTTGCGCCGTAAAAGCTCGAACGTGAGAGCTTCTTTTCAGTTTTCGAGCATGAACTTGCGATTACGAGTGCCGTCGTTTCCACCGGAGTTAAATCTGTCAAAATCATCATGAAACGCCGCGTTACGAAATTGATACGGAAATTCTAAGGATCAGTTTCGTCACGTCAGTTATAACACATTAAGTTGATGAATTATGCGCATCGGTGAGAGTTATCGTTAGGACTTCTGTATTTCTTGCCGTTGCTTCGGCTATATCTCTTGCACTAAAATTAAATTTCTGTACAAGGAATTAATGCTTGTTTGTGTTTTCTGTCACGAGGACCGATGACGTCGTGTTACGTCAGAACTTACAGTTTTCAAAGGCAGGCAAATCTCATCCCAAAAATATAACGACTCATTTTGTTAACGGTGAAAACAGGACAATAAGCCTATGTTTTATATGATCGTTATCACATATTTCAAATTAAGTTTAAAATTAAGTATTGGTTTTGAAAATAATCTTTACATCTTCAGGTCTCATTCTCTAATGTGTTCCCAATTTCATAAAATCCTATAAAAGGAAAGGAAAGAAATATATTAAATTTGTAACAGCTTTTTAGTTATTGGATGAAATATACACAAACTTGCGCAATTACATGAATTATTAATTACAAGTGTTTTAGTAGGAAAGGGTCTACATACTTCAGAACAAATACTTAACTGAAGAAGGCAGACCTATTTCTCCCGAAACAATTGTAAATGAAGAGATAAGACATGCAAATGCGTCAGTTTTGTGTGCATATATTTCGTCCCTTACTTTTACATTGTGTAAGGCTGTGCTGGTTATATTGAGGCTTTTTATTTGACAAGACTTTGAAGCAAATCAAAGTTAACATTCAGTGATGAATCAATTAGAGTTAATTTTAATAATTAATCCGTTTATTTAAATTCATCAATTCGCTTTAAGAATGAAGGAAGAGTAGAAAATGAGTCTCCGGTAATGCAAAATATTTAAAATCTTTAATATCACAGCATCTTATTCGTTAACATACCTTGCGTATTGGATTTAAAAAGCGAGACCTGAAACTAAAAATAAAACAGTACCTTATTCTTACAGATGATTCATAAAGGTTGTACAAGAATTATAATTATTTTGCATTTCTGAGAGAAATTGTTATCAAAATAATTTACCAGTTATTGATGATACAACTTATACTCGTACTCTTCTCCAACTGAAATTTTTAAAATTATACTATTAACCCCTTTTTTAAATATACATTTTAGATAGCAAAGGCACATTTTCGATTGATTTTCATAATAAGCCACATTATATCTTTTTTATACAGACATAATGATAGCTTGGTACGAAATTGCCGCAATCAATCACCTGGACTATATTTTTTCTTCGTATAGCCTTGATATTTTGCCCCTCCTTCGTAATTATTCCTGCCACAGAAAAATATTATAATTTTCCATCCATTCAGAAAATGTGAAGCATTTTTTACTAACCTTTTAACAACGCTGATTATAAAATAAATCACGGGTAATTTCCAAGCCTTGGCAAAGACCTCAGATACACATGCATGATGATTTTTCCATTTCTTGCTTTAATATCGTCTTAAAATGTGCTATCTTTTGATCAACATATTTTTCATAAGCAAGAAACGAATGCCATGTTTCTTTATATTTTAAACTCTGAATGGAGATATTTTTATTTATATATTTAAATTTCATTAAAACCAGATTTCAAAACTTCCAGCACTTTCAGGCGAAGTTCGCTATAGTCGATCCCTGACGAGGGACAGTATCTGCCCAAAACTCGTTAATACGCTCTAATCGACATCGAAAACTACACTCTTCAAAGGAATTATGTTTGGTCTAAAATTAAGCGCAGTTAAAATTGCTGTAGAAACTCCTGTAAATCATGAAAAGACGTATTTGTGCACAAAGTGTAGGCGAAATTTGTGTAAACAAAATGTTGTAAACAGTCGCTTATTTTTTCGCTCCGGAGTTTCCGTCTTTTTTTTCCGTTTTATAACCATTTCATTAGCCGATTTTGCTTCACTTAGTTAAAAATTTGCAAAAGCTTCATTCTGACACCAATTTTACAGTCTTACGACACCAGGAAGTATCTTAATTTTGCGTTTTCGTTTTCGAACATCATATTCTTCAATATAATAGCCTATATCATTTTCATTATTTCCGTAACTGGGCTACCTCAACAATATATTATCTTTTAGTTGAATTCTATTATACAAATCACTTTTATAACTGTATTCCATAATAATACTTCCTTATTTCACGGCATAAATAGGCTAAACTTCATTTTACAGTCCTTTACTACGACTTCTCGATTTCGCCGCCATTTTACGTATCATCCATTACCAAATACTTCTCCTTGCAACTATAGAACGCGGCATACAATTACTACTTCATGTTTGAACCTTCAAAATATTATTAGACGTAGCAATAAATAGCTAGAAAAAAAAAGAAGAGAAAAACGTAGGGATGAAATGGACTTCGAGTTGAATAACGAATATGAAAGTGGAAGCCGGGATGCTGTGGGTATGGCACTGGAGGATACAGTTGTGAAATCAGACGATGTGATAAACAAATTTGGTGAGATTATGGAACGGATAGACGAGAATGAAAAAAACAAGTACAGAGAGATTGATTATTGCATGAGAAAATGGAAAAGTTACAGCTTAATTACGATGAGATAAGATCGGCATTTAGAAACATAATATGGGGAAATTTATCACAAATTAATTAAAAAAAATTAAATAATTTGCTAAATAAAACATTTAACAAAATGTCTTTATTCAAATACAACCATCAAAGAAATAATAAAAGAATATGGAATTCTAAATCTAATATTCATAACTTAAAGACATCACTTCATATTTACGCACGAATAAATGAAAATAAGCATAATGAATCTATTAAAATAACCGAATTAAACCAAAACTATAACACCAGACATAAGATGGAATTGAAACAACAAAGTATAAGAACAAATATCTGAAAAATAATGTAAATTACTGCGGAATAGCATTATGGAACAACCTACCTACTGAAATTAAAGAAATTCAACCTAAACACAAATTTAAATCAAAATTAAAAAAGTATTTACTAAATAATCAAAATTAATTCGTCTTGCAGGGATATCAACAACAGTTTTGGACTGTATGCTATGTATGACCAACTTTAGTTATACATGAATAAATTATTTTTTTGATTTGATTTGAATGTCATTCGAAAAGCTGGCTATAACAATAATCTAGAAAGAAACCCGTTATTAGCTTGCAGAATAAACGCAAGCATTTAGAGTTTAGTAAAACCCAAAACTTTTGGAATACAGTAATTTTTCGCGAATTAAGTAAAAATTTAATATTTTTTGGTAGCCATATCGGTCGCATTGTTTAAAGGACACGACTCACTATCCAAAACATTAAACTTAAACGTATGGAGTTGTATGGCAGCAAAAGAGAAGTCGCGAAACTTGTCTTCATTGGTGACAACATGGACCACAAGATTTGTTTACATTTGCTCAAGAAAAGCCTGAAAGAAAGTGCCATTAAGTTGGGCTTGGATGGAAAGTTTTATTCCATTAAGACAACGGCTCGAAACATAAGGCGTACAATGTGAAAATG
>QLNU02015360.1:157405908-157433916 GCA_006491805.2 Dysdera silvatica | reverse complement strand
TTTCGTGAAATGTGAGCAAATGAATAAAATTTCAATGCGTGTTACGTAGGTTAAAAATGTATTAAAAGACTGTATTCAGCACTTTAAATGTGAGATAATTGTCCATGAATAAGACGGTGTGTGCAAGAATAATTCGTAAGCCTTTTCAATACACCATACGTAAAGCTGTCCTTTCTAGTATGTCGACTTTCAAAAATCAGTACAATCGATTTTTGCTGTCCCAATGGCAGTATCCTATTACGGAATTAAGTTTAAAGAGTTTGTTCACAACCCCCTTTCTATTTTTTCTACAAAAGCAAAGACAATTCCTTTCCTTCAATCTGACCTAGCGAGAAGATCTATTTCCTGCAAATTCTTTGATTTGTACTTTGTTTTCTTTCCAATCCGTAGCAAAGAAACTAGTTTCAATTCAATCAAATAACTTAAAAAGAACATTTTTCACGCCGCCTGGAGCGTTACAAAAAGCGAGGCCGGCTAACACAATGATATGAACGTCGAAACGATAGTGTTGTTGGATTTTATTTCAACTTAAAATGTTGCTCCCTTAAAGAAATTTAATTCTAGCATCTACGAATGAGGAAGTACTGTGCACATCCGTATTACGCCGGACAGAACGCTTCGGGACATTTTCAGAAACACCGTCGTAATATGCCGTGTTTCTCAAATATACATGCAGTACCGGTGTTTACCCGATCTATGTGCTTGCATGCAATCTATTCGGCTTCCTTCCTTTCCACGTCAACTAAAATCGAGGTAACATCGTCCACATGAGGAAGGCCCCTATCCCTCCTTTTCCGCTCCCTTTCCGCCTTAAAACCAACGCTCTATGAGCCATACAACCGATGACACTCTTTGGTTAAGTAAATACGAGCATTAAGCCGCCTTTCTCCGCCTAGAAATGATAGGCGACGGCGTATCAAAAACAAACTTTGAACAAACCCTTCCTATTAATATAAATCCCCATGTATTCAAATTAACTCGGGCAGTGGGGATTTTGGCAAACGTGAAAAGGCGTTTTCCCCCAGTTTTGCGTTAAAACACGTCTGTTGCGTTTATTTCTTTTCTTTTTCAACCAGCTCCGCATTTTATCTTCCCATACAATTATAAAGAACAGACCTATTACCCCCCAGTGGCGTCGTTACATCATGGATTGATAGCGAAACCTAAATCATGTTTGCGTGTGACGTCACCCTTTCATCCTTTTGAAATATTACCCCATTCCTCGAACTTTGGGGAAAAAAGGAGGTGGTCCTGTTGAGCAAAGCAATTTCTATTTAATTACCTAAAGTTTCCCCCTCACTAAATATATTTTCTTTGTTTTTGATTTAGCAGTGTGTGTTCACGCGAATAAGTTTATAATTCTTTAGCCATAGTAACTTCGATCTGCCTACTTAACATTTTCGCAACCTCAGTTGACTATATAAGTTCCATTAATAAACGGGTCCGAAATGTGAACAATTTATCTAAACTTGTTTTTCCCGCAGCGTACGTGAATAAGCTGATTAATGATCATTGCTTTTCAATTGAGCCCAGCGTTTAATTTTTCGAGATTAATTATATAAGTTGGTTAGTAAGTATTTGGTTTTGGTAAAAAATTGCATTTCATTACAACAATAAATTATTTTAGAGAAAATTTATTTCGACACAAAAGAATTCGTTTGTAACTTTGAGTTGTACCCAAGCATTTTAAAAATACCTTTTTTTTTAGTTCTTAAAGTTCCCATGGCATATATATATATATATATATATGGTGTCCTGTGAATAAAGCAAATCATTAATGAGCAATGAGTATTTTTAATTAAAGACAGTGGTAATTAATATACATATACGCGTGAATAAAAAATGTACTCTATATAATTTATATGTATTCTGTATAATGTCAGATCTATATACTATAAGTGCCTCCTCTAATTACTATCCACTGTGAATTCGCGTTTGTTGACTGCTATATACTATAAACTTGTTATAGAACTGTTATATGTAATAGGATTTGAAGATCCTACATTCTTTTTTTAAATGCTTCGTTATTTTTTAGGATTGTGTCCCAAATCAGTTCATCGGATTAACCAAGATAATACCTCTAAACCACAGAGCATCAATTAATTAATTAATTAATTAGGATTGTTTGTGTTTTTATGGCGCAAGGACAGCAGCGCTTACGTTGCTCCAAGGACTTACAGTTTTCCGAGGAATTCAAACCTCTATTGCCAAGGGAAGCAAACCTTGTACTACGGTGAACAAAAAGTGGCACATGTTCTTCGATACCATTGGTTGTCGACCCTGTGTTAATGCCACGATAGGCAAATACGTTACCACTGTGCCATAGCAGGAAGGTGGCCTTACATTTGTTCGAGGATTCCAAACCACTTTTGCCGGGAAGTCAACTTTGTACAACGGAGAACAAAAAATGGCACTCGCTCTTCGATACCATTGGTAGTAGGCCCTGTGTTAATGCCACGATAGACAAATGCTTTAGCACTGTGCCATAGCAGGGCAGTGGCCCTACATTTGTTGTTTGAGCACCGATTCCCAACCTGTTTTCTCACACACGTACCCTTCGATTGGTCTTCTCATTTATGAGAGCAACCCCTTCATAACCCACCCCTGCCCATTTCTCCACGTAAAAAAAAATCACCTTTGTCAGATAGTAATGTTCTTAAGTTGGCCAAATAATCAAACGATACAAATTAATGTCATTTATAGTCTTTTATATTTGATTTTACAGTTTATTTTAACTTTTTATAATAGCAGCCTAACATCAAAACAAATGAAAGCAACATTAAAATAATTTTTAACCACATTAACCTATGATATAAATTCGTAACCGTTTCCGCCATTACCAATGTTATTTTCACGTAACACAATCGGTCCGCTGAGTACCCTAGGAAACCTGAAGGCCGCTTGTTCGAGGCCGGTCTGAAACATGATCTTTTTTTCTGTTTCAGTAACTTTTGAATCAAATACGGTTCTAGCTGTCTCAAAATACTTGATCTAAGTGAATATCTTTTCGTGTTCAAATAACATAAGAATGCAAATACATTCTTTATCGATGGCCGATCTTACACTCTTTATAGACAAGGTGTTCTTACATATATTCATACTTCAAAAAGTGCGCGTACAGATCTTTCAAAATGCTGCTAAAAATTCGCGCGCTTTTGTACAGATATTTTCATGTACATCTATTTATGCAAGAACTGATCATCAGAAGAGCTTTTCTAGAATACAGAATGTCCATTAATTTAACCATGCCGATATAAACTCACAATTATTTAATTCCTGAATAATATCTCGAGAAACAAAATTTTTGATTCATTTGCGTTTTAATGGTGTAAGAACAACTGAGGTGGTACTTCGCGGCAACCTACAGTTTTCCCAAGAATTCAAACCCCAGTTGCCGAAGAAACCAAACTCCGAACGACGACATGTAGAAAAACGGCACACGATGATTACGATGCCTTTGGGGGTCGGACATGGGATGACCATGAGACCGGGATGGCATGAGAGATGAATGAATGCGCAACCAACTACGCCATCGTCAGGCAGTAAACCGACATTTTTCCGAAGATTCCGAAGCTCGTAAAGCCAAGGGAACCAAACCCTGGTGAGCAATTAGATGAGAAGCTTTCTCTCTCTCTCTCTCTCTCTCTCTCTGATTCATTTATTTTTCCACCATTGGGAATCGAACCCAGATTAACGACACGCTAAGTGAACGCGTTACAACTGCACCACCGCAGAGCCAAAAGGTAACAAGCATTAAAACTTATTCGAAACATTTAAATTTAAGTACATTGTTTTAGATATCGTAAATATACCATCGCCATTACTTCGTTTGAGGAAAATGTAACACTTCACTAATTTTTTTAACAATGCGCAGTAAAAGCCCACGTCAGTGGACACCCGCCGACTAGAAAAATGTGTCCGTAAACGAGAGGTGACTGTAAAAGAGAGGGATGTCATTATGAGGGATATTCTGCCGGAGAATTTATCTTTGACCATGGAAAAGGGGTGACCGTATCTGAAGGCTGTCCGTTAAGAGAGAGTTTTCTATGACTGTATGTATGGTTCATAAGAACCACTTCTATCTGAAGTATTCTATTCTTTTCACATCCATTTTTATCTTCGGACTACATTTCCAAAAAAAAAAAATAGTTTTGTTCAAACAAGGAGGAACTAGAAGTAAACATCTCTACCAAAGAAAAAGAATTCTCTTACCGACACTTTAAGTTGGTCGGGTTTGATAGTAAACAATTGCTCTCATCTCATTCGCTCTAGCTCTTGATTGTTTTTCTGATTCTTTGTTGCTCTGTGACGAGGGGTCGAGAGTTATGGGGCAATTTTTCCTGCCAAGAACTAAGGGAGACGGCAGTCGTTTCTTCTGCTTAAGACTAAGAACGACGACGGCAGGTAAGAATCTAAATTATTTGGCAGATGCTCGTTTATAACCGCTTTCCTCCAGGGGCATCGTCGAGAAAAAACAGCTGCAGCTGAAACAGGGCCCCAGTCTGTAAGCATGCTTGGTGAAGTACAATGCTAAGAAAAGGCGAAAAACTTACGTCGATGGGAAAGCTTCTTGCTTTACCACTTCTAAATTATAGACTGTCAAGAAAGACAATTATGTTTGAAAGATGCTTGTATTAAATATTCTCTCTCTCCCTCTCTGCGGGCTTTAAAATTAGGCGAGAAATGTATCGGATAGCTTAAACATAATGCGATATTATGAATCAAGTTCAGACCTCGCCATTTTGAGAGTTTTACCCCTTCGAATACTTAAACAAACTTGGTGGCATTTTATATTAGTAACGCATGCTCGATCCGAAGTTGTCGTAGTCTCAACCAAATAGAAAAATTTCTTGGAAGCTACTACGCGAATTCGAAAACGAACGTCAATTATCAAATTAATGATAATAAACTGACGCCCATCAGACTTCAGCTAATAGTTCCCAATTCTGGTCATGAGGCTTCCTGGATATAGACAAAGGGAAACCTGCGTCTGTTCCAAAATTTTAAATCTTTGCACCGTACCTGAGAATTTATATATTTCTGTAATGTAGGCTAATTCGATTAATCCGTAATTTCTCATTTGGGATATATCGTGTTTTCAAATTCTTTAGGAAATGTCTTTTCTTTTCCTAAAACTATAAATGACGAAAGCAGAATCTGACCATAGTTTACATTTTTACAACTTGTTGTGTCACACGGTTTAGTGTATGTGAAAAATGTATTAAGTGAAAAGATGATTAAACAAAAGATATTTCATCAGAATAATTCTCTGCCGCACATGATTCGGGTCGCCCAGGTCTGCCTACACCATTTCCAGACATTTTCATGGCCTTCCCGCTCCCAAAACATTTCCCCTTTCGAGCATATGTTGGACTATTTGAATCGCCAACTACCTAGTTACCTCAATCTCTGGGATTTGGAACATGACGTCCAACAAGTTTGGACAAGTCTAACGCAGGACAACATCTATTCCACACCATGTTGGATCGTATTGATGCTTATATCGCAGCATAAGGCGGTGTGATCAGCTATTGAGGATAACTGGATTTTGTACCACACCTCCCTCAATTGTTCTGCTACTCTGTTTTTTAGATTGTGTCCATCATTCATCTGTATCCATCCATCAGTAAAATTTCAGGTTCCTCCTATGCTTCCTTCTTTGTGAGCGAGCAACTTAACTTATTTTCGTATTCTCAGATGCCGCCCCCAAATAATTGCCGCATCTAAGAATATGTCTTGTGTGCCCCACTTATAAATCCGCCAGTATTATACATAGTTTTAAACAGTTTTCATGCAAACGAAATTTATTTTGATTTTCATAAAATTAATCAAACATCCTTGCTATTGGCTTTGATCCAAAGATTTCAAGTACAATACAATGCTATAATAAATGATCTGCGGCCGTCCTAAGTTTGGCCTCCCAGGTTCGGTGTCACCTTTTGTTCTCCCGCCAGAATAATAAATACAGTGGTTAAAAAATGGATATTCTATGAACAGGATGACTAACAATGCCTTAAGGAAAGTTTTTTTTTTTTTTTTAAATTCCTCTGAGCATGATTTAGCACGTGTGAAATTTGTGTAATTAGCTTGCTGCTAATTATAATACTATAGCAATAAAATTGATAATTATAAGTATTTTCTTACTAATTTAATAGCAAACGTTTTTTGGAGTCCATGATGTGAAGTCACTACAGATCGTATTGGTACGCTACCTGAACTCATTTCAATTCCCTGACCAGTTGCCTTTGTGTGTCTCATAACCCGTAACATTTGTGACCATTATTCTATAATTCAATATTATAAAAATCGTATTAGAATCCATTTGGCTGAAACTATGAGTGAAAAAGAAGTCGTATAATCTTCACTAATAATTTTACAAAAATAATCTGTAGGTGAAAGCACTATTGTAAAAAAAAATAGCTTTAGTCAAATAAAGTGGAGTGTTAGAAAACGTTTCTATGATTAAGTGCTCCACAAGCTCTCTTCTTAAGTTAAAGAATTCCACCTTTGACACAAACGTAAGTACGGGAGAAATGCCATGCATCTCTCTACTCAGTAGCTTTGCAGTCAGAGCCTTGAAACGTGAATCCAACGATCGCGGGTTCGAATTGAACCCGAGTGCGTTGGAATTTCTTTTTCCTTCAGACACTTACGAGCTATGATAGATCTCAGCATTTACTTTAGCCTATTTCAGCATTTAATTTTCAGATTATTCTTAAAATACTCAAGTTCAATGAGTAAGGATTTATGCACTAACTAAATCTCTGAGTGTATTTTACTCTAATTACAGTGGAAAATGAACAGAAACTTTAGTCATATAAACAGTCTTTTTTTATCCTTTTCTTAACTCTCTTTTAACTCTTCGCTCTTGCTCTCTAGAAAACCCCATTCACGTAACTGTGGAAACATCTACTTTAATTCTCAAGACATATAGCATCAAAGCTGAAGCAAATTTTACAAACTGACGAAATAACCTAAGGCCCGATAGTCACTTTTGCGACAGATCGCAAAGGTAACAGAAGGGGAGAAAAATACTGCCAGTAGATGAAAGAGGTATAGATAGAAAAAAAGTACTCGTATGTTTCGCAAAGGATCGGGAATATCCCGACATCTCCTTGACATATATTGTGACGTGAGTATAATGACAGTGGAGGGAGCCGTCAGACATTCTAGATTGCCACTGTCAAGGGCATAGGCAAGCCCTCCGGATGGTTTTGTTTTGGCCATTTATCGTTCCTATTTTCGATCAGGATAAGAGCAAGCCGTGGGGGAGAAGGGAGTGTTCTGCTAAAACATAGGCGCTCCGACATAAATGTCATTTCCAAAATCCCTCCGACCTATCATCTCTAGCCAGAAATCCCGCTGACATCTGGTTACAATAGGTATCGCGAAAGACATCATTATTGGCTTCTTGATGCAGCAGTTGCACTTCTCGGAAACTGACTATTCTAAAAGTTTTAGGTATTCAACATTGTATTTATGGTAATAGAACTCCGACTCAAAAAATTAGAAAATTAGTGCGTTCAATATCTTGAAAAATCTTATTTAATTAATGTATTAAGGGACAATACAAAATTTTAATATGTTTAGAATACTTAAAAATGTAACATCGTTATTAATTTTCGTTTTTAGACCAATATCTTATATTTTAGAAAATATTTGAAATATGTTTAAAAAATTAGAATACTCAACAGAAATGTTCAAAATATTAGAATACGTCGAAATTTTCCGATTTCCTTAGACGAAAACATAAAATTTTTATACGTTTCGGTAGTTTCTATACTTATTCGTATGTAAGGAATCATTTACGCGTGAATTTCAGTTACTAATTTGCAAATATGGATCGAACAAGTGGCATATCGGGGTCTAAAGCGCTTCGTATGGGGTATCTATTCAAAGAAATCCAAATATAATAATTTATAGATAAGTTCGCTACACTGAAATTTTCTTAAGCAAGTATGAGTGGAGTGTCAAGCAGTATTCTAATAACTGGAGTTTTCAAGATAATCATTTCCCTAGCAGTCGAGAGCTCATAACTTCACCAAGAAATGAGAAGAAATTGAAAAATATCGTGAAGAAAAAACCTCTGCTGAAGTGTAAGGCATTTTCCCAGGCGATGAAACGAACTAAGCATGAGTATATCTAAATCTACAATGATTATACGACTTCAAAAATTAGGTTTAAAATCAAGTGTACAGAAGACGAAGCCGTGTGAGGTCCAAGTTATAGGCCGTTAATATGCGATGATGTAAGCAAGAACTATAATAAAATCAAGGGGACTGGAAAAGGCACATTTTAGTGATAACATTTTTTTTTCTTTTTGTTTCATGGTCATCCCAAAATATACGTTTGGCGTCTTAGTTAAGAGGTATTTAATAAAAAATGCCTGAAAAGTTCGGTAAAATTTGCAACTTTTGTCGTGGTGTGGGTTTGAATAAGTGCAGAGGGTCCGAATAGACAAAAGATATGAGACGATCCAGGTAGGCATATTGAATATGAAAGAATCAATTCCGAAGTATATGAAGAAATTTGTGTCACTTTATAGTATAGACATCGGAAGATTTATGTAATGCTGATTTCTTTTCTCAGCAAAATCCCGCTTCTTTTTGTCACATTACTAAAACCACTACCGATGCCTCAAATAAAGGTGAATCAAATTCTTTGGAGAGTAAATTCACCAGATTTAAACCTCATTAAAAATCTGTTCAGAATTATGAAGAAACGTCTTCAAAAACTTACCCAATAAATTAAAATGGACTTGTATATAGCCTGAAAATCTTTGGACAGGTTATGATAAGAAAAGCAGTGAAACACGAACAAATAATATGCTAAACCGTTTAGGAGCTGTCTCAAAAGCTATGATGGATGCAACAAAGTTTTAATTGTTATGTTGTTGTGATTTAATTTTTGTGTATTTATTTTCTCATTATTCTAATACGTTGAATTATATTAAAAATGTTCTAATTCTGTGAATTTTTCAAGCAACAGTGTTCTTATAATTTATAGTACACTTTTTGTGCATTTACATAGTTAATCTATTTAAATCTACGATCGATTTAAATCTACGAAGTACGTAGATTTAGGTAATGTTAATTTGTTTTTGGTACTAATTATTTCCTATGCAAAAAATTAGAATAAATCATCATTAAAACATTTTCTTTGCTTATTCTAATTTTTGTAATCTGAGTCGTATATTTATGTATTTACTTTCCCACTCAAATATTGTCTGTGTCTTTGGATAATTAGGGAGGAAAATTAGTTAGTTTTTAGGAAAATAAATAATAATAATAATAAATAAATAAAAATTAATAATAATATTAATAATAATATTAATAATAAAATTAATAAAAAATTTATAAATAATTAAATTAATAATAATAAATAAATAAAGTTTAGGAAAATTAGTTAGTTTAAGAACTTCACTTATGAAAATATATATAACTTTATATTTCAATATACAATCTCAGAATTCCTTTTTATTCAAAAATATCATAACTTCATTAGCACATCTTTAACTTTTAATATTTTTCACCCAATCAATCAAAAACGAGATAATTTTGTTTCAAACTATTCTTCTCCTTATTTAGTAGAAATAATATGCTTAATAGTTCTTTTATTATATTTTTTATTTATTTATTATATTGTTTTTATATTATATTGCTTATTATTATATTACTTTTAGATTAAGATATGAAATATAATTGAAACAAAATAGAAATTACCAGGAAAGACATTTACAGACAAAAGATTAAATACTGATAAAATAAACATCACTCCTGATGAAGAAATGCTACTGCCGCGTCCTAAAGTTTGAGCATTTCTTTTACAATTTTACCAGTGTTTGACTCTTTGTATGTAAATATAAAATACAGATTTAATGAACAAATTCAATACACCAGCATATTTAAAGGCATAGAGAACATTGATTTGTCCTGCTATAACTGATTCTTAGAATCTAGAAAAAAATTTTCCTTCATAGAGAATGTTGTTGTTTTCCAACTAATTTTAACTTGGCGATGTCTCTGTGAAAGCCCAAAAGTCATGTATAATAAAATACACATCCGCACATGGATGTATAATGGAATATACTTTCTTTCATTTAAAATACATCCAAAAAAATTATCTCACAGAACCTTTATTAATATATTAAATTTACACTTTCGAAACTTCAGAAATGAAAGCTTGCGAAAATCCTTAACATACGGTGATACGGCCGTGGTAAGGGGCAACCATCTAGGGACCCCCCGGCTCTTAAAGGGGGGTCCGATATGGATCTTTAATTACTTAACAAGTTTGATTTTTTAATAATTGTTTGGGGCTAAAAAATCCTATCTCCAGCCCTGACAGGTAATAGATAATATAAAAGTAATTTTGTACTACGCATCATATCGATTCTGCTAGTTCCATATACCATGAAAAGATCCTTTGTTCGACTTCTCGGAGGCATGCTATTCATGACAATGCTTATTAATTTGCTTACCCTGTATAAAGAAGTATGTAAATTGACAGACTAAAGAGTTAGAAAAGGAACAATTTGTGAACTTGTGTGAAATCTCCCCATGAATTTCAATAAATCTATAAAACTTAGAAAAGCACGATTTCCCATTCAGGTTTCAGCAAACAAGAAATATTTTCAGAAAACTTGATGAAGTTTCAAAGCTTATTTTAGAATTGGGAAAGGTGCTTCCATACTAAATCCCAACCATTAAATTGTTGTGTAATTTACAAATTAGTACTCACGTTACTGCCTATTGTAATGCAGTGAACAGAAATCTATTTAGCGTGGCAAAGAAAGGTAAGATGGCTGACTTCCAATGACCATTATTTCTTTTAATTTCTGTTTTGTCTTTTATGAAACGTGTGATATCTCTGACTATTTTTCAATAAATAGTCGTTACCTATGTTTAGTCATTATTATTATCTTTGTGAAATATGGTAAATTTTTGATCAGCAGAAATTGTGTTGTAATTGTGTGTGTGTATGCTAACTCATTCAAAACCTTTATCTTCTCCATTAAACAAATCTCAGTAAAGCTATTCATCTCGTTTTGTCGCGTATTTGATACTACATATAAAATATATAAATTGATATAAATGGTTATAAATCTCGACTATTCAAATCCTGGATGCACTTTTCAAGTTAACTAGTAGTGATTCTTTATTAAATGGTGGGCAAACGAATTTCTTGCAAAACCAGATTGTACCGTAAGGAAACATTAACTACTTTTGGCTTTTAATCATCCGTATTTTAAATTCCTTTGTATTATGTTTAACTTATTTCAAAATCAAAAAGCAAAATGACTGGATAGTTGAAAAAGATTCCATCCTTTTTTTGCCCACTTTTGTTATTTATGACTTCAAATCGACTTTGCAAAATAGAACTGGTTTCATGTATAAAATGCAGTTTATTTAGCGTCTAAACGAATCTTCTTATAACATAAAAATTAATGGAATTTTTAGCTCTTAAGTTACATATCTTTTTACAGTATCAATAGTGTTGTTACTTAGCCAAAAAGATCTCTGATCAAAAGCATCTTTCGATTTTCCGGTGGTGGAAGGGCTGTTCGAAAGAACAAAGATGAAAGCCCCACGTGAGATCTTCGCTTAGTGCAATAAAAGAAAACTTCATCTTCCAAAAAGAGATTGACCAGTCTCATCACACAAGCCATATTGGTAGATGGTTTTCCGAAATTGGACATCATCTTCCTTATAGAATAGCCAACTCGGTGTCTGCGCCTTAATCTTATTGGGCATGCTTGTGGCGTTCAAAGAAGAGTATGCTGCAACTCTCAACTCCTCCACAATTTCTCCTGGAGCTTAGCAATGTTTCTGTGAAACGCAAGGTATTATCCGTGGCATTGCTATCTTAATAGCCCCATAAACAACAAACGCAGGACCGGATTAAGGTTTAACGAGGTTCTAAGACTATGAAAAATATAAAGCCCCATAAAAATCAAAAAGATATTTATTGTTCTAAGAAAGTTATATTTTCAACTCAAAGATAAGCACATTTTCATATAAAAATAATGAAACCGTATAACTTTAAGTTAGTTGTTGCTAATAATTACTATTTATGGTCATTTTGGGAGGAAAAAGCAATTGATAATATTATCAACGTTATGGAAAAATAAGTTTTCTAAAAAATTTATACACAAGGTTAAAAATGCTATATATATGTGTGAGAGATGAAATGCATAATCTAAATAGATGAATAGAATTGTGTGTAATTTACATGTAATAGCGAAAGAGTTTTCATGTGGAAAATAATGTTCATGTCTTTAAGGCTTGAATATACTTATAATAAATTTGAAGTAATTAATTATAAGCGTGAATGAATTATTAATAAAAAAATTAAAATTTAATATTTTTTCTTGATTTAAAGTGCATTTCAAATGCTTTCGTAGTAACAAAAATTGTTTCTCGAAACAAATCCTGCATTAATATTTGAAATAGAATAATCAGTTTTCTCTATCTTTGATACACTAATAAAAATAATAGTTCAGGGTTGAACCAAAATGTGGTGATTTTCCAGCTTCATCCATTGTTAAGAACTACGTTTCACCACATTTTTGCTCCAGCTATGTTACCAATACTTGGCCGGAGGTTGAACCAAAATATGGATATACTTTCAATAACGAATAAGGCAACATTGAACCAAATTCATGGTTCCAGCTTGAACCAAATATACTGTTGTAGGTTGAACCAAATATGGCCAAAATTTCCCGGACACTGTATAACAATATAAAAACCTGCCTTTCACATGCTACCTATCAGGGGCGTGTCGAAAAGTTCCGGAGCCCCCCATTACTTATCTCGGCTGCCATTGAAGCCACATCAACCAAATTTCGCATACAGACAGACCATACAATTTTTATTAATTACAGAAGAAGAGAGAGCAACTAATCGAAATTGCAAAGGTTTTGTATTATGCCTAATATAAGCGTGTTAGCTATTAGTGAGATAAAACATCAACAAGTCATAGACATAGAAATTATCACATATATCATTGTAATTCATCAAAAATAAAGGATATACATGGCGTAAATCAATAAATTGGAATAATCTTAGCTTGTTGGATGATTGGAGAGATCTTGGTACCCAAACAAACTTGCGAATATCCGTGAAGAATCGCAACGAATAGGGCTGTTTGCCACACGTGACTTCTCTCGCCTCAAGTGATTGGCTAGGAGGTGGAACGAAAATGTGGTTCGGTGTTTAACCATCTTTTAAAAAATACCATACTTTCACCAATAAGTGGTACTTTTGAATTTTCAAGTGTACCAAATTTTGGTGAAATTCCGGCATTTTCACCATATTTTGGCAACAACTAATGCGGAAATTTTTAACAGTGCACAAACCTTTACCATTTTGGTTACAAAGGAAAAAATGAATAACTTTACCACATAATATTTTTAGAAAAAGCCGTAGAACTCATTTTAGATCAGTTATAAACGCGCATATATATTCTTTTATATGCTTAAATGTATAAAACTTCTTATATGAGGAAAAGGGAAAAATTAACTAATGATTGTGAGATCTCGAACTTTTTCTATAAGGCAAGAAAATTAGGGATATATTAATCAAACAACTGACTTCTATAACAGTCAGAAAAGAAAAGACACATGCTTCGGGCTGACTTGGATCCAACAATCGACAGATAACTATTCTGATGCTCTTGCCTACTGAGCATCTGAAGCGTCAAAAAGTAGTCTTAACTGCGTACTTATGAAGTGAAATTTAGAACTCCCACAGTTAAGTGAGAAGATTCGAAGTAGAAGAGGAAGAATATTACTCAACCGAATGAATTTCGATACTTCTCGAGCTCTAGTTTGAGCTATAAAACGTAGGGTGCAAAAGTTAATTTATTTAAATAATATTCTCCGCCACACTTCCCCTTCACGACGGAAAAACGAAATTAAGATCATGTTCTTCGGCGCTTCGGTAGACAAGAACGTCAGAACGGTTACCTGAAGGTCACTGGGTCGAAACCCGCCTAGAGTGGTGCCGCCGTTAATTCATTTCGTTTTAACTTGCGTGCCATTATATATTTTATATACACACACATACTATATGGAAATTAATGCCTTTCACATATAATTTAATTGGATATTTTCGACTTTCCCTCCCTCTTCTCAACGATACAGATTTATTTCCAGACTTTAAATGAGCAGTTACCGTAAGTAATATGGTTGAGTATTTTAATTGATAAAATTGCCGATGTCTTAAGCATTATGACTAATTTCCCTAATTGATAAAATGTTCAATATTTTAAATATTATGACTAATTTCTCTAATTGATAAAATGTTCCATATTTTAAATATTATGATACTTTAATTAATAAAATTTCTAATGTCTTAAGTACCATTATTAAGAATCTGATTTGATAAAATGGTCAATGTCTTAAACAATATGATTAAGTATCTAGATTGATAAAATCGTCAATATCTTAAGCAATATGGTTGAGTATCTTAAGGGGATTGGATGTACACGTTGAATATGATTTTCTTTAATTTTGAATATTTTTGTAGAATTTTTTTACATAATAAAACAGTACATAACAAATAACATTTTCTTATTTATTTTACTATTTATCACTTTTTGTTAATTAATTATATGATAATTAATGGGCAAATTAGACCTAGGAAAATTTATTTTCTGCATGAGATAGGAATATAATTTTAAGTGTAGGACATAATACATGGTTGCCCGCCCGATATGGACCAAACTCATAATTATATGATTGATTTTTTAACATATAAAAAAATGTCAATTTAACGTTCAAAAATGCAATAATATAAGGAAGTTACAAATTTAAATTCAGTCTAGAATAAATTCGATTTGGAAAATATCTTTGATTGAAATCCAACCCGGGGGAATAATTAACCTGTTTAAGAATCAGTTGAAATTTTATCATTATATTTACTAGAACTCGAAATATTATTGTTCAAGTGCTGTAAGGAATGCAAAAATTAATTCTTCAGAAATTGCAACTGAAATTTTATAAATACGTTAATTTCGACACTTCTCACTTCACGGAAATAAGCGTAACTCTAAAGCTATTAGAAATTTTTAAAACATTTTGATATGCCCTGAAAGATAAAAGAAGAAGGAAGCAAATAAAATCATAAAAAAAATTTTTGCTAAATTTGGCCAGTTCAATGTGTACATCCCCCTTAATTGATAAAATGGTCAACGTATTATGGTTAAGTATCTTAATTGATAAAATTGTCAATCGATTGAAAATTATAGTTATATAAGTGTCAAAATCAATAGAATGTTCAATATCTTATTTACACTAAAAAATACACATCAGTTTCTACGATGAACTTTAGCAAAAACCGATTTTCATGCAATAAAATTTGATTTTGTAAAACGCTTCCGAAATGTTTTAGGAAAAGATTTTTCTAAGCCATTTCTCGTCAATTCTCGGCTTAAAATTATATATAACTGCAAATGAAGCCCAACAGACCACCAGTTCTCACTCAAATACTGTAGATTATGGTCTAAAAATATTAATGCAAACCCCATTCCCAAGGAAAAGCGAAAATCAAATATACTAAATATGCCATACAATGCACAATGCTTCTAAATTTTATCTGCATTAATGTATAATAGTACTACCACAAGTATGCTTGTCTTCGGGCCAAATCGTATATAACGCGAGTCTGAATTTATGGGAGTATATTCGCTTTGTATACTTTAGAGAAAAGACAAACTGGTTCCTTAAAGTAATGTCGGCAGACTATGGCCTCCTGAAGAACTAGCTTCGCTCACATTGTTAAAATTAAATACGTATTATGTTTGTTATTAATACTATTTCTATTTAATACTAACTATTTGTTATATCTAATCTTTTATGATTTTCATTGTCATTGTCGTAACTGGCTTTGCGTTATCAATCAATCAAACAAAATTTTATTTCCATGCCACACCGAGTACGGAGGAAGTAGAGTAAATCGGAAGGTTAAATGTCCCCACTCCCTAATTCACGATCTGTTAGTTGCCTATTTATTAGCAGTATTTTAAGATTTCTTTTTTTTTTTATTTCTCCTTTGCTTTTTATGTTCTTCATATCAGTAGGTAGTTCATTCCACATTTTAACGTCATAATAATTTATATTTTAGCTCCCATTTCAGTTCTGATATTCGTTAATTTATATAATTCACCCGATCTTGCATTTTTGAAATTGGGTTTTACCATGATATTAATGACATCATCACATTCTGATGAATATTCTTATACTTCATTTCACCCTCAGTTATTCTGAGATATATCATGTTTAATATTTTAAATGTATGTATTCCTTTTATATTTAGAATCCTATTCTCATATTTTAATGCATTTAAAGATTTGTTGGATTTATTGCAAATGATTTTTAATAATTTATTGATTATTTTTTGTATGTGATCCAAATTATTTTTACTAGTATATACACATAAGCTGTTCCCATAATTGAGATGACTATATATTTATGAATAATATAATTATATTTTGCTATGTAATTGTATTAAGTTATTTAGTCTTACTATGGTCCCTGTAACTATTTGTATTTTTTTTTGCAGATTTCATTTATTTGATCTCTCTAATTCAGTACCGTGTTTGGCGCAGTATAGCCCAGATGCTCTTGCGCCATAAAAAAGCCAAACAATCAATCAATCAATCTAATTCAGTCGTTCATTTAAGGTAATGCCCAAAAATCTAATATCTCTAGTTCTCTTAATTTCTATATTATTTATACTTAATATTTATAATTCATCTAATATTTTGTTAATGTTATGGAATATCATATGTTTTGTTTTATTGGTATTAACTATAATTTTATTTTTTTGGAATCCCCCCGATAATATATTAATTTTCCTTTTGGGTTTTTCAAATAATTTATTGGTGTTAGAGTCTCCAAAAATTAACCCAATATCGTCAGCGAACAAATTAATATCCTGATCAATATCTGTTAAGTCGTTTATATATAGCAAAACAACAACGGTCCCTGAATCGAGCCCTGTGGGACCCCGCAGTTATTTGTTCTTACTAATGATTTAGTTTCGTTTATTGTCACAATTTATGTTCTTTCTATTAAGTAACTTATAAATAGTTCTAATACTCTACCTCGTATGCCATATAACTCTATTTTTTTAATAAAATATTTCTATCTATTATGTCAAATTCTTTAGTTAGATTAAAATATAGACCCATCACTATTTCCCTATTTTCTATTTTCTGTTGGATTTTGTGAATTGTTTTGATTAGCACATCTTCCGTTGTTCTACCCTTTCTGAAGCCAAATTGGTTTGAACTAAGGATTTCGTTTTTTTCTTGGAAATCAATAAGTTTGTTATATAATAATTTCTCGAATATTTTAGAAATAATTGGCAATATTGAAATAGGCCTATAATTGTTGGTTGTTTGTTTGTTGCTCTTTTTGTAGATGGAAAGAATTTTGGGTAACTTCATACTTTTTGGAATATATGAGTTATTAATTATGTCAGCCTAGATATCGCATAGCGGATGTATCAGTCTCTCACTACATTCTTTCAGTAATTTTGGTTTAATATCGTCTAAGCCAGTAGTTTCTTTATATTTATTTTTTTCTAACTATGTATATTATGTATTGTATGGCATATTTAGAATATTTGATTTTCGCTTTTTCTTGGGACTGGGGTTTGTATTGATATTTTGGACCATAATCTGCAGTATTTGTGTGAGGACTGGAGGTTTGTTGGGATTGATTTGCAGTTTTAATTTTACAAGCTATGTTTTCGTGTATTTTGAAGAGATTAAAATGGGTAGACTAATTGTATATATATTATATTATGTTAAACTCATCATTATTACGAATATTATAATAAATTAGTTTTATGCAGGCTGCTTAAAAACATAAAGACAAAAATTTAACGTTAGATTTTATGTCCTCTTAAAATGGAAAAAAATCTCCAGTACCTTTGTGACAATTTTGTATCCCAAAGACTCACTTTGGGCATCTACAATAAATCAGAGTTTGAGAGCACACCTAAACATCTAGTATCCTTGTTACGTAATATCACATGTCCGATTTTTTTTCAAAATCTGTGTCTATTTTATGAGTTTTGTGGTCATATATATATGCGGCGCGGCTCGAGAAAATATTTTTACAGTTTTAGAATGGTTCTATGTTTAGATATATGCATACGCATATTTCGTTTTCATTTAGCTTTAGTCCATTATAAAATTTTCTTAAATGACAAACATAGGTAATGAAAGCTAATATTTAAATTATAATTTCAATCTGGAAAGTAAAATCAAGTTAATCGGGACTAAAGTAGGAAAACGAGGGGAATGGTTACATATATACATCACATATTGTAACAGACGTGCTAATGTATGAACAGAAACATATTGCTCCATTGAAAGAACCCCAGCAAGACATAAAAAGAACGATATTAAAATGCAAGAGTACAGCCCAAAAGCAGAAGTTGAATTCATGCCTACACATTAAAGATGCAGATTAGACTTTAGTACACCCATATTGCTATAAACCATACAAATTAGTTGAAATTCACTATACATGTATAAATTTAGTTTCGTTACCTTTGTTGCCGCACTGTGGATGTGTGAGATGGTTTTAATATTTACATTATTCCACTTTTAACTTATAATCGCTGTTACAAAATAAATATATGCGTACAAATATTTATATATTCCCGCGAAAACTATAACGTAAGAGATAACGGAAACACAATAGAGTATTCTCACTGAATCAGCTACTTAAATAAAATATTCAAGACTATAAATTCTTAAGATTTGTTGATACTTACGACTGCATTAGTTTTGCATGGGTGACAACTAATGACAAAGGAACAGCTTGAAATGCATTCTATTAATGTCATCTTTACGTCGGTGTGATTCGAAAACTCGCAGTAAACAAAACGAAGTTGGCAATCTAACTTGTTTCAAAAGTATTCTTGAGTTTAAAATGCATTAACAAGAGGATGACATTCTTGGTCTTCATTTTTCCAGCATAGGGTGGAATAAGATGTCCAGAACTTTTTGATAATACTGAAAAGAATATTTTACTTGTCGAAGAAGAGCTGGGATTGTAGATGAATGAAGGAATAAATAGAGCAGTGTTCTTAAAACTTCTTTTTCCCCCTCGTAGTACACGTCTTTTATTTCTTGCTGTACTTTTTGCGTTTTTTCGTCCGCAATAAACGCACAGCTCTAAACGGACCTTCGGGCAAATCTAGATTTTATGGAAAGCTATTTACCAATCGATCCGGACAAACAACCCGGAATATCCTTGCTTACCAGCAATAGCATCAGCTTGTTTGTTATATCAGACATGGTTTTTTTTGCTGTGGAACTGATAACCTTAGATAAATAACATAAAAATATATTTTTTTAAACTATTGATACTTAACATGTTAGATTCTCGTTTTAAGTTCCGCTTTCCAGCAATCTCATATGCAGAAGGCCGATAAGAAATCATTCTTTCGATTTTGTATTCTGCGAATTTTTCCATCTTTCGAATGCGAATTGAATAGAAATGGCATTTTTTGATCGTGGTCCCACATAGCTGAACAGTTGAAGGGAAAATTCATAACTTTGGTATAAAGGAAGAAACACTTTGTCAACGACAATTATTTTGATTCACTTGGTAAATAAAATGTGAATTGTTTCTTATTTCATATTTCATACTTTAGAGAAATATTAAAAGGCAGCTCCTCATGACAGTGTTAATCAGTAGTTTAAAAAAAAAATAAGTTCCCACATCACAACATTTACGCTTTGTGTTGTTAATAGAAGCATTCATAAGAAATTAATACGCTTCCTTGAAATATCGCAAATATCACAAGGTCATAATTAACGCTACAGGAAAATAAATAAATTCTCATCTAAAGTAAGTTTTTTTGTCTCAAAATTATAAAATAAATGACAACAATGTCTAAAATTTATTAAAAATACATTTTGCGACAGATTTTGTTTAAAATAGCCGTCCTTCGTAAATAAATGTATTCTATTAAACAACTTTTCCTCTTTCATCTCTTTAGGTTCATAGCAAATTACAAACTGTCAGATATTTTTAAAATTTAAGAAATAAAACTGGCCACTTAGAAATTTAACAAATTCAAATAAACTAGGATTTCTTTATTTACTTTTATCCACCACTATATCTTTCTCCCTATTCGTAGATAAATAAATTATAGCAAATGTAAAAACAGTTTAAGGTCTTCAATATCAAGATTAAATACTTTAATAATTTTATATGGAATTAGTACTATGAAAAAATGAACAGTGGATTATATATTGTGGTTTCTTCTCTCTCTCTCTTTCTTAGCATATAAATATTACCTTGGCATCATATATTTATGCTCTTAGCATACATAGTTATTATCCTACGTTTCAGTATGATAAAGTATTAAAAGTATGAAATTGATTCCTTTTTTTTTTTTAATTTTTTTTAATGATAAGAAATTTTTCAAACCTTGCTATAAAAATTTCCAATTAAGTACTAATCTAAGATTTTTAAATTTTTACCGAAAAGGATTTTAATAATTATGCGCTTAATACTATACAAGAAAGGTTGCTTTGCAATGCAAGATTTCTCATCCAATCAAGTGAAATAAGACTGTTTCTCCGGGGATTGTTTTCCTAGGCCTTAGGGGGTTTATGATTATTTGGGAAAACGTAGGTCCATTGCCTACGGTAGCTTAATGATAACGCATACGCCCATCGTGCCATTATCCCGGGTTCGACTTCAAATGGTATCGTAGAATGCATGTGGTTTTGCTGTTAGGTCTCCTCCAGAAGCAGTGATTCGGATTCCTGGGAAAACTGTAGGTCCCGGCACAGCGATGTCTTCGCTTTTCTTGCGCAGTGCAAATAATAACAAACAGGGATGACGGATTAATGTACTTTCAAAATCACGGCCAACCTTTTTTCATCGGGAACTGAACTCAAGACCATATGGCATTAAGATGACGCTGGAGACATTAAATCATAACAATAACCGTCATAAAGTAAAGAACATTGAAAATAGTGAAAAATGTTTTATTTTTAATAAAGATATTATTCTATGTCTCATACACACACTTGTTGTTATCATATTTGTATTTTGTGGAAAATTTCTGTGTTTAAATGCACACATTCGCACATTAGCACATGCACAATGCACATTCGCACAGTAGCACATCATTTCGCTCCACTTTAAAACAATGATAAAAACGTTAAATTGTATAGCATGTGTAAACTCTGTCGATTATTTCCTATGATATGTGAAATATTTCCCACAATTTTTCATAAAAAGGCAGATCCAAGGGGCGACCCCAACTTCCTCCAAAATAACAAATTTATACTTATTAGAGGTTATATTAATTTTTAATTTTATATTGTTTTTCAAGTTTTGCAGACCCCAAAAATATTTCTGGATCCTCCTTTACTTCCATAGGTGTCTTTCAACAAGTAATCGCACATTTTGTGTTCATGGAAGTTTAATCTTTATTGCATCAACTTCTTTCTAATTTGATCCAAAAATTTTCATCGAATGTAACTACATTATTTGTACGCCACTCATATAAAAGTGAATTCAGTACTTCAAACCCTAGCCTGTAATCATGGTATATTCCCGGTAACTCTTCAAAGGAAAGCATTACACTGTTTTATGACAGTTGAATGTAACTAATAAAATAAAAATATGTTTTAAATCAACAAAATTTTTACTAATTGCATTTAAACCTAATTTATTCAGACAATGCTTTTTTCTTTTTATAATCCTTTTACAAACTAAGGTGTTTGGCCCCACCTTACATTTTGATCTTTAAAAATGTAATAAGCTTTCTATTAGGTTTCAAAGAACTTTATCTTCGTTATGTTATACAGGGCGCTTTAAAAGTAATGGAACGAACTTTCAGGGATGATACACCGAAAAAAATACTTTTCATCACAGAACGCATGGTCGTAAGTGAAAAGGCTTCGTACTAGGTTAGGTCGTCGTAGGTTAGGGTACTTTCAGGTGCTGTAGGGCTCTTTCAGGCTTGCATTGTAGTTTTTGTATATAAGGTCATTAGTGACTCGGACTGCATCGGTATAGTAGTATGAAGAGGATGGGCCTGCATTTTGTCTACTACCTCGCCAATGGTAATAACAAGGAAGAGCAAAGGCTTTACCGAGAGTGCTTCTCCAACAGGAGTGCTCCTGATCACAGAATGCTTTCTCACTTGCACCGCCAACTGTCCGCAAAGGGATCCTTCAATGCTGCCATGCACGATGGAGGTCGTGGCAGAACGCCGACAGCGTAAGAAGGGGTTCTACTTGAGGAGATTAATGTTTATACATATGATTTAATTTGTACATTTATTTAATGTCTGCAATTTTGATTTCATTTCGTCATGTCAAGCAATTGTCGACGTTTGATTTTGTCTTAAATAAGGCTTTATTTTGATATTTCGTATCTATCCTGTTTTTGGGCGTTGCGTAAAACTGAGTGTACGTAGAGAGATAGAAAGCGCCCTATATCGCCTAACCTCTTCACTTGCGACCACGCATTCTATGATGAAAAGTGCTTATTTTAGTGTTTTCCATCATCTCTGGCAGATTTCTCCATTAGTTTTGAAACACCCTGTATAATTCAAGTTCAATAGGAAAAGTCTTACGTATATATTACGTTACTTTACATTTTATTGGAAATAGCTAAGCAAATTTTATTACTATTCTACTGTATTATTTTTTATATACTACATTAATATTTATTTTATTCTGTTGCACTAATTGCTCGTTCGAAAAAATAAACCTATAACGTTTCCTTAAGATATCTAGTGTGTATAGATGCAATTTTTGACAAGTCGATTACGTTGGTTCCAAAATTTTATATTGACTTAGCTTTTCACAAGTTACGATGTTTAAAAATTTGATAGTCACATGATCTAAATCCGCAAACTAGTTTCAAAAATACGTATTTAATATAGAGATGTCTTGTTTTAATATAGATTTAAATCGCAATATTTTTACCTCTCTCTCTTTTTCTCATTCTCTATCTTTATATCTTTGTGACCCCTGTTACTGTGAAGGGTAAAAATATCTCATATATAAAAAACAACCTAACAACCTATTATATTAGGTTAAACTGTAATTGCAAATGATGGACCGTTACTGATTTTTTAAAAAAATTCCACCTTCACTATTCATATTAAAAGAGTTTAAAAAATAAGGATGTATGTATCCTTAAGCGTTCCATCCTTATATATGTATCCTTGAGCGTTTACTAAACGTCTTTCATACCTTAACTAACGTACATTATTAGTTATAATTTTTATTTAATGATTTTCTTTCACGACTTTAAAGATCCGATTCGTGATTTGTTTTAGATTTTCTATTGTAATAGTAACTTGATTTTAATAGAGTTTTAATTATAGTTTGTCTTTATACTTTTTGCATAAATAAACAATCCACACCTATCATAACCCACATATTTATGTTTACTTCCCTTATTATAAATGCAAAACTCAGGTTCAGTTATTCAACACTGATCTAATTCTTAAGTTTGGTGACATTCTTGGTTTAAAATTAAATTTTTATTTGTATGCGTTACGTATTTATTTTCCATTTCTTCAATCTACATTAAATCAAATCTATTCAAGTGATGCTTAGTAAAAAAGAAAAAAAAGATTTCGGAATCTGCGAAGAAAGAATTAAAAAGTGGATTTTTTTTTGGATGTAAACATTTAATATAACATCGCAAATATACGCCTTTTTTTTCCAATGGCGTATATCTCAAATATACGCCATTGGAAAAAAAACGGTTACTGTTTAACATAGCAAAACAATTTATGGGGTAGTAATATATATTTTCCCGTAGCATATAGATTTTATTTTTTTACCACGAATGCGAAAGACCCTCGTAGCAACTTATCACCAAATTGAGTTCAGAAACATAGATCTTCTAAGGGTGTCAATTACTTAAACCTGTCTCTAGTGAAAAGAAATCTTTGTAATAGAATTTCGTTATGCTTGGGAGGTTTCGTCTTGCCTTGGATACTGCTAAGTTGAAGTTTTCCATCGTAACTCTCTCTACTTGATTCGTAATATTTTTTTGCTTCAGCCTAAGAAAAAATCATAATTTATCGCTAAAACCCATGAGGACAACACTAGATAAAATTTCCCAATTCATTATTTATGACGTAGAAACTCTTCTCGATAGAGTTTCCCCAACAACAGACCTGAAATATATGAGATTCCAAGCTCCTATTCATCTACTGGTTTTCCTTTAGATCAGGTTTGAAAGAACTTTTTACACATCCTATCCCCTAACACGCCCTATAATTTATAGAGCAATGAAAAAAAGGGGCTTGACAAATTCATGTATCGCTTACTGGTTATGCACAAATGACAGTCACAGATATTAACTTACTCTTACAAATTTCTAGAACAGGTATTGTTAAATTTTAAAACCCAAAATCAATACGAAATATAATTTTCAGGATCCTTAACAATTTTATAGAAAAAATTTAATGAGGATTTTCAGCCCTACCATCCACTTAGCATACTGACTAAAGATGATGAAATCATTAAAACAATCCACGTTAAATGGAAGATAAAATAATATGTATTAATGATTATTGGACATTTTATTAGTTATGGGTAAATTTTAAAGAAATATTAGACTTATTTCAATGCATGAATCTTTTAAAAAAATTCATAATTCTCTTTAATTATGAAAAAGTAACTCCTTGAATATTCGTTAACGAAGATAAATCTTCTTGTTCTTGTTTGTTTATTATTTTTTTAAATAAATATTTCTTTGTGTTTATGGTACAAGTACACCAAAATAGTGCTACGCCAAAACCTGGAGTCTTTTGAGGGATCCAAGCCTATATCGCCTAACAATCAAACCTTGAAATATACGAAACCAGTAGAATTTCCGACAAGCGTTTGACATCAACCGGACGCGAAACTGGATTTTCTGCAGGATAGATAAATTCGTAACCTCTGCACTATCGTATGTTTCTTAATATATTTTTAACTTTACTTAAATTCAGAAGCGTGTTTTTATAATGCGATTTACAGATAGAGGAACACTATTTATAGAACGCGAACTTTTGGCGAATTTTGGCCAAATATTTGCTATAAGGCGATTTGTTATTACAGGAACAGCATTCGTAAAATACGAAGTTTTGGTGAACGATCGGCTATGACGCGATTCTATCTCGAACCTTCAAATTTAGAGACTTCGCCACTTTTAGGACATCCCATTTAATATCATCACAACCCACCAGTCCGGGTTTAAGGTGTATTGGAGTGCTTTTACTTGTAACTGTGTAAATTTTATTTATTTTCCGAAAACTTGTACTGCGTAAAATTTATGATGTGTTCAATATGTAGATTTGCGCATAATCCGGATTTTTCTATAAGTCCTCCTATTTTTATTATGTTTTTAATTTACTTTATTTTAATTAACCCCTTCGGTCCTGACTTTTTTAAAATTTGTCAAGATTTTTTTTCTGGGTGGTAGTCATTACCTGGATGGCTAAAGATACTAAAAATTAAATTTCATAAAATTTGTTGAAAAATTATTGAAATTACAACATGTACTGCAGGAAAGACAACAAGTTTTACATTACTAAATTATGCTGTTTTTAACAAATTTTACTTAACGTGAAAACTTTTAAAGCAGTTCCTATTGGATTGAAAACATAAAAATACCTTACATTTTTTACAGAATGCAAAAGTTTTTAATCCACATTTTTCAAATTTTCACCTTTGTTGCATATTAGCTCTGTCAATTATATGGCTGACTGTATCATATCTGATATCAGGAGATGGTCTTACAGATGCTTTTAGTCGTTTCGATATAACTGGACTTGAAGAAGGATGTCTTATTTTAATGAGTTGGCCTGGTTTTTAAAGGCAAGTGATTCAGCAACTTGTGAAGTAAAATCTAATAGATCCATTTGCTTTCTTTGAACCACTCCTAAAGGTTTGGTATCAATGCGATACTCTATCCAAAAGTTTATAACTACCATACAAAAGTAATTAAATATTAATCTCAGTGTCCGTATTTTGCACCTTATACTGTCGCGGTATAATGAAGCAAGAAAATCTTTTTTTGTCAACACCCCCTATGCCTGCTTTATACAAACATATAACCTCGTGTTTATCCACTTCTACATGCTGTTTTTCTTTCTTATTCCATCTCTGAACTTCGTTCTTTTTTCCTTCACCAACGAAACTTGAAGCCATTGTAACGGTATTGTTACCATGCCATTTTACTATGGTCATTTTGCCATCATCGGAAACTCTGGAATCCGTTAATCCTCTTGATATTTTCTTTAGTTCTGCATCCGACATTAAAGGATATTTCTTAATTCGATTTTTCCTTAGAGTTCCTGCAACGAAAATTTGTTTCCTAAGTAATTTATACAATACACTGTAATTATTAGGTACTAAATAACACACATACGTATATATATGAACAAATTGTATATGTAGTAGTAATCATAGGCGTAGAATGGGGGGGTGAAGTGCCTAACGGGCAGAAGCACTGGCGTAAACAGGGGGGTGTTAATAGAGGTTGCAACCCCCATTGCGAAAGTATTTTGTATATTTAACATAGGAATATATGAGTAGTAGCTCTGTAACCCTTCCCATTAAGCCTATAACCCCCCCCCTCCTTATGAACTCTCTGAACAACTACATAATAACAAAAGAATCACTACAAGAAGTTTTGCTTCCTATTACGGTATAATTATTATACCGTATATATTATTATACCGTATATTATTATATTACGGTAATATTATTATTATTATTATTATATGTTAAATTAATATAAAGATCAAGAGTTCAACATGTAATTTTTGTTTTAATTTAGTTTTACTGGTTGAAAAATAGTTACCAAAAAAAGGCTCAGGCTTTAATATAAAGTAAACATTATGAAAGAATAGAAAAATTATTATGGAAAAAGTAAACTAGAATTAGCAAAACAAATTCAGCTGCCCGAGTCTACTTTTCAGAATTTGCCACTTCAGAATTTTTGCCCATCCTGTAATCGCTACCAATCAGCCAATAGTTTATTGAAAATTAGAAATTAATTAATCAGTTAATTAGAAATTGGTTAATTGAAACTTAGTTGATTGGAAATTATTTAACTATATTTATGCTACAAGGGGCACAGAAGTAATAATGTTTAGGGCCCCACGAAACATTGATCTAACCAATGATCAATACGCAAAGCCACCGAGGCGAGTTTTTTTGTGAGTTTTAGTGGTGGAATTTATTATACAATAATTTTTGACAGCCACGTATAAGCAACTCAATCTAAAGCTTTTTATATATATGAGAAAAAGAGACATCGTAACTGTCCTGGAGTCGAACCAGGGTCCTCCCGTTGAGCCCGGAGTGCCTTGACCGCTAGACCAACGAGGACAGGAACAACGCTCTTTCTCCGTAGAGATCAAGGCACTCCGGGCTCAACAAGCGGGTCCCTGGTTCGACTCCAGGACGGGGACGGGGACAGTGTCTCTTTTTCTCCTGTACCTAAAAAGCTCTAGCTTGAGCTGCTTATACTTGGGTGTCGAAAATTATTAAATATAATAATAAATTACCCCACGAAAACTCAGCAAACAGCTCGACCCGATGGCTTTGTGTGTTGACCATTATTTGGCAATTGTGTTATCCCTGAGAAGGGTAATAATATCTTACATCTTTACATACGGAGAAAGAGAGCGTTGTTTCCTGTCCTCATTCGTCTAGCGGTCCAAGACACTCCGGGCTAAACGGAGGGACCCTGGTTCGAATCCAGGATGGGGAAAGCGTCTCTTTTTCTCCTAAACAAAAAAAGCTCTCCCTTGAGCTTATACACCCAGTAATCGGAAATAGCGTCAGAATATATTTTGAAGGACGCGGACGGGATCGGGAGGGGACCTCTATGTTGTATTTGTTAGCTGGAAGAAATTTTAGGGTATTTGTTTATGACATGCAACATCTATCAGAGGAACGCCTGACTTGCCTCATTTTTCTGACGCCTGTTCCAGTGGTTAC
>QLNU02015360.1:157357408-157393600 GCA_006491805.2 Dysdera silvatica | reverse complement strand
GAAGATTAATAATTAATTGTGTCTTGTAATAAATAATTTCGAGCAATATTTAATGGCAAATATTAGATTGTATATTTGCTTTAATAGTAATAGCAATACTTTATTCCTTATTATTTTATACAGTAGGAGTTATACTATTCAGGGCATTTCCTGCCCATTTCGGAATAGAGTGGAACCTCTATCACCTAAATCAATGGCGATGGAGCCTGCGTCCGTAAATCAAAATTTGCGGATTTGAAAATACGTTAACTCAGAGGCCTGCACAAGTTATAATGCCAATTAGACGTCCATATTTTTATGATAGGTATACTAACTGTATACTACAAATATGCATTTATCAGGAAGGGAATGTTGATGTTTTGAAATCAAATACGGTTTCCTGATTTTGACTTTGAAATCAAATACGGTTTCCTGATTTTGACTTTGAAATGATTTACTTAAAACATCAAATCAGATCAAAAATAATTTATTCATATATAACTGCAGTTTGTCGTACATAGGATACAGGCCAAAACTGTTGTTCATATCTGCAATCAGTGGTAACGAATTAATTTTGATTATTTAATAAGTATTTTTTAATTTTGATTATTTAATAAGTATTTTTTAATTTTGATTATTTAATAAGTATTTTTTAATTTTGATTATTTAATAAGTATTTTTTAATTTTGATTATTTAATAAGTATTTTTTAATTTTGATTATTTAATAAGTATTTTTTAATTTTGATTATTTAATAAGTATTTTTTAATTTTGATTATTTAATAAGTATTTTTTAATTTTGATTATTTAATAAGTATTTTTTAATTTTGATTTAAATTTGTGTTTAGGTTTAATTTCTTTAATTTCAGTAGGTAGGTTGTTCCATAATGCTATTCTGCAGTAATTTATATTATTTTTTCTGATATTTGTTCTTCTATTTTTCTGTTTCAATTCCATCTTACGTCTGGTGTTATAGTTTTCATTTAATTCGTTTATTTTAATAGATTTGTTATGATTATTTTCATTCATTCGTTCGTCAATACGAAGTAATGTCTTTAAGTTATGAATATTAGATATAGAATTTCATATTCTTTTATTATTTCTTTGATGGTTTTATTTGAATAAAGACTTATTTTGTTAAATGTTTTATTTAGAAAATTATTTAATTTTTTTAATTAGTTTGTGATAAATTTCTCCATATTACGTTACCGTAGTTATATATAGCTAAAAATGTAGCTAAAATTTGTTGAATATTAAAGGTTAATTTTTATGTTTAACGATAATAATTTATTTAATTTAGTTAGTATTCCAGTAGATCTTATTTTTTGGTTAATTTCTTCAATTTGATTGTTCCAGTTTAATTGATCGTGTGTAAATATCCGTAAAAATTTAATACTTTTTACTCTTTCGATAATTTCATTATTAAAGGTGATATGGTTTGGTTGATTTTTATAATCTTATTTTTAGGATGAAAGATCATGTGTTTAGTTTTATTGGCATTTATTATTAAATTGTTGTCCTTAAACCATTTTCGATTAATTTAAAATTTTCAGTGATTTTTGTAATTAATGTGTTTCAATTTGTTCGGTTAATTGTCCAAATTATATCGTCAGCAAATAATAATAATAAGTTTTTGTCTAAATTTATTAAATTGTTAATTGCTATTAAAAAAGAATAAAGGTCCAAGTATTATTCCCCGTGGAACCTCTAAATTATTTAATTTTGTGCTAGAATATGTTATCTATTTTTAATAATTGTTGTCTATAATTAAGATAATCGTTTATTAAATTATACATTGGTCCTCTTATGCCATATATTTTTAACTTTTCTTTTAATATTGATCTATTTATTAGGTCAAAAGCCTTACTTAAATAAAAAAACTCCATATGTGATGTCTCTATTTTCAATATTCTCTTGTATATTAGCTATATTATATGTTATAGTTATGTACATTATATTATATGTTATAGTTCTAACGTAAATAATATATCTTCGGTTCATTTATTTTTTTGAAATCCATATTGGTTTTGATGAATTATGTTATGTTTGTTTAGAAACTGAAATAATCTTTTGTATATGATTTTTTCAGGTATTTTAGAAAATATTGGCATTATTGCAATAGGTTGATAATTTTATCTCTTAGTTTTAATTCATTTTTTAAATATAGGTTTTATTATCACTGTTTTTAGTTTTTTTGGAAATACTCCTGTTCGAAAGTGTCATTAAATATAAGTGTTAGCGGAGTTTTTAATTCATTTTTATTTAGTTTAATTATTTTTGGAGAAAATTCATCAATTCCAGGTCCTTTTTTTGCATTGATTTTATTTAATTCTTTCTCTACTTCTTCTTCGGTTATTTCGTATGAACCAATTGTTTTTTATACATTAGGATTTGAATATTTTTTAAATTCATTAATTTTGTATTTACTTTTAATTCTTTGTCGATATTTGAATAATAGTTATTTATCTCTTTTGCTGTTTTTTTGTGTCATCTGTTTTTTCTTTATTTATTTCGATTATCATTTTTGTTTCGTTTTCTTTTTTCGTTTTCCCTAATAATTGTTTAATTACTTTCCATTTCTTAGTATAATTTTTGGTGGATAATTGTTTTAAGTAGTAGTTTCTTTTTGCTTCGTTAATCTCTCTATTTAAATTATTTCTGTATTTCTTAAAGTTATTCCAATATTCAATAGATTTTTTTTTGCATAAATTTTTTATATCATTTATTTATCTTTCTAAGTTATTGTTAAATCATTTTGATGTTGTTGTTTTATTTAGTTTTTTGATTCTCAAAGGGAAGCAATTTTTATAATATTCTTTCAATTTTTTTGCGAATTTTTCATATTTAGTTTCATGTTCAAAAGGTGTATCCTCTAAAAAAATTTCCAATTTATGTCTTGTAAATATTTTTGAAATGTTAATATATTTTCTGTTTTATAATTTCTGTATTCAAAAACTTTTTTCATACGTTGAAGATCATAATTTACCTTTGACAAAATTATCTTATGGTCGCTTATAACTTCATCAATAATAGTTGATGTACTATCGTTTTTATTAGTAAATACCAAGTTAATTTTGCTTGAACTATTTGGTGTCACTCTCGTTGATTCTTTGATTTGATTCCATGATGTTGAATAAGTTAGTTGTTGCATTATTGCATTTTTCAATGTCGATGTTAAAATCTGCCATAATCATTATTTGATTACCATGATAGTTAGTTTGATTTTTTTTTTTCTAGTTGGTCGAAGAAATTGTTAATATTAGAGTTTGGCGGTCTATAGAGTGCTTGTAATCGTAATCGTTCTATTGTTATTGTCATTATTTCCAGATCATCTGTTAATTTTGTTTCTCCTTCCATTAGTTCAGAGTCTATATCATCTTTGATATACACTCTGTTGCAATAAAATATATGCAGCCAGAAAAAAATTGTCTCACAACTACGAAAGTCAGCATGTGTATAGTGTTCGAGTAGTCGAACAAATGTTCAAAACATCAAAGCAAAACAAAACACCGTTTTATTGACGTGTAGCAGTACAAAGAATGTGCTTTTCAATAGGTGGTGAAACCACCCCTGGCAACCGTAAAAGCCGATACTCGGTGGGACATGGAGTCAATTAAGTGGCCGATGTTCCACTGCGATAGATCCTACCATAAACGCAGCAACTGCTGAAAGAGTTCGGAGGTATTCTGAGACGACTGAAGTTGCCTACATAACATGTCCCAAACAAGTTCGATAGGCGAAAGGTCTGGAAACCTGGCAGGTCTCTCGAGGACATTAACACCTCGAAGACATTGTTGTGACAGCGGAACAGGGTGTGGCCGAGCGTTGTCCTGCGGTAAATAGAACCTGGTGGGGCAGATACCATTGTCTGTACCACCGGTTGTAAAATTCGTCAACGTACCTGCGAGCGGTGAGAGGACCTCGTAGCACGACTAAAGGTGACCGGCTGTCCCAGGAGATCGCTCCCCAGACTGTCACACCAGGTGTAATGGCTGTGTACCGCTTAGTAACGAATATTGGATTCTACCGTTGACCTCCTCGTCTCCACACACGTGTACGGCGATCATCAGCATCGAGTAAAATGAGGGATTCGTCACTAAATATAACATTCCTCCAATCTTACACTGTCCAGCTTGATCGTGAGCGCACAATATTCCAGACGACATTGCCTATGGTGGGGTGTCAGAGGTAAGCGCCATAATGGTCGTCGAGACCTGAGCCCAGCGTCAGCCAATCATCGCCAAATGATTCCCTTGATATCAATGGACCCCTACGAGTTGGCAAATGGAGTCGAATTATTGATAGCGTCAGTGTTGGTGCTGACATGGCTGCTCTCCTGATTGCGAGATCCTCTCGCGCATTGGTAACCCGTGGACGTCCAGAGCCACTGCGACGGCTGACTATACCTTCTCTGAGCTACTGGTTCCAACACCGGGGGACTACCATGTCGCTTCGCCCAATATGCCGGTCGATCTGACTTTTCGACCAACCGGTCTCTCTGAGGCTTATAATCCGCCCCCTCTCAAAGTCGGACAAATGTTTGTAATGCCGTAGGGAACGTCTGTAAAGCATCTTTCGTGTCAATATCGTGTATCTGAGCTGCTAATCCAGTTGTAAATGCCCATCACTGAGCGCACCGGCCGTTTAAAATTCTACTCGCGTTGCATGACTCCACAATGCTCATTGGTGCTGTACGTTTGATTATTTGCATAACTCGCCAAACCACATTTGCATGCTGAGTTTTATAGTTGTGGCTCAATTCTTTCTGGGTGCACATATTTTATTGCAACAGAGTGTGCAGTGATGGTCCTCCTCCTTTTGTTATTTTCTCTATATATTGAGTATTCATAGTAGTTTTTTTAAGTTGTTTTCTTTATCTTCAGTTTTCCATGTGTTTCCACCATTATAACTAGATCAGGTTCGTTAAGATGACGAATTAATTGTTCAATTTGGTCAATTTTATTCTGTATACTGTTCGCGTTCATATATAAAAGAAATAATGATTTTTTAGCTTTAAAATTTCATTTTTTTGTGCTCGGCAGTTGAGAATATTTTCGTTTGATTTATTTTGAATATGTTTCTTATGTGTATTATAATTCTCATATTCTGAGTTTATACATCCATTAGATATTTCGATTTCAGTTGTACTTTGTATAGTTTCTATTGAACTAATTAAACTTAAATTATTTAACGATTTACGTTTTAACAAAGAAATTAAATCATAGTTATCCTTTCGCACGTCCTTATTTTTAGCTTATAACTTCCTTGTTCTAATATTATTATATCTATAATCCATTCTTCTTTCACTAAATTTTCCTTCATAGCAAAATCCATTTCAGTTAGCTCTCTCCAAATCCTTGTAGTTTTCTATTATTAAAGTTTCACCATCGCCGGTCTTTCTAAGTTTAATATTGCCACTGGTTGTCCATAAATATTTCCAACCATCTTTCCTCTTTTTCTTAAGTACCTCTTTGAACAAACCTTTCTTAAGCTGTTCATTGATGTAAATCATATTTTCACCAGTTTCTAAAATATCATTTTCTCTTATATATTGACCCTTTCAACTTTGGAATAACGCATTTTGGTCCTCTTGTTTGCGAATTTAATAATAATTCTGTTATTTTTATATCCAGAACTATGGGTAGCTTCAATCTGAATATGCTCAACGTCAATCTATAATTTGTTCCATAACTTAAGTACTAAGTCTTTGCAATTTTCATCTTCCTTAAATGATAAGCCCACTATTTGGCCCACTATTTGATAATGGTTGAATATGATGATGATGATCAGTAGCGTATGTTCGAAACTAGCGAGGCTAGCTGTGAAACCTACAACAGACAAACGTCGTCGATTGATATGAGAAATATAAATCAATTCTCAACGATATTAAAATGTGTAGATACTTTTGCTAGTAAAAAATAATAAATAAATAAATAAATAAATAAATAAATAGCCTGTGTGCTACGAATTCGCCACTTTTGAATAAGAAAATTTATTCTACCATGGAAGCAGCTTTACTCTGGTCTTCGCTATTTCAATCAAACCTTTCAACAGAAAATACAACCAGCGTTTTCATGACAACACGAAAGGAACGGGCGGGAGGTTATGAGTTATGGCGTTGGCGACGGTTCGCTGAGCCAAAGAGATAAACTTCTCGCACTCCTCACTTCGTCGCCCATAAAAGCAAGTATTTCTCAAGATTTTTTTCAGCTGTCATGTGTAAAATTTCAATGAATTAAAATAAAAGATATTACACGTGAATATGTATAGTATTCAAATCTTAATCCTCATGATTATTTAATGTTATATCAGCAATACCGTGTACCTAAAATACAAAAAAAAATGCTACTTCTGTTACTGTATAACTGAACTTTGCAATTATTTTAAATGGTTCATGATGGAGGGGGAAACTAAGATACTCCAGATAACTCGAGATACGTTACTGATAGATACAGTATATCAGCATTTTTAAGAAGTTGGATGACTGTTTACCATACTTACCAAACGGGTTACATTTATTTGTGTTTTACGGCGCAAGGACAGCAAAGGTCATACTGGATGTAAGATATTATTACCCTTCACAGGGATAACACAATTGCCAAATAATGGTCAACACAGAAAAGCCTCCGGGGCGAGATTTTTGTGAGTTTATCGTGGGGGAATTTATTATACAATAATTTTTGCCATCCCAACATTGCACATTAATGTTAGCTTGAGTTAAATATACGTGGGTAGCAAACATTATTGTATAAAGGTCATACTTCACCAAGACCTACAGTTGTTCGAGAACTTCGAACCGCTTTTACCTAGGGATTCAAACCTAGGACCACGGTGAGCCCATAAACGGCACGCCTGCGGTATACCACATTACAATCGGACCTCAATTAACGACACCGTAGGAGAACGCATTACTGCTAAGCTACAATGAGGCTGGCGGGTTAATAAAGGGACCTACAATTTTCCAAAGACTCAAACACCTACCAGCTAGACAATTAAACCCCAGACTACTGATCAGTAGAAAAAACAGCAAGCATGCCATAGGAGTTCAAACCCGAACTATTGGAAAGGTGGACAAGAGCCTTACCTCTCTCTGTACCCACCACAGGGCAGGAGGACAGTTGGATATTAAAATAGTTTATCACTTACGTGAAATACGGTGTGATTCTGACATTTACGTGCCATGTACATGAGTTATACATCTATGCGTTTGAGTAGAGGTTCCCAAACTTTTCGGCCCGCGAGCCCTTTTTTAAGAGAAAATTTAATCACAAAGTCCTTTTAAAGAGAAAATTCGATTGCGAAACAATTTTTAAGAGAAAATTTAATCGCGGAGCCCTTTTAAAGAAAAAATTCGATAGCGGAACAATTTTTAAGAGAAAATTTGATCGCGGAACAATTTTTAAGAGAAAATTTGATCGGTGAGCCCCTGATTCTTTTTCACTTTTAATATGTGTTCTTTAGGTATGGCCTATATGTAAGTTAGAAATACTTACAAATTGTAGTAATTAATGAGATGAATTGAGTTATTTAGCTTTGCATAATTCGTGAATGTCTGGTTTTATTGAAGATAGCTGTAAACGAAGTACTTTGCAGTACTTTAGAAAGCAATTTTCATAGCGCTGTCTGAAAAAATCCGCAAGGATTCATGGCTCATCTTAAAATTGAAAATTTTCAAAAATGGGCTAAAAATTAAAAAACATATTCATATATTTCTTTTTATTAAAATTGAAAAAAATAGCAATTTTAGTATTTTATATTCACTTCACAGAATAAGCTCTATATTTAAATAAATATATTCAATTATTTAATTAGCTAACAGCATGAAAGTAATGTATTTTTTATTTATGTAAATATATTAAGTTATATAAAATATTTGGGTTATATAAATATATTTAAAATTACATAAAAATATTTAGGGATTATATAAAATATTTAGAGTTATATAAAAAATATTTAGAGTTATATAAAAAAAATAAAGTTAAAAATATCTAAAATAATATAAAGTTTTGCCTGGTCAAAACTCGAGATTGAAGGTTAAGAGAATTAAGAGGAGAGGAGGGAAGTAATAAAAATCAAATTTCTATGCAAGATTTTGTGCCTGTCTTTGTGCTTGGTCTTAAATCTCTCTCTCTCTCTCTCTCTTTCTTGCAATAATAAATCAATATGATCATTTATAAATATCTTGCGTCGCAAAGGTTGGATTAAACCATTGGTCTCGACTCGGAGACGCACACGTCTAGCAGTCCTGAAATATGTTTCACAAGGGTGATTGAATTGAAAAACGATCAGAGTTACTATGTTGCGATGCGATTGTGGGGGCAAATTTCAAAATTATTGTGGGGGGTTATTTCAAAATTATATATCTATGTGGCCCTTTTGTTTTTGCCCCTCTCGTTATTCCCAGGTTTGAATTGGGGCCATGTTGACATCACTGATAATAGGGTGTATTAAAGGTTTTAGAAGCAGATAGCTTGATTAATAGCTAAAGGCAACTGCCCGAGTAACCGTGAGAAACCGCTGGAAAAATGCGATTGCAAAACTGAAATCCCTTCTGGTAGTTCCTTGTTCGTGAACTAAGAATTTCGAAATAGAAAAAAAAATATAGACTTCTCGTTGACTGCAATTTTCGGCAATATTTTTACTGGTGTTTTGTAACCTTAAAGAGGATGACATAAAAGTAACCGGATATTTTATCGCGAGGTTTTTTTTTTTTTTGGCATAGGTGAAGCAGTTCTCTCTAGAAGGAACCTAATAAGGGGCTACTGTTGGGGTTTTCATATCAACCATTTCCTTGACCTTTGTCACGTGATTACGATGCGATAAAAGAAAGGTCGTCAACTGTCAATGAACCCAGAAAAAAAGCGACCAAATTCTATCATAATGTGGAAAAAGCATACGGAATTAAGATCTAACTTGGAAAACACGTTTAGTTCAATCAACGTGTTTAATAAAGTTAAAGAAGAAAGATAAGATCTTGTTGGATAAAATAAATATAAAAATAAAAATCCCCCCCCTCATTGACTTTCTCAAAATTCGGGTATATTGTTAATTTTTATAGTTGCATTTTAAATTAAGATCTTTTCATATTTTTTAACATCCTCACTACCCACGCCACTGACAAACGTAAACTTAAATGCATCATGTAGAAAAACACTGGATTTCTTAAGCAATAACAGAGAAGAAAATGAGACTGAAATGAGAGAGCTATTGCAGGATAATAGGTATTTGCGGTTAAGCAAACTTAAGACATTCACAAATAAGGACTGGTCGAAGAACCGTACCTTCAGCAATCTACCAGAAGAGGAAAACTCTGGTCTTTTGAAGTTCCTAAGTAAAGGATTGTGGACACATGAAGAAAATCTTAGAAGAGTCTTTTTCTCAATTTCTTCTCAAAAAAATGTAATTACTGGAGGGAAAACAGGGCGTTTCAATATGATCCAAACACAAAGCATAAGTGCTGTGATGAAAGATGAGCTAAAAAAACGCCTCAAAAGAAACAACAGTAAAAAAGGCTAGTGGCGGAGTGAAAAGGAAAAGTTCTGTCGGCATAGTTGGGTGTGGAAGGGGTGTATACGGAAGAACTACCTCATCAGGATTTGTTCCCAGAGCCAAAAGTTAAACGATGAAGAAGCACTTGGTATAATGGTCAATGGCGATTACGAACGAGACCTACAAGAGTTAGGCTTTTAGTTTTACGTAGAAGTTCTTTGTTTAATCACGTGCACTTTGTTATCGAGGCTTTTCGCCATTCTAGAGCAACATACCCGAGTGCTATTATTCTATTTCTGGTGTTTCGTAAAAGTAATATAAATCAGGCTAGACAATGAAGACCCCGGGTCTTTTACATAACTCACCTTTTTCTGGTTGTCTTGCCTGTGTTTTAAAATGTTCTAACCGTATGATGTAAGTTGCATTGTTTTCATAAATACACCCAAATCGGATGATATAATTAGTATTATTTGCTTTAGACAGCGTTTAATGTGTAGCTATAATTAATGTATTACAGGAATTAGAATGCCTGGTTCAAAGACACGATGTTTAATGCGAAGACAGAATTTATGTATTATGAGAATTAGTGTAGCCTGTTTACCAGTTTCATATAGCGCTATATTAGCTATTAGGATTTCATGAGGTTTCTATTTATCTTTAACGAACAACTGAAAATGCGTAACTCACTTTTTTTTTCTTTCAAGTGTAGCGTAGGTGTAACTTCAGGGAGAGAGAACTTGGTTTAACACAACACTACATAGGTTAACATGAAACTATACAATACATCTACCGGCCAATCTTACAACAAATAATTAGTAGCATTCTTGTAGGCACTATTTTATTTGTAATGCCTCATTACACTGTTTATCTCACAGATATACTTCTTAAAAAAACATGTTTTGTATCTGGATAGCCAATCTCTAGTTTACGATCTGCTAAAGGTATTTGTTGTTTATTTCTATCCTTTGCAACCCTCGGAATTGCGAGGCATCTGCGGGTATAAAATGCATTTGGCTATTGAAATGCGGCGTTGCTAGTCAGCTATTTGTTATATTGAAATGTTCCGTGTATTTATTATTATCATTAATTGAAATGTGGCGTAGCTAGTCAGCCTTAGGTTGCAAGTTAGGGGTGGGGGACTCTTTTCTTCCACTTTCTCGGGCTCTACCTTAGCAGGGCTTCTCATGATGTGAAAAGCCCTGTAGTGACGTAGTGGCAGAGCCTGATTAACACACGAGCCTCCGGGGCTGTGTCCCTGGGCCCCCATATCAGTGGGGCCTCAAAATTTTTAATTATAATTTAGCGATTTATTAATATTACATTTTTTCCCCAATTATACTTTAGGCGTCATTGAAAATGGCTTTAAGCTATTGATTCAGATATAATATATATATATATAAATATATATATAACAAGAGTTTGCAGCTACTTACTTACTGAATAATTTTTTACTTACTGTTTGTTACTTACTTACTGAATAATTTTGTTGCGAATGCGTGGAGAGGGGTCCAGAATGAATACTAGGCTTTAGGCCCTGCGTAGTAGGAACGCGTTCATCTTTTGCGCAGTTAACCCAGATTCAGTTCCAATGATGCCGTAAATTGTGTTTTTTAGTCTACCGTAGTCCGAGGTTCGGTGGCCTTAACTATCTTTGATGACATTAACTTAGGTGACCATAACACTTCGGTAACCTTAACTCGGCGTGACCTTAACTACCCTTTCGCCGTAAAATGCAAGGAAACAAAACGTGACATGAAGCTCGTTCCTAAACCTATTGCGTCATATTTTGTATCTCGATGATACATCATCTGGATAAAATAAATTGTCATCCTTTCGCCTGAATTAAGTTAGCATGAATGCATTTCGTTGTTATTCAAGAATGCATATCATTTGCTTTTTATTATACGGTATTCTTTTTTTAATTTAAGATTGGATACGTATCTGCGAGATATACGACACATTCATGTTCTGTAGTTTTTCCTCTCAGAGCAAATGGTTAATTAATATCTTTTTATTAAAAATAATAAAAAACGTTCTAAAGGATGCCTTTTATTCCTTTCTGATACAGTATCGCCCAGTTTTAAAGCATAATGATACGGATTTAAGAGTCAAGCATATAAAGATGAGACTCGCATAAACAAAATATTCAAAATGAGACTTGTATAAATATAATATTTAAAACTAGACTTTCGTAAATACAACGCTTACGGTTTTCTAAGTTTTTTAAAATGACTAATCTTTTGAAGAGCATGACATTAGGAAATGGTTTAGAAGTCCATTTATTTAGTTGTGTTTTGCGGCTCGAAGACAGTTATGATCATATTGCTCCGAAACCTACAGTTTCCCGATTATTCCAAACCTATATTGCCTACAGAACCAAACCCCAAGCTACAGTGGGTAGAGAAATGACACGCTCTCTACACTAAAGTTAAGATCGAACCCACATTAGCATCACTCTACCACTGAGCATCTAAATGTCGAATTGAAAAAGGCACATATTCAGAATTAGGCTAAACTTAGAGGACACAGCAATCTTTTCACATAATGCTTCTTTAAAATAAATAAATGTCATTAATTCAGAAGACAATTTTAAAAATTTATTATACATTGAAGATTAATATAGAGCTTTAACTAATATATATGATATAATAAAAGGTTCTCTCTCTTTTTTTAATTATTTTATGGATGCTGACACATTGTTAATTATTTTACCATAGCTAAATTTGAATTAGATCTACTAAAAAAGTTTTTTAACAATGATTTGTGAGGAAATGCTTATGTTATTGCTATTCTTATGCTATTCTATAAAATCGATTATATTTCTGCAATATTCTTGTCACTCTTGTATTTCTTTTCTCTCTCTCTCTCTCTCTCTCTCTCTCTCTCCCTCTAACATTTACTTACGTTAACTTACTTCTCACTCCCCACATTTGACATTATCTCATCCTATTTTATTCCATGGTCAAAAGATTATCACTTGAAATCTAAAAAAACCTATTTGCTGCCGTTAAACTTACTTCCCTCTTTTTGGGATAAGAAAATTCACGTTAACTTGCTTATATATTATATACATTGATAACATTTTGGATGATAACATTTTTTTAGGATCCAACCCAACCACATAATTTTATGTAAGCTCCAAATTTCAGTTATTCATATTTATTATTTATGTTTAAACTGAAACGCATAGATAACATTACAATTTCTAAATTAATACGTGAAATGTGTACTTTTATATAAAAAAAAACTATTTCTCTTGTTATGACTGATACTTCAATACTAAATATCTTCGATATCTTTCAATTTAATGATATTTCATCATAAATTTTAACATCAGAAAGAACCGCTTCTATGTGGAGATATCCTTTCTTAATAAAGATGTTACCTAACGTTTCGCTAAGTATGATTAGTTAAAAAACATTTTAACCTCCTTGTGACATGTTATGCCATTATTTTAATCATAAAATTACTTTTAAAGTTTTATCTGATATTTGCTTTCACACTCCTCATTCACTGATTTTCCTGGATTTTCCGTTTTAGCTAATATGACACAATTTTACATTCCTACCGTTTAATATGTTTTTTACACAAACCATATACAAGCTACGTCTTTTCACCTTATTTGGCTCATAAGGACCTCTGCTGTCCTTACACCAAAAAAGCAACTAACCGTCCAGCTAACTGTAAGTCGAAAAACGTACTGAAAAAAAGTATTATTTTGCACGTTGCTAATAATGTGCATAAATAATTATTTTAAGCGTAAATATCACTGATTTCATTAATAGCTTAGGAAGTTAATATCACTGATTTCATTAATAGCTTAAGAAGTTAAGCTCACTGATTTCGGTAATAGCTTGGGAAGTTAATATCACTGATTTCATTAATAGCTTAGGAAGTTAAGACCACTGATATCATCAATAGCTTAGGAAGTCAAGTTCACTAATTTCATTAATAGCTTAGGAAGTTAAGATCACTGATTTCATCAATAGCTTAGGAAGTTAAGATCACTGATTTCATTAATTGCTTAGTAAGTTAAGATCACCGATTCCATAAATTAGCTAGAAAGTTTTTGAATTATGTATTATGTATGTTATTTATTAGCACAATCATGCCTTATTTTTTGCTTCCACTTGTAACTCAAAAGTGAAGGAAAAATTGAAACTCTTTTCTGAAATTAGATTCACACGTTCTAGTTTCTTAATTTAGAATCGTTCAATTCATTTTGTTTGTTTGTAATTGTAAGTGTGTGTGTGCAAATTTTCCCAGCAAAGATATTAAAATAGTCATTCGTCCTTCATTTCGTGAATCTTTTAAAAGGTTCATTCACCCCTATTCTATAAGATATTTTCTACGGATGAAAAGTAAAATAAGGTTACAATAAACCACATATCCTTTACTGTATATAAAATAACGTTGAAATTAAGGATACTCCATTAATTTTCTCTAGATATTTTAGAGCATGCACTTTCAATAAAAAAAAGACACAGTTATGCGTATATATAAAACATTGATGTCTCCCTTTTAATCGTATCTGCGAGTTCTTTAAATTTAGCACTATATATATACAGTAAAACTCTTCTTAACGGACACCAGTCAGATAAAAGTAATTTCTCGGCAAGAAATGTCTTCGCAATAATGTCTCTTTTTTACAAGCAAATATTGCTGTTCGGCAAATGTCTGCTAATAAAGAGTTTTACTGTGTGTGCGTGTATATATATATATCGGCAATCTCTTCTTAATTTGTAAAGATCACCCACTTCGGTGGATTTAGTTCTCATGTTTACTTCAAAATAATCGATTGAATAAAACTATCTAATTCCTTTTTTTTTAAGAAAAACAGGTTATTTTAAACAAGGAGAAGTAAAATTAAAGTCCATTTCTCAATTACCAAATACTTGTATCTTAGTAATTCCACAACATTTTTAAAGGATCGCTATTTCTTTTTCTTTTTTCTGTCCTTCTGTTTTTTTACTAATTGTTTACTACGACATAAGTGAAGTTTTACATATTGTGTTACTTAACTATAACAATTTTTCTTCATCCGGCACGTTGCACTGATGGAACACGGTAAAACGAAATATAAATTAAAAATATTTCGCAACAAAAATTGGCAACGAGCCTTCAGCCGTAATTAAACTCTCATTAACACACAAAAAGTACTATTTATCCATCAAAGTTTTTTGCTCCTCGCAATTTTTAAATCGTTAGTGTACTTTTTGTTTTACCTAATTTGTAATTAAAATTCATATATCAAACACTTTTTTTTTTTTTTTTTTTTTTTTTTTTTTTTTTTCAAGAAGGACTAAGCCAAAGTGACTTCTAATTTGCCCATTACTATAAAGGAAAAAATAGACAATGACAGAAAACTAGCCACTTAAATATGAATGACGCGTTTTGAATATAAAATATGTTCGTTTATTAGGAAATTATTTAAGAATTATCTCGTGAGTATATATATATAATTGCAAAAACAATTAGTATTTCTGTGTAATTTGAAAAGAGGATTTTATATTTGTGCGTACTTTTACGCATAGATTGTGTAACAAAAACTATAATCTTCGTATATATCGATATATCGTTTCCTTCGCATATCATTCGTCATCTTTTGGCTATAAAAATATCCTTTCTGAAAGTTTCCTGATCTCTCCCTCTCTCTCCACCGTAATGCTATTATTATTGTCCCTGAGACGCACATTTAACAAGCTCACTTGGACTCGGAAGGTAAAAACGTGATTATATAAATACGTAATACCGTTCAGCGGCGCTGACGTCGCCAAGTGACCTATCTACCTACATTTGAAAAAGTTCCGCATTTAAAGTCAGTGTCGGTACAGAGAACACCACTGCGCTCACTCGTTATCAGACCCGTTCTGAGGAAAACAAGTTTTGAGATTTAGCATGGCTGAAAGTGACGGAATCCCAGTACTTGTGACTGGAGCTTCTGGCTTCATTGCTTTGCACCTTATAAAGCTTTTGCAGCAAAAGAATTATCGCGTCCGAGGAACAGTGAGGAGCTTGAACAATCAGGCCAAAATCAACCCCATAAAAAATGTATGTCCTACAGCAAAATATCCTTTAGAGTTAGTGGAAGCAGACCTGACCACCGATAACGGATGGCCTGAAGCAGTAAAAGATTGCGTGTTCGTTTTTCATGTGGCCTCACCGTTCCCTAACGCGCCTCCAAAGAATGAGGATGAACTGGTAGGTCCAGCTGTAGATGGCACAAAGCGTGTCCTGCAGGCATGTGTCAATTCCGGAACTGTGAAAAGAGTGGTCATCACGAGCTCTATAAGTGCCGTGCACGGTGAGACAACCTCAGATGAGGGCAAAATTTACAGCGAAGATGACTGGAGTAACGTGAAGTCTCCCGCCATTGATGCTTACGCGAAAAGCAAAACCCTTGCTGAAAAATGTGCTTGGGATTTTGTTCACAAATTGGAACAGGACCAAAAGATAGAATTGGCCGTCGTCAACCCAGCCTTGGTGATGGGACCCACTATCAGTGGAGTGGTATGTACAAGCATCGAACTCATCAAGAGGTTGATGGATGGTTCAATGCCATTGATCCCAAGAATCCACCTTAGCATTTGTGATGTCCGTGACGTTGCCGAAGCCCATCTAAAGGCCATGATCACCCCAGAGGCCGCTGGTCACAGACATCTGGTAGTTTCATCTCATCTTTGGCTCCGAGACATCGCTCATATGTTGCTGGAAGAATTTGGACCGCAAGGCTATTTCATTCCAACTTGGCCCGCACCGCATTTCACTTTGTGGTTTTACAGCTTTATTGATCATTCCACTCGCCTCATTTTATCACGCGTCAACAAAACTTACACCTATAGCAACCGCCGAATGAAGGAAATTTTAAAGTTGTCGCCAACAGATGCGCAAGAGACTTTAGCAGATACTGCGTATGGGCTTATAGAATGCGGCGTTTTGAAGAAAACAAAAAAGTACAAACTGAGACATCAATGAAATGGTATGGTTTAGGTATATTTACAAAAATGCCAGTTATATTTTGATATTATACGAAATGATTTAATTAATTTTTATTTTAGATGGTTAAAATTATGCTATGATTTGTTATGTTGTGTTTAGCTGTGTTTTGTTTTTATACTATTAATTTACACTATCAACTTTTGCAACGTTATAAACTTACGCATTTATTGCGCAAGAAAGAAAACATCCCCGGTGACATTGAAGGGTCTTTCCATATTGAATGAAATTCTCGGAGATGCTTTGTACTTTGGTTTCGTGAGTGTTGTAACGTACTTATTATTAACAATATGTAAGAATATGCCTCAATCTGGTATAAAAACGCTATATACGAATTCACTAAATATAAACCTATTGACAAAGTTGTTACATATGACGTAATAATAGAAATGCTATATACTATTCCCGTAAATATATATATATTACAATTCTCCCTATATATATCAAAGTTTCCGTATATCGAAATGTTCCTTTGGAACTTTTGATTTTGATATACGGAAGTCCTACTGTATTTATTATGATAAAAAAATACTACAAACGTACATGACCAATCGGAAGTATGATATTAAAACTGCATGTTAAAATTGAAATATAATAATTTCTCCAAAATATGTATTTAGTTTGCAGAAATTTTACTTCACACCATAGTTTTAAAAATACAGTAAATTCACGTCTTTTCTAAATAATTTTTCATTTAAACAAATTGGGCTTAGTTTCTACTTTTTTTAATTCAGTACGTGCAATTTTCAGAAATCGTGTTTAATCAAACTGGGTGTAGAGAAAAAAAATTGTTTCACTATTCTACCTAATGCATTTGCTATTTATTCTTCGAAATTTATTAATTCAATAATTTATTATTTATAAATTATGAATGTCAGTGGAAACACGCATTAGTATTTTTCATTTCTAGTAACGAAAATGTCAATATAAAATAAAAGTAAAAAGTAATAAAGAAATGAAAACAGAAAAAGTAACGGGACTGTGCAATTTAATTGTTATTGGTGATACCTACAATATTTTATAAGTTTGTGTGCATGTGTTTGTCACCAATTTGTCAATATTATTTGTTGAAGGCAGATTTGGTAAATAAAAAAGGTGCTAAAAATTACTACAGTATTATTTGCAGCATGATGATAGTAAGTAAAAAAGTTAAAAACGATTTACAATACTATCGTCATTTACTACCAATAATAGGTATTTTGTTTGTTTTTTTAAATAATGTTTTTCCGAAACCTTCTTAGTAATACTCTTAAACATTTAGTATTATCAGATGATAATATTTACGTTTATTTTTCTCCATGAATTTATAAATTTAAATACTTTAATTTAATTATTTCTATCAATAATCGGTTAATTAAAATAGATACTATATATGCGTATGCAGTAACTAGAAAAGTTATGCCCATAGGCTTTATAAAATATATGTCATCTGAATTAAGAAGGTTATATAATGATTCAAAATGGAAGGTAAGTTTTAATTAACAATACATCCCATATCACTGTTTGTTAATGATTTGAAATTATTTATTCTTTGTTGCCGATATTTCATATTCTAAAATGTATGATTTAAATAAAAATTTTCATGAACCTCAAAGAAAGCATACAGCTGTTCAAAATTCCACTTCCTTAATAGTCCCCATAATTTTAGTAATTATTTATTTAAAAATAACTAAAATGTCGAACCAAAACAGCCATCCGATTAATATACAGAAAATTAAGTAAAACAAAAAATTTTGTTTTATTAGCACATTCTTTTTTATTTATATATAATATTTGTTTTTATTTTCGAATTTTAACTTAATAGCGCAAAATCCATGACACAGATTAGTATTTAATAGGTAAATATTCATTCCAAAACCGTAATAAAATAATTAAACTGGCAAAACGTTATTAATAGTGTAATTTACATTATGGAAACAATAATAATTTGAGAAAAAAAGTATGCGAGGGGAATGTAGGAATTTTATTATGGTGCAATATTCGTGTGAAGTTTAGTCTTTCTTGTTATAAAAATTATATAGTTTATTTTTGTTTCGCCAAGTGAGTATTTGTTGTTAAGTAAGTGAAAGAATGCATATATATATTTTCGTTTGCTTTTTACAGAGCGTTATATAGTTATACTTTCAAAGTATATATATATATAATATACATTCTGTGACGAAAATATATCGACGCACCCTAAAACCACCGTCTGATTTCATTCGTGTGAATCGTTTCAAGGTATGTCGATTGTTTTGTAGTAGAGTATATTTTGTTAGTTTTATAGAGTTTATATTTCTCATTTTGAGAGTTCATATTTGATATGATTTGTTGATTTTTTGTTATATTTGATTAAGGGAATATTTGGTTTTAATATGGGTGTGTTTGACATTAACAAGGGTGTAGTTGGTTTAGTTTAACATGGGTGTGTTTGACATTAACAAGGGTATAGTTGGTTTAGTTTTAACATGGGTGTATTTGGTGATATTAGGTGTATATATATAAAAAGTTCTTTTATTTCTAACATAGATGTGATTTATTTAGTTCTAATTTCTCTAACGTAGGTGTAGTTTATTTAGTTTTAAGTTCTCTAACTTAAGTGTAGTTTGTTTATTCCTAACGTAGATGTAGTTTATTTATAACAAATGTTTAATATATTTCTAACATAGATTTAGTTTTTTAGTTCTAACAGGCATACATTTAACCATGTGTATATTCTTTATTTGTTTTTTTTTTAGAGTGTATTCGGTGTTTATAAAAGTGAATCGTTAAAATTTAGGTCTTTCAGTTAGTTTTAAAATAATTGTTAAAAAAGTTTAAAAAAAAATAAAAAATAAAAATGGACAAAAAAAATATATTGTTATTCTTTTTTGCTTGTATATGAATATCTTATTACATAGCTCTATCTTATTAGTTATAGCTTTAGCATAATTAAATAAGAATGCCATAAAAATTTATAACGGTAAATAGCTTTGTGTGCATAATCTTTTCTGTTTTCATTTTATCAACTGCCTAAAAACTAAGCTATTTCAAGACATATTGGTGAAATTATCTTTAATTATATATCAAAATATTGAGTAAATAGTTTTCGGTTTAAATATTGTAATAAATTTTTTTACATTATATGAAAATTTTGAAATGATATTTTTATCCAAATTCTATCACAATAGTAATATTTAAGCTAATCTATATGGACTGTTCAAGCAAGGAATGTAAGATATGTATGAAAGAACTTTTTTTAAAGCAACGTTATGTATGCGTAGAAAACGAAAAAAAATTTTTTCGTTTTATACACATACATGACGTTGTTTTTAAAAAAACATCTTTGATTTAATTTGCGTAGTTTCCATTGAATACATTCATATAAAATACACGTGGAATAACGATAAAATTAAAATAATTCTGCAAAAATAGTCGTACTGATACTATTATTAAAAACGGTAGTAAGACAAAACGAAAAACGCCCCTTAAATTTGAGTGGATTTTTCATTAAGTCCAGAATTTTACATATCAATGAAGAAGGATTACATTTAAATACCATTCTTTTACACTATGTACGTAGTTAGTTAATTTGTTACGTATATACGTATGTAGTTGTTTTTTTTTTTGTTAATACGTTTGTATTTTAGTTAACTAAACTATATCGTTATGTTTCTACCCATAGACTGTTTCTCCAAATCTCACACAAGGAATTATAAATTCAAAGTGCTTTAAAACGTATCCAGCACTACGTAAAATATTTCCAAAATTTGAATGTTTTAATTTTCCACTTAAATTTGTAAATTCCTAAACTTCCGATTGGTTCATGTGCGTCACGTAAGACCATTGATGTTTTCTTACATCTTAAGGAAACAAAAGAATACACAAAGATGAGGAAACCTCCTTGCTTAAACAAAATACCGACCTCAGTATCAAGATTACAAATATTCTCTGCTAATCTCTCTATACTCATCTACGATAATCCAACTACTAACGGTACCCTGATGGTTTAGAAAATTTCTACCGCTTTCCCGCTTCACTGAACTGTGTATTTAATGACCCACCATAGCAGCGTTTCTCAACCTTTTTACCCTTGCGGCGCCCTTGAAATAATATTTCTGGTCGGTGGAACCCTTACACAAAAATTATTATCTCCCATTATTCATGTCTTCTTTTGCTGTTTATAAACTTGGAGTTCATAAGGAAAACAATGTAATTTTTCAGATGTCTATTTTAAAAAAATTATATTTGTATTATTATATAAGAAATTTATTGACAATACAGAAAACAAATGGATTTTAACTGCCTGTTTAAAAGACTTCACGGGGAAGTTTCTATTCACGCAAGAAACTAAAAGTTTAAAATATCATATGAATAAATTTGTGTGCCAAGCAAATTTTACGTTTAGAACAAATTTCGTGAAATCAAGAACTCATTGTATTTCTCGCGGCACTCCTAATGCTACCTCGCGACACATTAGGGTTCCGCAACATCTCAGTTGAGGAAGGCTGCACATTAGGGTTCCGCGGCACCCCTGTTGAGGAACGCTACACTATAGCTTATAATATGTTCAAGAATAAATTTTTAAAATTCACCTTCTAGAAAATAAAGGAGATAATATATATTACTGATATGTAATTTTACTATATCTCTTTCTTTGTATTTGTGTTTGTTTCAATCGATGTTGTAAATTTTTCGAAGAGTAATGCTATATTTTTGAAACTTTATATCGTCTTTAAACATGAATTTTTTTATGTATTTTATGTATACTCAAATTGAGACTATATATTTGATATCTTACCTACAATGGGTATTATGAACGAATTGTATATAATCAACTGTCGTTATTCAACTGTGTAAAATGTGTTATGTGCATGCAATATTAATAAAGGTTTGGTGATGGTATCGTTATTTGTGAAACTTTAGTCGTTTAATAGGAATTTACATTAATTCGGGACCGATTCCGGAATGCTTCGTCCTATGAAGCCATTGAAACGTATTTTCCCCACACATACGAGAGAAGCATGATTTTAATCTTCTGGAAGTGGAGAGTAGCACTTTGGTTATTATTACATTCAATTTACCTATTGTAGGACGTTGTGTGCTTAAGGATTTCGTTAACAAATTGAATAATGAATGTCGAGTTGTATTGAAAATTAATATTTCAGCTTTATGTGCTTACGCTTGCCTGTAATTAAAAACGCCGCATTATAAAGCTGCTTTGAAACCGCCTGTTTCGGAGAGCACCGGCGACGTTTAATATTTAATTAATCCGGAAAATGAATCATCTGGACAGGCAAGATTAATCACTCCAGCTGTTTCACGAGATAAATTATTGTCATTAAATGACATGGAACAGGTCAAAATCTATTTGATCTTTTTCAGTAGAGGTCCAAAAAGTGTCAATCAAATCGATACAAATATTAGAAATGACGTAATCGTTTGTGTGGTGATTTCATCCCGCATTCTGCACCGATCTTTAACACTAAATCCCAACAATCTAGAAACACGCAAATCTTAATGTCATAAAAAATAATATTAATAATATTTCGAGTTACATATATACATACATACATACACACACACACGCACGCATATAGATACATACACATACATACATACATACATACATGCATACATACATACATACATACATACATACATACACACACTTGCGCGCACGCACGCACAAATAAATAAATACATACACACATTATTTGATTTATATTTCTATTATTTATGTAAAAAGTAAATTACGCAACTGGAAAATTTTTAAATTTATTTGGAAATAAAGCACTATATTGTTAACGCGTTCACCAAGCGTTATTAAGCTTTAATCCGGATTCGATTCACACTGGTAGTGAAAAGCTTACCTACTAACTACTCACTGTAGTCCGGGGTTTGTTTCCCCAAGCCTTAAGAGGTTTAGATTCCTCGGAAAAATATAGATCTACTGCTCAGCGGTAGAGTAGTGATAACCCATTCGTCTATCCTGCCATTAACCCGGGTTCAACTCCCAATGGGGTCATGAAACGCGTACAGTAGTTCTGCCCGTCGTAACCCAGAGTCCCTTGATAGCAGAGATTCGGATTTCTCCGAAAACTGAATCCTGGCGATATTGTTCTCTTTGCTGTTACCTTGCGCCGTAAAACACAAACAAATCTTTAAAACTAACTAGTAACATAAGACAATTACTCACATTAAGAAAAGACAAAAACATGACGAATTACGTGAAAAGTAGAAAATGAAACAAACAAATAAATGCATTAATTTGAAAATACCTTAAAATATTAAGCTGGCCAAACTTTAAAAATGACAAATTATTTCGTCGTTTGTTTTCAATCCCTTTGTGTAATTTAAATTTATGTTTCTAGAAAATTTATAATAGTTATATCATATATGTATGAAAACAAAAATAGGTTAGATAATTCCGAAAACTAGGATCGTTCTTCAGCTTTCAATCAATTTTCTAATGAAAAAAAAACAACTAACAAATCATTTTTGACTAGCGAATTTTAAATAACAAATAGAAAAACAACGTTTTTAGGCGGGATTTAAATTTTATTCAACTTAATAAACTTTAATAAACTTTCAACTACGCTTAAAAACGTTGTTTTTATAGTTGTTCTTTATTCTGCTTAGTAGTGCTACGTCGTCAGATTAATTTAACGAATTTTAGTTTAGAAAACAAGTAATAGACATACCTTAGGCGAATCAGAAGAATAGAACATCTTCGTATTACTAATTTGTATCCACTTAGCTCCTGAGGTTAGCCGTGCGGAGTCTTGTTTTTATAGTTATTTTATCAAAGATTTTTCCTTAAAACTTAAAAGGTTATGGAAAATTAAATCAAAATTATATATTTCCTGATTTCTTGGTCATCAGATGCTTGTAAACCCGTGCACAAGATTTTAAAAATAAAACGTTTTTGATGAAGTGGGCGGGGGTGATGCTGCAAATTTTTCTCATAAGTAATTTTGTTTTACTGCTAATAATGTCATCCAAAGGGGTTAACCCCAAAAACATCCTCCTTGGGCACGACCTTGGGTATTTATAGAATTTTTTGTGATTTCAGAGTTATATTTTTTTTCTTTTAAGCGGTTACACGCGTAACATTAAAAGACGTTAGCAGGTATACAAATATTTCGAAATCGCCATTTCCCCACTGAAGAAGAAATTGACATAATTTATAAACCTATCTGTGACTTCATTTCGCAGGTACCGTTTAGGTGTACAATTGTAAATATGTGTTTTATTCAGATTTCAGAACCTATTTTGCTCAAAACTAAACGATGGCTCTTGTGATTGAAGAATTTTGTATAGCATGACCTAATTTTTAATTGTTTCGTTTGGGTATTCCTTCGTTATTTTTTTCCCCGAGCTATAATGGTACAGCGGGTCAACGATATGACATCAGTATTTCTATACCTTCCTATCTTGAGTATCATCCAGTTTCCAGTCAAGGCTTTCCGCATCTTCGAAATCTTCTATATTCACTATCAATCTGCCTTGTTTTTCTTTCTATTTTTTCATCCCTTCCTTCCAACGCCTTGAAGAAGATGATCTTTCTCAAAACATGCAACCACCATTAAACGTTTTCCATCCGTTATTCTCCACTACATGCATTGTTTGCGTTTTCACTTTTCTATGTGTATTACTCTTTCACCTCTGAGCGTCATATGAAGGATTGTATCCAACATGGACACATTCTTGCCAAATATAACACCCTGTCTTATTTTCTTACAAGTGCCCAACGTTTGCATCCACATGTCATCCATGATTTAATTACTTTTCTCTAAATTTTGCTTTTAAGAGCTTGACTTCTTATTTTTCTTTCTAATATCTCTTAGGAGCCGTTCAAGTATTACATAACCATCTTTGTGGGAGAGCAGTTAGAGATTTACTTAGTTTTGCTGACAACGGAGAGGGTGGGAGGGGGGGATCTGGGCCATGCTTACGTGAGGAAATGATAACATCCCTGACAGAACTGCAATACTGACAAGGAAAGTGTCTCAAGTGCCAGTCGCATCTTGAATCGAGACCTATGTTATATGAAAAATTTACATGAGTAATAAAAACATCGAAAGAATTAGTCTGCAAAACTCAATGAATTTTTATGAATTTTTAAAATTTCGATAATTACACTAAAACCTAACTTTATTGCATTACTTTCAAGTAGTGTAGTAGTAGTAGAGAGAAGTAGTAAAGTAGGAAAATTTAGCTTTAATTTGGTGTTTTTGGCGTAACGAGCAAGTTCTTCTTTACTATTGGCGTCATTTTGTAAGTACCACAGCCTCAACCATACACATATGAAGGACAAGAGAGCGTGAGAACGTTCCAATTTTTGCATGCAAATTTAAAAGCATTCGCCGTCTCATTCATGGCATTAAAACAATTTGGTGTTGATTAATGCACTACTGGGTAACGCAGTGTTATAATAGTTAATGTAAATATTGTAATTATGGGAACTTTAATCAATATTCTAGCCGGTAATTTGAACTTAGTTATTGAAAAATACGGAAAATATGCATCTGCGAAAATATGAAGAATTACCCGAAAGTGGGAGATCATTGCCTACATTTAAAGAAATTATATTAGCTCGAATAATTATTAAGAATGAGAAGTAACGTTAAATTTTAAGAATGATGATAGCATAAATGGCAACAGCAATATAGATTATATTTCTGACGATAATAACAGTTCTGTAATTCACACTTTTAATAACGAAAACCGTTCAGATTATACATCTGATAATGATTTTTGCGGGGAAAATTGTACTTTGAAAGAAATGAGAAACATTGTGAGCTATTGCAATTCTTGTAAAAGAAAGAAACTTCAACAGAATCAAAGACGTTGTCAAAAAGCAGTGGGTTATAAAACAATAAGTCGTTTTAAAAAATATATTACCGAATTTGGGACAAATAGGAAGAAATATAAATTAATTCAATGCACACTGTTAGAAAAATTCAAACACACTAGGTGCAAGCATATATCCGTACATTATACAGATGTAAAGAGATGGGCTTATCATAAAGCAAAGAGTTTAAACATTACAAACTGTACGGTTTCAAAAAGTTTTATAAATGAAATAAAAATTTGGTTATATTTTCTCGTAAAGTTACGAAACATACAACCTTAGCTAAAAATGAAAACGAAGAAGCTGTTAAAAACACAGCAATTGAATTCGTTTTATCATCACGTCATGCATTTGCACATTGCTCAAAGAGCCAAATATTTAATAATAATAAGTGTTATTTATTTTTCACTTGTACAGTACAAATAACATCCATTAAATCAAACAACAATATCAATCAACGTTTATTGGCGTAGTGATACCAACGCCGATGGTATGGCGTGATTAGATGGTGAAACGTTCGAAAGAAAATAAATATTTCTGCCTTCGGTGGGACCTGAACCCACGACCTTCCACTTGCCGGGCGGAGGCTCTACCCACTGAGCTACGAAGGACAATATATAATCTCTTTACGAACGTATATATATTGTTGCCAGTTATTTCGCAGAATGGTGTAGTACATAGACTACTATTTAAACCAAATTGCAAAGAGACTGGTATTAAATTGATCGAAATGCACGTTGCAGCATATGTATTTATATAAATCGAACACTACGCAGATTAAATCAAACAACAATGTCAATCAACGTTTATTGGCGTAGTGATACCAGCGCCGATGGTATGGCGTGATTAGATGGTGAAACGTTCGAAAGAAAATAAATATTTCTGCGTTCGGTGGGAGCCTCCGCCCGGCAAGTGGAAGGTCGTGGGTTCAGCTCCCACCGAAGGCAGAAATATTTATTTTCTTTCGAACGTTTCACCATCTAATCACGCCATACCATCGGCGTTGGTATCACTACGCCAATAAACGTTGATTGATATTGTTATAACTAGTAAAATCTGACACTGGTCGGAAAATAGGAAAGAAATAAAGACATTTACCATCTGCAAAAAGATGATTTTTGCAGATGGTAAATGTCTTTTACCTTCTTCATTTGTATTTCGTATATTCCGACCAGTGTCAAATTTTACTAGTTATGGTAAGCCCTGGTCAATCTTTGTACGTTGTTGTCATTGATATTGTTGTTTGATTTAATCTGCGTAGTGTTCGATTTATATAAATAAATATACATTATTTCTTCTTTATATTCTTATATTATTATTTCTTCTTTCAATATGTGGAAACAATTTGACCATACAAGGAAAGTTCCGAGGAAAATATCTTCTTGGATGTAATAAACCTAGGACCTCGAATAAATTAATCAAAGACAATCAGCTTAATAGCACCACTTTAAATACAAAAATTAATCTATTTGATATTAGTTCACCACAATCCACCAGGTCGTTAGTACATTATAAATTTAATTTGTTACGAGACCAATGTTGAGATCAAGTACTCTCTTAATTTATTTTTAAATTTTTTAATTCCGTTTAATTTTTTTATATCTTCAGGTAATTTATTCCAGAGGTTAGGACCCTTGAAATTAATGTTACTTCTCCCTGTTTCAGTTCTTATTTTTTAAGTCATTATATTTTCGCAAATATTTCTTTCTCTTTCATTATATTTAATTTTTATTAACTCCATGTGCTTATTTTCCTTAATTCTTTCAAACATTTTAATCAAAATACAGTATTCATGTATTAATTCAAATGGTATGATATTGTATTTAATTAACATATTCTCCAGATCATTCTATTATTCATGTTAATTAGTTTCATTGCTTTTCTCTGTATATTTTTCAATATATTTCCATTAACTATGCCAACATCTCGCCATATACAGTTGCAATACATAAGATGATTCTATATCATGGGGTAATAAAGGTCAATATTAATTTTATCTGTCAATATATTACCTATTCTTCTTAGTATGCCTATGCCTTTATTTGTTTCTTTTTTGTCACAGAATTTACTTAAGCATTCCAATTTAATATATCTGTTAGTTGAATTCCTAAAAATTCTAATTGTTGTACCACTTCAATTTGTTTATTGTTACTAATTAAGACTGAATTATTGTATATGTCGATATTAATATTTTTGCTTCTACTTCAGAAAATCATTACTTTAGATATATCTACATTTAATTTCATTTGATTTACATAAAACTATTTCTCATATTTTTTTATTTCACTAATGCATATTTCCATTAATTTTTTTTGGTCTTGACCAGTACCTATGACACTTATATCGTCTTAAAACAATGTTATATGACTCATATCTGAAACATTAAATATATCGTTTACATATATGGAGTACAACAGTGGTCCCAAATTAGACCCCTGCGGCACTCCACAGTTATTACTCATCATTTGTTATGTTTTACCTCCAACACACACTATTTGTTTTCTATTATTTAAATAACTGCATAATAATTTATTAATTTTGCCTCTTAATCCATAATTATTTAATTTTGTTATTAATATTTTTCTATTTAATACATTGAACACCTTACTCAAATCATGGAATATCCCTATCCTATATTCCCTATTTTCGATTGCTTTACTTCCTGTATTTTATTTATTGTTCTAAGTAATGCTGCTTCTGTTGATTTTCCTTTTCTAAAACCATGTTGATATGTATTCATTAAATTATTTTTTAAATAAATTTTTTTATTCAATTGTAAAGTAGTTTTTCAAATAATTTCACAAAAACTGATGTCACTGCTATTGGTCTATAATTTTCTTTACAGTCTATTTTACCCTTTTTATAAATAGGTATAATTTTAGATATCTTCATTTCATCAGGAATTTCTTCCTTATCTATAATATTATTAAATACAATCAATAAGGGCACAACCAACAATTCCGACTTTCCTTCACAATTTTTCGGTGAATCTCATCAACACATTCTCCTTTTTTTACTATTAAGTTTTCTTATTTCATTTAATAATTCAAAATACATTATTTGCTCAACATACATAGTTTTATCATGATTTTTGCTCATATATTCTTTAAAACTATTCTCCATTTAATTTTGACCAGAGTGGCTTTGTATATTTTATACCAAATAACAGAACGTTATCTCACAAAGGTGAAAAAAGAACCCAACTGTAGTTTCGTCAGTTATCCTTGACTCATTCACACACTGTTATGACCTTACTATTAATGGATAAAGAATTGAAAGGTAGATTGCTGTTATATTTGCGTTAATCATTGCGTAGATCTTATTAGGTTAGAGTAGAAATTTTTATGGGGAAAATGTGAGGAAGGAGTATCTTCTTTATATTTAAGTTCTATACAGCCGATTTTTTAAAAAGATTTTAGAATTTTAGGTATAGATTTTCTGTATTTTGACTCTCCAGGGAAGGGATCCTCTATATATCTAGCTCTTATATTTATATATTGTGTCCGGCATGCGTGTATAACTGTCCCCTTGAAAAAGATTGTACATGCATGCCTAGATTCAATATATTATTGTATAATTTCAATTTTTCACTTTCGTTACTAACGCATTATTACAAATCACAAAAAATGCAATGTGTTATACAATAAAATCTACTTGTCATATACTCATATATATATATATATATATTATTGTTTATATGTTTATTTATTTTATGTGCATGCATATTATATTGTACATACATTTATATTCACATTGTATATGCGCTTATATATAATGGTATTAGTTCTTAAAATCCTGTATATACATATTCTAGTGTATAGGTCTATATTATTTTATATAATATATAGGTGATTGTGTGGTTATTGGAATTCCATATATCTGCACTTACTTATTAATAATTTTAATTTATTTACTTCCACTTTTCACCAATTTACTAATTTAGTTTTCTGCGCTTTCATTTATGTTTTCATGTTTTTTTTTTTTATACATATATATATAACATAAAATTATAAGGATTGTGACATGTAATTACCATCTAAAAGGAAAATGTAAATATAGACAAAAATAAAACAGAATGAAAAATAAATAAATAAATAAACCAAAAAGTGTAATGGAAGAAGTGTAAATAGTATGTTTCCAATGCCAGGAATTTTGTTCTTCATCAGGGACCGCACAAAATCCCTGTTATTGGTTTGCTTTTTCTGACTACAATAATTGAGATTTATGACTAACAATGAATGGAACAACTATAATGAAAGTTAAATAAAAATGTATGTGCCAAAACGTTTTTGATTATAAATTTTCTTATAGGCTTGAATTAGAAATATTAAATAAATAAAAGATATTTTAAAAATTTTTATGAAAAACTTTTAAAAATTGCAATTGTTGTTGTAAGCGACTAAAAACTTCAACATATAAACAAGTTAATTGAGAGTTATGGATGTTAACTTAAATGTGACTGTTAAAATAGTGAGCTTCAAAAAAAACATCAAATGAACTAGTTTTGTTTGTTTTTTGGTTTTACGGCTCAAAGACTACAGTGGTCATGCTGCGCCGGGACCTACTGTTTTCCGAGGAATCCGAACCTCTTAAGGCCTGGGGAACCAAACCCCGGACTACAGTGAGCAGTGCGATCTTTATGAGATCTCTGAGTAAGCGTTCTTTTTGCACTGCTGGGAGTCGAACCCGGATTAGCCGCGCAATAGGAGAACGCGTTACCACACTGCGCCACCGCAGGGCCCAAATGAACTAGTAAAAAAAATTATACCATTAGTATAGTGAAAAACTTCGCAAAATATAACTAAATAAGAATTTTACACGAAATAAACGAACGAATAAGCACGAAAATAAACAAGTTAAACTGAAAAAATGCAAGAATATACAATCAAAATGCGTACACAAATAAACATAAACATGTACACAAAAATATATACAAAATGTACACTCAAAATAAAATATGTTTATATGACTGTATAAGCAAAAACACATAAACAAATATAGGCTTATACACACACGTAAAATTTAGTAGAAGCTTTTAACTAATACGATAGATACAAAAAAAAACATAAAGCATTTACTTACCCTGTCAGCAATAAATTGTATATACAAAGAACAAAATCAATACTCATAAAAAATAGAGGCGCAAAGAAATGCGTTAAACCCAAGCACAAAGCATTAAAATACTACCTTTAAAATAAGTATTTTAAAATAAGTAAGTATAACAAAGTGAAGTGAAAAAATAGAATTAAAAGATGTGAAACTTTGCACATGTAGCAGAAACCAGATCGTTCTTCCTACTAACAACATTGAAGCACTGTCTGCCAGCAGTGATTGAAAGCAGACTTCTTTCACTACGACTTAACTTTTAAAATAAATTAGTCTGTAGATAAATAAAAAAAAATAAAAGAGAAAGAAGTAAGAAGTAAGTAAATAAAATGGTAAGGCAGAATATTGGAAAGTACTGGAACAAAGATAAAAATAAAGAATTGAAGTCAATAGTTTAGGGTAAAAGAAATTTATTGACAAAATATTGAACCAAGTTCTTATTGAAGTAATAAGGAAGATCATTAAGAATGCACTTCGAAACTAATACATTAATATTTTTGGATTTAAGGTTAGTATTGCTACAGATATGGTTGATACGAGAACATTGTGAACAAATTATATTTCTGTGAATCTTCTTGGATATGTTAGAGTCCCAGTTTGTGAGGAAATTCACTTTAAATCTGAAGTCTTGCCTTTTATCATACAAGTCAATTTCAGTAAGAGAGTTGTCGTTGATGCTGATATTTAAATCTAGGAAAACACCACTCTCGTTCCCAAGGTTGGTCTACATTAATTTTAAGTTCGGAGGGTAGATGTCCAAATTCTTTATCCCATTCAGTGTAATAAGGCCATCGATGTACCTGAATGTTGCTTGTTGGTGAAGGAAACATTTGGAAACAGAATCCTCTGACATTGTGTGGCGTTAACTTATAATGGAAGTTCAAATCCTTGAGCAATGATAAGCTACAGAAAATAACCATAATCTGGGTTTAAATCATAAAAGTGTAAGCTTCCCTCTAAATTTGATATCGAATTTTGCAAATCTGCGCATTAAGCATTATTTGTTCATGGCACTACGTTTGCCCCGAATAACAACAAAATGCTAAGGGCCATGTCAGAGTTAACTATTTTTTTCAGGCGTTTTTCGCCTCCTAGAAAAATATAAGCACGTACGAATTGAACTGTATTTGATATGCTATAGGGAAAAAATGTATGGGGGACTTGTATTATATAGTTCCATATCCTGGATTCCTGCATATATGTACTTTTATTTGCCTGTGTTTTTCGTTCTTCTCTGTGAACGTAATAATTCACCCCTCAAAAACAAAAAAAGCAAATGAAAAAAAGAACTATCCCCTGGTCCATCAAACCTATTTTTAAGCCCATTTGGCCAAAAACACTGCCTGCTGCCGTTGACAAGTGCAATTTAACTAACTGCTTGAAGAGCGTTTCCGCTTTTCATATAACGTTCTTAGGCCGCGTCCACATATATAACAAAACACCGTATCGTAACAGTCTGGACTGGACCGCACTCAGTAACAGAACATCGTAACATTTCCACGTCCCACAAGGTGTCAGGTTTTCCTCGTCACATCAAAGGAATGTTAGAGGGTTACGTTGCACCCCGTGTTCGTGTATTTAGGCTGGTTTACAAACAACAGCGTTTTGTCAGTGTAGATTGGATATCGGCATGAACGCACAACTGCTGGGACGCAGTGATATTACGCACTGATGATAAGCGGCGATGTTCGCCATATAACATCGTCGTATAACGCGGGATGTTACGTGACAATGTTCTGTTACGATGACCTGTTGCATGTCTGTGCCCACCCTTGCGTTCAAAAAAAATAACAAAGTAAATAACAGTAGCCGTGCTTTTTTAAACTACATCCAGAAATATTTTTATCAAATTTAAGAACATTTAACAAGTTTTAATGAATTTCTGAGCATTTATCTTCTTTAATATAGGCTAAAGTCTGATAAAAAAAATTCCCATCTGCTCTATATGTATTTTTTTAATCCTCTTTTGAAGATTGAAATAGTGTATTAGTACTTATATACATACAGCGCAATTTGAATGAAAAACATGCATATAAAATAACGATTATTTGTCTTTTAATTTTTACATCCTTGCAAGATCATCTCTAAAATTTTCAAAATTCAATTTTTACATCTTTGCAAGATCATCTCTAAAATTTTCAAAATTCAATTTTTACATCCTTGCAAGATCATCTCTAAAATTTTCAAAATATCCAGCTTATAACTACTTATATAGCTGAATCCATTTACAACAAAGCTAAAGGGAGCTGCAAAAACTTTCGATAGACGTGAAGTTCAACATATCCATACCGGCTGATGAATATTTCGAATTTCAAGGAACACTGAGAAGCTTCGATGTGTGTGAAACTCCGATGTATCTAAGCGCAATATAAACGGGTACAGAAGTAAAAACGAACTTCTATTGGCAGATACTCATTTTCTTTAATTGATGAACCTTAGTAGTTGCAATAGTATTGCTAAGGGCACTTCTGTGGGGGAAACTCGAGGCTTATTTTATTGTTGTCGACGTTTTTAACTACTGGACATGTATACTTTTTGTTAAAAAAAAACTGTTGCACCCGTAAGAAGTAATCTAATATAGATATAATATAATGAACTACGTTAGCGGCAAACATCCCACCTTTGTAATGCTTTCGGCCCTAGGCTAAAAGAATCACTTTCCTTTTGTATCCACCATATGTAATAAGATAAGTAAACAAGCTACTAAAGTTCTGAACTTTAGAGTGTACAAATAAATAATTCCATATCGATTTTTTTTCACATGTCCTCTGATCAATTTTATTTAATTCTTCCATTAAGAAAGTGAAAACTTTATTAGAGGACGCTTTGATAGGATATATAATGAATATGAGAGATAATTATGACGTCTCCATAAGAGATTTGAAGTTGATGTACTTCCTGAGGAACTGATACTTTAAAAAATGTCCTATTACAAATATGTTGCGGCTACAGTAACAGACCTGTAGCCAAGAGGAGGCCAAGAGGGGCGTGGCCCCAGTTTCCTCGTGCTTGTGCCCCAGTTGCCCCTTCATTCTGGCTACAGGCCTGTACAATAACACTGAACGAAATGATTATTGTGTAAGGGTAACCACAATTAAAAAGGCTTTCCAAACATTAATGGCATTGCCATGCCTTCCATATCTAATTATATCACCATATCTTCTACATCAAACTGCATTACCATACTTTCCACACCTAGTTATATAGATATAAAGATACTTATCATAATATTAATATATATATATTCTTCTTTCTTAAAACATAATGCTCATTAATTATGATAATGAAAAGTTTAGTTTCACTATAAGATATTTCAAAATGCATGAATTTGTGTATTCAAATATAGTGTAAAGGAAATGTGATTCGGGAGAAGAACAATTTAGCCAGGATGTTAATAGGCTTCGCATTTGTATTCAGTATGGCACATGTCTACGTGTATCTTAGAGGATCTGCAATGTTGTCTCATTTTACGGTTGGGTAGCTTCTATGTGCGCAGAAATCCGTTTAAAATTTTGAAGCTATCGCCAACCAAATTGTTCTGGTTTTCCTTATAATTTGCATTTACACTCTTTCTATTTCTTCTCGTTATTTTATTACTCTAAGACCTTGTTTGCCCTTGTGTGTGTCCTTGTATATAATGAGTATGCGGTGCCAATTTTTTTCACAAAAAATATTATAGCTACTATTTAGTATCATTACTTTCCTTTTTGGGAAAGCAATTATCATTACTTTTCCTTCTGGGAAAGCAATTATTTACCCCTACCTCCTCATAAGCTCTATAAAAGCTTTAATATTAATGCCCAATCTCGCTGCAGCTAAATGCTGTATCCGTAAACTAGATATGTGTAATAATTGTAGAGTACACTCGATTAGTTTGCCTTAAAACATTTATGATAAATTGTTTCGTAGGCTCTGTTGTTGCAAAAATAATTATAAACAGAAATTGGCGTTAGGTAAATTCCCCAAAAGCAATTAGTCTCTATAATATATAGTAACTTATTTATGACATAGACCTTACCATAATATGAAGTTTATCCTGCTAGAATTAACTATGGGAAAAACGAAGGACTCTGTTGTGATGATCAAAAGTAGAGTTTATATATCTATATATAGGGCAGAACAAAACACAGACCATTGAATAAAAAGTAATTTAGGCTCCACAACTTTTATTTCTTAATTTATAATGGTTTAAACATCAGTTTTCTAAATTATTTTTTAAAGGAATCGGTTATTTTACATTGTGTTTTGTTTTTACAGCTACCCCATAAATCGTATTCTCAGCACATATGATTTTTTTCAAACTTTTCTCTTTACCTTCACTATTTGAAAGGAGCGCTTTCACTAATTTTAAAGTGTGAATGTCCTCTCTCTCCAAGGGAATTCCATATCCTTTATTATTATCTTGATCAGCATCCGAATTATCCAATTCTGAGTCCATCAAATCGCTTGAATCGGAATCTCAAATGTCACGAAGTTTATATCGTAAGCTGTATAATCCTCGAAGTCATCTAACATGAGGAAGAACTCTCCCCTGTAGTTAGATTCTTCATTTTCTCTCTCTTCTTGCATTCAAAGTCGTCACCACTGACCTCGGGAAAACCACATTTTACAAAAGATCTGTGAAATGCCTTTCCTCCCGACTCTCTCTCATGCTGAAGAAATCATATGAGGGCTTAGCACACGTTCATCGACTTTTTCCTGCCTACAGATTCTATACTCAGAATAGCGTTTTCCAGAAGTTTGTTTCGATAGTTCGCTTTAAATGATCACATGATCCTCAAATCACAAGGTTGAACTTGGCTTGTACAATCGACAGGAAGAAATTCCACTCGCACATTTTGTAACTTAAAATGTAAAATATGAGCTGTGCATTGATCAAGAAACAAAATAATCTTACGTTTCTCTGAGCGCATTTGTCTGTCCCAGTTGCGAAAAAGTTTTCAAAATTTTAATTTAATTTTCTTTTAAATTTAATTTAAGGGTTTTTCCTTTTCTTCACAATTACTGGCCTATTTTAAGATATCTGTGGATGCGTCAAATTGCTTCATTAATGCGTATACAGAGTGATTCGGAACTCCACCGACAAAATAAGAGGGGGTTGTTGGGGACACCAAATAAGGCATGTTTGCCCATATCCCCGTGTCCGCAAAGGGGCCGGTTTGGCTGTAGAGCGTAACTGCTTCTTACGTCCATGTCGTTGCTATATAGCCAATTAAATACAATTTTTGATACATAATTTAAGTGAATGAGCTAATAATACAGCAGAGACAAAAAAATCCGGAATTCCGTTTTCTGATTTTGATCTGCGTTACTGTTTAGTGAAAATAAGCCTAAAAATGCCTTTTTTTTAACACACTGGAAAAGAATTGGGAACTGCCAAGTATGTATAACAGGTGAAGAACATCAAAATAAAAATTTTTTGTTTAGTGATTTTTTTTTTCTTCAGAAGTTAGCCGTTCGGGCACTACAGTGAATTTAGTGTTTGCACCCACCACATTCAAGATTTTCACAAATAGCTACAATTCGCCGTTTCACGAATTTTCAAAATTATTTAGCGTCAACAGATGTCGGGCTCTCTCTGGCGATTTTTTAAAATCAGTTAAATTCACCGGAATTGTATGTGTAGAATTCATACAATCGCACCTGAAGCGGCGAATTCTACACATACAATTCCGGTGAATTTAACTGATTTTAAAAAATCGCCGGAGAGAGCCCGGCGTCTGTTGACATTAAATAATTTGAAAAATTTTTAAAATGGTGCATTGTAGCCATTTGTGAAAACCTTGAATGTGGTGGATGCAAATACTA
>QLNU02015360.1:157339850-157352238 GCA_006491805.2 Dysdera silvatica | reverse complement strand
GTTGAAGTTCTTATAGGAAACAAACGATGGTCTCTTTAATATAAGAACTTCAACTCAACTTTTAAGCTATCAGAAAGCATCAATTGAAAGCGATGTACTGAAACATTCGGAACACCTTACTTTGTGGCAGTACGTGTACATAGTGCATGTAAGCCGTATGTTTTGCTTACTAACTGAAGGATGCTCTACAACTTTCTAATTGAAAATATTTCCTCATCTTCATTATTTTTCGAAATAAAATTTTTAACTTCCTCAATTCGCCACCAGGGGCGCTGCTATTCATCTCATCTGATAGTGCATAGTCATTTTACTATACCAATACCTAACTTACGTTGCAAGAGATGTCTTCGTTCAAAAGTTATTAGCCGCATTCGGATTTTCCAAGAACTTGTATATTTTAATAATAATATATATATATATATAATAGTAAGCAAAATTAGAGAATGCACCACATAAGCAAGAAGGGCGGCCAGGCATTTGCTTATTCTTTCTTACAAGAGGGAGAGATGCTTACGTAATATTTGAACGGCCACAAATGTGTGGGCACTCTATAAAGAACACTTTTTTTCACAGAATTTCTTCATCTACTTTGAACAATAAAAGCGCATTTACATCAATCTTTAATTAAAATTCTATAGTGAAAAATTACATTGAGACTTTCATCAGCCTCGCTTTTGTCTATTAACTTAAAATACAAGAGGTTTGTTATAGTTCCAACACTAAGGAATCATCAACTAACAATTTGAAAACATTTTGATTCACCTAAATATGTATTTCCATAGTTGTTGCTTTTTTTAATTTGTTTTTGCGGAAATTAAATCTATATTCGGATGGTATATGCATTTAAGATCCGAATAATGATCTCTCATGAAGATTTCTAGCCAAGTCTAATGCGCCCAACCCAAGTTTTAATGTCATCTTTATCGTCGAAGTTTATATTTTAATAGCATTTTTAGTATTCTATAAATCACTGAGTTAGGAAAAATGAAAATTATTCCTATGTACCCAATTTACAATAATACTTTTATCTTAATATGTTATTTTAACGAAAAAAGTAGTTTCTTTAAAAAAAAAGCATTTTTTTTCCAATGAGTAATTTTCAGTGGATGGAATATGGAGGTCAGAAAACAAATTAAAACTGCTTGTCTATATTATCTAAACTGTAAGTTGCAAAGCTTGTTAAAGTTGACCCCCATACACAAGAGCATTTTCCATAGTTACAAAAGTATGTCTTCAACCATGACACGCAATTTAACGCTATGGTATACATGAAACGTTCCTTTACATCTATGTGCAAAAGTGCATGCACGCTATCTACTTGTCGTTTCGTAATCAGAAAATTTGAATGAAAAATGGGTTGTTAATTGAGTGTTAGTAAAAAAAAATTCATTTTAATTTTTTTCAATTCACGTTCAATCTAAGTTAAAAAGTGCAATTTTTACTTTAAAAATAAGATTTGGAGACCTTTTCATAAAGTGATTTATAAGTACAATAGAACCTCGTTAATTCGAAAGTTAAGGGTAAAGTGTTTTACTTCGAGTTATCTGCTTTTCGAGGTTCAAGGAAAGTTCAAGGGGAAAGGGAATCACCTCGACTTACCGAGAACTTCTAATTATCAAGGTTACACTGTATTTGTAAATATCATCTAAACAACAGGAGAATCATCTGTACATACAATATCGAAATAGATCGGATATTTTGATTAAGCAAGTAATGTCAATCAGAGCTACCTTAACACATTAAGAGAAGGGGCTCTAAGCTCGAAGACCTCATGGGACCCCCTTTCCATTAAAACTTTTGTAATAAGAAAAATATGATGCATAATAAACGCACAAATTTTACCTATTTGTGGACTCTGAGTCGGGGCTATGCTCCCGAAACCAGCTGACCCACCCGTTGAGATTGCGCTGGTGATAACCTAAAGGTAACTGCAAACCTGGAAGTGAAAAGCTTGTTGAATTTATGATGAGACATGAGCAGTTACCTCGTTCTACCAGTTCAAAGGGGAAAAGAATAATCAGCTTAATGTTAATCCCGAAGTTACGTGGAAACCGCTTTCATATATATTACAGTGAGGAAATGAAAAACGTCTATTAAAAATGGATTAACCAACCTAACTAAACGTACGACTGCATTTTTCAGCGCGTATTTACCTAATGCTCGACCTAAAAATATGGTCCGCGTTGTATTCCATACACTGGCCTATTTTCCACCTTTGAAACTCGTATCCTGTAAAGTTATGAATATTTAAATGAGCATTTAATCAATCATTCTGTGGTTGTGACATCTTAATCAGTTCTAACAATTTTGCCAGCTTAACCTTATTTAAAATGTTTCATTAACAACCTCATCATTAGCTCTCGATTGCTCCCTCAAAGTCATATTTCCGTTCCGATGTCTTCTAACCGTTTCTAGCACTGATATTTCTATACTTCCGTACGCAGCTTGCAATTTTTATTTCCTTATCTCTTAGTCCCTTCGAGTACAATGGTGCTTTCTCTTCAGGATAAAACCATTTATTTCATGTACAATTCAGTCGATTATATTATTACTCCATCCCTATTGAGAGTTTTTTCACGATGTTGTCTCTCGTTGATACTGGTCATAAGAAGTGTATGCGAATCTGTAATATCCAATTTTATATTGTGGTCTTGGAGTTTCACTATCTTTACGAATTCGTTGAACAGGTTTACTTTTAGATTTACTTTATGACCAACGTTTCTACTCTAAATAAGAATTCTCGTACCGTATTTTAAATGCATCCTGATTGAAAGACAAGGATAAACCAGTAATCCTACATTAAATAACCGTTCGTGCAGTACTGGAATCTGAAAGGCAAAAGCGAGCAAAGCAAACAAAAATCATCCACAAGTCCACATTATGGGTGGCACGGAACAAAATTCTAAATAATGACACACTGAAACAAACTTAATTGAAGTAAACGTCTTTAGAATTAATGTTTGTTTGTTTTTTGGTTTTACGGCTCAAAGACTACAGTGGTCATGCTGCGCCGGGACCTACAGTTTTCCGAGGAATCCGAACCTCTTAAGGCCTGGGGAACCAAACCCCGGACTACAGTGAGCAGTGCGATCTTTTATGAGATCTCTGAGTAAGCGTTCTTTTTGCACTGCTGGGAGTCGAACCCGGATTAGCCGCGCAATAGGAGAACGCGTTACCACACTGCGCCACCGCAGGGCCCGTTAGAATTAATGATTAATCAACTCTGAATGAGGTGATCGAGCAATTAGTTCCAAATGTTTTTAAATGATACAATTTTCCTTTGATAAATGAATTGAATTGACGTAGAAAGTAAAACAAACTAGACTAAATGAACAAGAATTTTGTATCATGAATTTTAAATGTCAAGGAGCTATTTATTAATAATTAATGACGTAAACCACTTCGAATGGCACATAAATATTATAATATTAACTGTCAGCTTTTTAAGACCTTGTTTATGTATTGAATTCTCCTGTGTGCGTCTCTCTCTCTCTCTCTCTCTCTCTAATAACTTTTTATTTTACTTAATTTATATAACTTATCAGAAGATTGAAACCCGTTTTTTTCTGTAGTTCGTCACTCTATCTTTTGTTTTATTTTGCAATCAGTTTCTACTTATTGTTTACACTTCCTCATTCATCACTTGTTTTCTCATAAAACTGTTCCCTCTTTTTCAGGAACACCTGTCTTCTTTTTTTTCTGCTTTCGCTAACTTTTACTCTTCAATCCGTTTCTGAAGCAGAAATAAAATTGAATGATTTCATGATTTCGATTGATTTCAATGATTTCGCATGATGATGATTTCATGCGATCGAAAAAACTAAATTTTTCTGTACAAATGAGCTGCAAAAGAGATCATCCTTAAATTCTTAGGTAACTCTCAAAATGTTTCACTCTTTACCGTTTATCATGACAAGAGAAACATATCCATCATTCAAATCTGGATAGCATTGTGATATCACAAAAACGAACTAATACAAAATTAACAATCATAGGTGCCAAAAGAAAAGAGAAAACTGACATCAATCTAACTGGAGTTGATAAAACATGATTTTAAACATGTAGTGGTCTTAACGACATAAAATGATAATGTAAATTAAATTACGGATGCTAAAGGTACAATGAAAAATAAAAGTCAATATTATTTAAGATCACATATTGCTTAATTTTTCTTTCTTTTTTCTCCTTTCTATCAACCAATCTTTCTACTATTTATTAGCCAACTATTCCTCACGAATGAAAATTTTATGTAGGTTTAATTCATTTGTATATAAATTTAGACTACGATAAATATTATTACATTTGGAAGCGCACAGTACCTAATAGATGCACTTCGCTGTTAGACAGTGGCGTAGATAGTCAGCAAAAGATAACAGAGAAGGGGAGCTCCTCCACCTTCTCGTGTTCTTTCTCATAAAAGCTTATATCGTTGGTTTGCTTGCTTGCTTGCTTGTGTGCTTGATTGCTTGTTTGTTTGTTTATAGTGCGAAGACAAATAAAATAATGTGCGCCAAGACCAGGGCCGTCCATATAGCGATTCAACTGATTTGGCTGAATCGGGCCCCGCGCTTGGGAAGGAGATTTTTTTAATTACAAATTAAAACTATTTTTGCGGCCGACACAAACAACCAAGATATCCGAATCGATCTTAGAGGGATGAGCTACCTGTCTTACAACAAAATCGATCAATCAATAAATAAACGAATTTTGAGTGTCACAAAGTAAAGTAAAATCGCATTGCTTCGCTTTATGGTCAGGTTTCTAGTGCCCGAATTCTTCGGGGCAGAGCAAAATATTTTACCCGTAAAATTATACGATTTTTTTAAAATAGTACTAAAGTAAAATTATACGAATTGTTTAAAATAGGATTATAACACTATATTTTAATGAACACTAAGAATTGAATTAAGCATATTATAAATTAATAAAAGTTTTAAAAAACTACAATTTAGTGCTTATCCATCTATTTGGAACAATAAAGAACCAAGAAAAAATACATTATTTGTAATACAAATATGGATATAGCAAAACCTCTGAATAGCGGGCACATTAGGACTTGAGTATTTGCCTGCTATTTGGAGACGTCCATTATTCGAAAAGGATAATAAGCACACAAACAACAAACAATAAACAGTGCTAGATAATAGGAATTGGAAAAGTGTCCTTTAAATAGAGGTGTCCGTTAAAGAAAAAAATTAAGAACGTTTGATACGATTCAAACGTGGATTTTCTGCCCAAAAGAAGAACATGATACCTCTATGCCATCATGCAGCTTATTAATAGTTAGGTTTGGGTTTGAGCGTGACTTCGCAATTATACATTCAGAAACTGGTCACCATACCCACGCTCGTGAAATCAATACTCCATCAATAACTTGACATTGGTCTTGCCTTGGTGAAAATATTTCATTATTATGCAAGCCATGTGTACCTTGGGAATTTACTCGCATAGTTAAGTTATACTCGTTTTGAATATTAATAACTGCATCAAAGGCATTAGCTAAGTTACTATGAATGAATTCACTCCTTCCATTACATCTGTGATATCGCAACATAGAAATCTAAAATTCACAAAAGAAAGAAACAAATTAATGCAACTTAACATTTACAGACGCATAAAGATTTAAAATATAATCTAGCATATATATACATTAATACATACAATTAACAAACATTATTTTAACTCACCGAATATTTTGCTTTAAATGAGATGTTTTCCGAAACATAAACGAAACTAAGCACAGTAAAGTCTCATTAATCCGAATGAATTGGGACCGACATCTATTCAGATTAACTGAAATCCTTACTATGGAATTTACTATAAGCAATAATTGTTTTATATGTGTGTGTGTGTGTTTTGGTGTGCTCACGTAACAGACAACAGGCGATTGGAGGGCGACGGTAAATTTCCCCTCCCACTATAGTGAATTTCCATTACTTAGCAACACGCACTCTGCTGCTTGTCAGTCGGAAAGGTTCAATTCAATTGAATTTATTTTCTCAGCATAGTAAATGGAAACAAACAATTACAAAATATCCACAATTTGTTATTACAAACTATGCCATGAGAGAGAGATGGGCAAAAATGAGCAGAAACCTAACAAGTTCCCAACACCCTCAAAAAAGCAACACAAGAAAAGAAGGCAATGCAATAAGGTTCTCTTCATTAAAACAAAAAAGGCTGACTGATTTTATGAGCACTAAAATTTTGTGCAATAATTAATTGTCAGATTAAAAGATTTTGTGTGCAATAATTAATTGTCACACAATTAATTATTTTAAGTACATTCTGTAGAACATGGTATTTTTTATCGTATCTGTAAGCTGAACAAAAGAATTTTTTATTTGTAAAATTAAAAAAGTAATTCGAATTAACCGGATTTTCGTATTAACAAGACTCTGCGGTACGAAAAACATTTAAAATATTTAATCATTGCATGTACAGTTAAATTTCATTGCTTACTTTGTACGTATTAAAAATTATTTTAAATATCAATCACGGTCGTATAATTTTTATAAATGTTCACTGTGCTTACTTAAAATCCCCAAAGCAGAATGTTTTGCAATGTTCTGCAACAAGCCTTCAGCTGATCAAAAATGTTCTGCAGGAGATGCATGTATGTATATATATATGTATTATATACATTTTTAAATTCTATAAAATGTAAATTCCTTTTTTAATAGAAATGCAGAAAACATTTCTCGGACTGCTTTTGCGCTTTTTTTTTTTTTTTTTTTTTTTTTTATTTATTTATTTATTTTAAGACAAAAAAAATGATTCACCCCGCTACTGTTCTGCGGCATGCGTCGGGCTTTTTAGCACATTCTGCTTTGGGGCTCAAAATTGCATTGAATGATAGAAAAATTTCCAAAGTTTTCTGAATAAATTTTCCAAAATTTCATGAAAAGAATTTCGGAACATTTATATTTTAAAGAAACATAAACCGCAGGCTTTATTAAAGGGTTTTCAGGCACCCACACATAAGAGACGTAATAACTTCTCTAAAGAATCATAAAGAGCAGTAAAACCGCCATAATGGACCCTCCCAAACAGCTGACCTCCCTATTTAGAGGACACTTTTCCATTTCCCAATCCCAATGCATGCAATATTCCCGAATAGCGGACAGATTCTGAAATCTCGGAGTGTCTATTATTCACAGATTTTACTGTATAAAATAATGTCTTCGTTAATAACATACATAGTGGTGCATTTTTTAAAACTATCGCCTCATTCCGAGTGTAATACGGGCCTCAAGGTTTTGATAAAGGTAGAAGAAAATTTTCCGACAATTCAAAAATACGATGTCCAGTTTTAGATAATACTATTGCCACTGGCACGTTAATGGGGGTTGTAATCCCCCATTGCGATGAAATTATGTATGTATAGCGTATGAATATGTGGAGTTTAAGCTCTGTAACCTCCCACTGAGCCTATATAACCACCCACTTACGAACCACCTGCATACGCCTATGACTATTACCCTTCTAAAACTGAGAACTCGAAAATAAGTGATTAACGAAACCTTTTTCATAAATAAATTCGAATTTCTGATATATACTGCATACTATTTTAACAGAATGAGCCAGCCCATTTAAATGTCTTTTTCTTCCACTTCCTTCTGTCACAGAAATTTTTGAATAAATAAAGCGTTATACTGATATATTGTAAGAACATATATACATAGCTCTTTCATAAACAGGTCCGGATTATGGCATAGACAAACAAGACAAATGTCTAGGGCCTGCTGTTTTTGAGGGGCCCAGGGCAGTAAGGACTCAAGGCTACTTCAAAAACGTTGCCAATCGACCGTCACCAGAGCAATATTTTTTATGGCGTCAGGAATTTCGGCAACGTTTTCCGAGAATTTTAGATTTTTTTTTTTTTGTATATACGTTGTATGCAAATATGCTACATGTACCGACTTTATTTTGAAAGTTTAAAATTCAAATTCCAGAACGGATTTAGAAATAGATCGAATTTAGCGAGCAGTTTCGTTGGTTCCGAGATCCTCATTATATACGGGTCCTACTGTAATTACACAAGCTTAATTTATACTACGCCTTAATCCGGCCCTGTTCACAAACTATAGTAAAATGATATCTATCACGTTTTACATTCTTAATCATAAATAAAGAAATGATTTTCAGACGAAATCATGATTTTAGAGGCAAAAGTTAGTATTTTATTTCTTTTCTTTGTTATTTCATCGTACAAAACAGCCAGAAATTTGCCAGACTGTTATTAGTGTAATAAGATCATAAACCTCTTATATACATGCAGTTTAATTTCTAAAAATTCTTATTCGAATGGTCAAATGAAAAAGCTGCCTAGTTGCAATTGAGGAAACTAACGGCGTATTGAGGAAAATCATTTTAACATCGGCTGTGTTGACTTTCGAGCAAAGCGAATAAATAAATTGCTTGCAAGGTTACGAAAGGACATTATAAACACCTTCGCCAAAGAAGTTAACTGTGTGTATGATTAGCTAATTGATCGAAGGTGTTGTCACTTTCGTGTAAGCAAATTTCTTACACCATAAGCCGGAACTCATCAACGTGACATTATTTGGCAAAAAATTAAGTGCATGTCTAACGAGTATCGTCACTCGCGCGCGTGTTTGACAACCGAGGTAACGCTGTAATATTTATTCTTTCCACCAATCCATGCTGCTTCTTTTAATGGGAATGGCATTGAGAATTCAAGCAGTAAATGTTCCGCAAGCTATGTGGTAAACCTACTGAATCATTTGAATACAAAGGGAAGATATAAATTCTGAAGAAGGTATACGGCTCGCTTATTGTCCCAAAAAATAGCAACAGCAATTGCGTGAGATATAAGGTGCCAAAATATTTTATTTATTTTATTGCACTTTGTGGATTCAAAGGAAAGTTAGGAAATATTTCTACGTAGACAACAATAAGTCTTTCGAAAATAAGTCATTGAAGAGCCTGTTGTTTTATCACTGCCATTTTTATGGTGTTATTTTTTTCCATACCATCTTAGTATCTTATGTTATTGTTGGTTATTTTAAAACCAAAAGAAAATCATGTTCGTGCCGATATGAGAATTTATAATCATAGACGTACACAGGAAGTTCATAAGGGGGGAGGTTATAGACCCAATGAGGTGGGGTTACTGAGCTACAACTCACATATTCCTATGTTAAATATACAAAATTTCATTGCAAAAAGGGGGGGTTACAACCCCATCAACACCCTACTGCATACGCCAATGTTTATAATCAAAGGCATATAAATAAATATCACAAAGCGCCTCCTATTTTAGAATACTTGAAGTGATGTTATTAAATGATGTACAAAGGTATCGATGCTAGAAATGATAAAACTATGGAGGCTTAGAATTGTCCAGAACCACATTTTTAACTTAAAGTTTATATTTCATGAGAAAATTGCTGCTGCCCTATTATTAATAGCCTCAAAATACATTGGATAACGAAATATGCACCTCATTAGTGTATTTTCACAAATGTTGTCAGTACACTAGTGTAAAACTTGTTCATTCTAGTGAATGTTTAAAGCATTTTAGAATAATTTTAGAACGCAAAATTAAAAATGGATTCCATAAAGTTTCTATCACATAAATTTAATGTTTTACACATTTATATTGTCTCACCATTTCTCTTTTTTTTTTTTTTACATCATTCGTTAAATTTAGTTTCATTGTAGAATTCGGAAATTTAGTATGCATGATCATGGCAATCGCAAACTAGTTCAATTTTAAATACGAAAATAATGTCAGTAATTGAAATATTAAAAAATTATAAACACAATTAAAATAAAAAAATATTCAAAAATGGTTTAGGAATTGGTACAATATTATTGAACTTATGTAGCATCTCACACATTATATGTTCAGTTTAATCACTGAGAAACAAATTCTCGACTTCTGTTCCAATAATCATCTTACTATTACAATTCGAACAACGTTTAGATCTATGGCTAAAATCGTGGCGTCTAGATCTTTCTAAATTCTCAAACTTCGAAAAGGAAAATAATATATCCCAAAAAAACAATATCACATCGAAAAGCGGGACAGGTGAAAACGTGACAAGTTTCGTTTTATGCTGGTAGAGCGCGATCATAGCCCGCATTCTAATAAATCATGAGTCCCTAATCAAGATGCCGGAACCCCCTTAAACTGCTAAAGTACACAGTTCCATTAATATTAATTATTTCGAACATTTTTTTTAGGCACGTGGAGAGAGAAAGGACCTTAATAATAATAATAATCTTATTTATTCTCTACATATACATATCATAGCATGAAGCTGTTTACATATTGTAGCAGTTCCCAGGAAAATATGGCAGTATAACAAGCCCAGGTTCATTTACTCATAAGTCTCATTGCACTACTCATACTGTTATCGAAAATTGCTATTTAAATTAGAACAATAAAACCATATTATCTATAATAATGACATTGTTATAAACTGTTTTCTGTTAGTCTCTTTCATCTGTATTTAATATGCATTAAATATTAATAAAATATAATTTTATTTAATATTATGCAAATTATTATCAATTAACTTTTTCTTTCATTTATTTTTTAATAATAGTACGATTCCAAGAAGCAAGACAAAGGTTATATAGTATCCTCTTCCAATAATTTTTCTCTTAGTCCTTTTTTAAATAAATTAATATTGTTCGAACTTTTTATTTCCATTGTTAAGTCGTTACACATCTTGGATCCTTTGTAATTAATATTGTTTCTTCCATTCTCTGCTCGTATTTGAGGTAAGTTTAGTTCATTATATTTCCTAGCTCTGTTCCTTTCACTCTCATTGTGTTGTAATTGTATCAATTGTACATGTTTGTTTTCTTTTATTCTTTCAAACATTTTGTTCAGTATGCAATATTTATGAACTTCGGCTAATAATAAAATTTTACGTTTTATTGCAAAATATTTCCAATGTTATTGATTGCTCCCAATTATTAATATTATTGCCCTTTTTCGTATATTATCCCAAATTTGTCTGTTCTTGTTTTCTAGATTTTCCCAAATACTACTGCAATATATTATAAGGCTGTGTATCAATGTATAATATAAATCAAGTCTTATTTTTGTAAGTATATCTTTATATCGTCTCAGAATTCCAATTCCCTTACTCATTTGGTTACTTATTTTATTTATATGGGTGTTCCAATTTCTTAGTTAATGTTATACCCAAAATTCTATTTTTTCCACAATCTCTATTCTCTTTCACCCAGTCTCAATCTTTATATTTTTAAAAGTAATCTAATTACCATCTTTTGCCTCTGGAAAATAAGAAGATGAAATACAAATTCAAGTCGGAGAGCAAGTGGATCTAGGGAGCCCCACCCCAGCCTCTGGTCAATTGCACTTAGAGTATCATTGCCCTTTTTTTTTTTTTTTGCCATTTATCAGTTTCAAAAAAATAAATAATAATAATAAAATAAATGAAATAAAAATATTTGCATAGTCAAAAATAAAAAGTTTTTTGCGAAGTAAATTTGAGCGATTATTAGAAAATGGATGATTTCAATCCTTTCAAAAAAATTCAGTTTTCAGGGGGCGGGTAGATTTTGAGAGGATAGGAAAACACAAAGAGACTTATTTCTTAAACTGTACAGTGTTCAATATAGCAACGAGGCCACCTTATGGGAATTGTTTGGGCTCCCAGTTTGTGGACACGTTCCTTTTGGCGATGTTCCTCCCACTGGGGGAACGTCTCCAAAAGGAAAAGTCTGCGTGACGTTAGGCGTAGATTTGTATGGGCCCGTGGGGCCCGACCCTTCCCCACCCAATAATTTGAAATAAATTGCAATTTTACATATATTGTAATATATAAATGTTCATAGTATGTGCTTGGGCCCCCTCCCAAAATTTTTGAAAACTCTACATTGGTATGTGTAACACACACTTGTTAACGTTACCTCGGGGTTATAATGTCGTATCCCAAGGTAATAAATAAATTTTGAGATAGACATCATATAGTCTGTGAGAAATATTCGACTAAACTTACAGGCCCTAAAAATAAAACCAGTTCCTGACTGAACAATGTCAATAAAGTCATTTGAATTTCATGTACATATGTGCTCTATATTTATATGTGCCAGACCAGTTAGCATGTACCTATTCCGTGCGCTCTGTACTTCCGATGAAAAAAATATGTATATGTATGTACACAAATTTTAAATAAAGGTAATGTGAAATTATTATAGACAAAGAGTGATGCATATAATATTATATAATTAAACTAAACAAATATAAAAACATGCCTTAAAAATGAAAAAGCAAACCTCTGTGCGAACGTTTCTTCAAAGTAAAACAAAAGTAAATCGATCAAATAGATTCTAATGATCTTTCAACTGAAGATCAAACTGAAGTGTCGACTGAAGATCAAAC
>QLNU02015360.1:157284400-157297016 GCA_006491805.2 Dysdera silvatica | reverse complement strand
AATATTATGAAAGGTGAAGTAAGTAGCGTATTTTCTTTAGTAATCGACGACCATATGCTTGAACATATAAGATCTTGCACGGAATTAGAAGCCTTTCGAGTTTTGGGTAAAAAATGGAAACTAACAAAAAAAAATTGAAAGCTTTCATTGGAGTTTTATATGGACGGGGAGCATACGAAACAAAAATTTGAAAGTTTCATATTTATGGAACAAAAAATGGGGACCAAACTTCTTTGCAAACACCATTCGCTTTGATAAAAAAGTGAGAGAAGTCAACGTCTACAAAGCGATAAATTTGCTTTAGTATCAGCAGTATGGGATAGGTTTATTGATTACTTGGTGATAAGTAAGTGATAAAATGTAAGAATCCTCATTTAGGGATCATGGTCCCACGTACTACATAAAATGTACTACACAGCATGAAATTCCTTTTGTAAGAAACTAATTTTTCAATAAATAAAAAAAAAAATTTTATTATTACGTATTTTTTAAAGACCAGTCATTTTGGCTGGTTTTGGTAGAAATAGCTTCGTCTCAAGTGTCGGTAGTTCTAGTGTTAAGGATAAAATATAAGCTACTGTAGAAAGGTTAAAATGCACGATAAACAAACACACAGGGATGTAGCTCCTAAACGTAAAATTTTCGATATATGGATAAACATAAACACGAAGTAATATTTTAAATCTTTATTAGTTTTAAATTTTTGAAGATCATGTATTAAGAAATATCGTGTTATAAATGTTAATTCATTGATGCATTTAGTATAAGAGAAAATCCTACTATAACGGTAAAGCCTCCGCGTGGGTAAGAGGCGCCTTTGTGTGAAGTTATATTTCTGCGCCCCCCCTAAAAGAAAATTTGCAAATTAAAATGAAATTCATTTCAAGAATTTTTTATTTGCTTAGAATACAAGCATAATTTATACGTATAAATATAGAAGCTACAAATAATCTTTTCCTCAGCTATTTCAAAATAGCCAAAATAATAATTTTAGATTTTGGTACAGACCTATACCAGCTACTATGATAGCAGTCAAGCGAAATGCGAGCTTGAGTCACTCAAGGCTCATTCAAACTTCATCAAAACGCAAGGCAACATCAAGGCTCATTCATCAAAACGCATATTATATAATGCAAGCATCAAAACACAAGCACGTATCCTGTCAGCTTGCATAATGAAAGTTGGCGAGTTGTTACGTGTTACTCTTTTCTTTTTTTTTTCTCATTTATCATATTGAAGATTTTAATCAGAAAAAAAAGCTTTTTCAACTACCATATTTATTTTTGCAGGGAAAACAAGTTTTTCTGAAACCAGATTATCATAAACTTACCTTATTATGAACTATTATATGGGGAAAAAAAGAGAAAGTTACGTTTAAAATGTAATGGAATCTGTTTTCATATTCGCTTTTTAGCTTACTCACTCTCATATTGTGCTATAAAAGTTGTTAGACATTATGTCTGTAAAGACTATACCTTTACGGCTAGGGCCTTTCCTGGATGGGGTTCAAAGGTGCCCCAGAACTTCGTGGCGGACAAACCTAGGGACTGCCGCAAACCATGTATTATATTGTCATGACATTAGAAACTCATATAATAGAGATCTTTCTTTCTCTCTCTCCCAAGGTACAGCCACTAATGCGTGACAACTGTCTGAAACTATATGTGTATAGGCATAAAGGTAAACACTGCATAGCGAATTTTTAATTAAACAATATTAAATTAATAAGGAAAGTGATGTTGTTTTTGCACCTGGGCGGCTAACAACCCATGTATGGCCTTTTTTACGACTATAAACTTTACCTTTCCTCTTGTTTTGCCTACTAAATTTTGACTATTATGTGATTAGTATGATTAGTTTAATTATTTTTTTACTTCACTTTTTAGCTCAGTGGAAATTTAAGTAATCTTAGAGCATGATCGAAATTTTATAAAGGAAATCATTGAAAGCTAAGAAAGGTTCTTCGATGTTAAGGATTGTCACTTCCAGAAAAATATATAATATATATTATATCCATAAAATATTTGTTCCAATTCTTGTTAAATAGTTCGAAATTGGTGCACTATTTTATTATTTAATTTTTATCAAAAACAAACAAACCGAATATTAGAAACAAGCACCCTTTTATCCTCCATATACGTATATTCGTGAAACTCACAACAAATCAATAATAGTAATCAGTTAACTCTACAATAAGGGTACATGTAAAATATTTAAGCAGATCATGTTAAACGAGGTTTGACATTTTGTGTCATATATTTGAATCATATATAAAAAAAAAAGTTTATAAAACTTAGCACGAACGCATACAACACAGCAGTTGATATTATTTAGTAACCCTAAAATGATTCAACAACAATGTGAAATAAATATATTCATGTTCTCTGGGTTGAAATTTAGAAGTTCAATAGCCGCCACTTTTTTTCTTTTTTCTTTTTTTTTTTTTTAGGCGTGTGTGTGTGTGTGCACACTGATAAATTGAACTTATCTCAGAGATCGCTTGCTTGTGTCCATGAGCGTTAACCAAATTCAATCTAATGTTAATACTCGAAAATCATCACATAAATTAATGGAAAGTGCCAGATAAATTAAGCATTTGAAAATGTTCTTTTTGCTCTTTCCTCTATTTATATAATGAAGCCTCATTCGAGAAACGGGGCAGAAATCATAAGCAAATGCTTTATTTAGCAGGGATAAAATTGTTCACGATTTGTGCAACATTAAATACAATAGTGGTCGAAAGTTCGAGTTCAATGAACACGGCGCATTACTTTTTTCTCTGCACCCGAAACAAATGCTAAAAACTTTCTAACCTTAGAATATTCTTTTTAAAAATTGTAAAATCAACTACGTAAGTGGAAGCTAGCAATGACTTGGCACACTGTAAAAAAAATTAGACTCGCTTAAAGAAACGAAAAATTACAAATTAAAGTCATGTACGGAACATTTGGGTGGGAGCTATAGCCTCCCCTTCCTTAGACCTGGAGACCAGGTACGTCCATGCGCGTCCATATGGGGGGAAGAGGGGCCTCGAGCCCCCCCCCTAGCTGTTCAAAAAGTTGTTTCGTCCGATTCTGCTATGCATTTACTTTTATAATTTGTACAGTCACATTTTAAAATAAGGTACTTTTTAGCTCATTACTAATTGTCAAGCAGTATCAATTATTTTTGTAGCGTTTTGGTATCTTGTACATTCACTAAAATTCTCGACAGCTTTGAGAAGGAGGTAATAATTTTTCTCAGTCCATCCCATTTGAAGTACTCGTCAATGTTTCTCAGACCACTCCCCCCCCCACATTGAACTACTCGTATGGGCACCCATAGGTACGTCAATATGTGAAACATTCTATACATTGGGGAAAAGCATGAATGAGCGCATGCAAAATATACGTGTAGTTGTAAGTAAACTTCAAGATTTTCATGTTTAAAATCCAAATAAAATATGTATATAATATACAAATATATAAACATATATATATATATATATATATATACAATTACTGTTTAATAACTAGATGATAAATATATATATCATGTCACATATCATATGCATGATATGTATCATATCATATATATATATATATGATAAATACATATATTAATATAATTGACGTAGTTTTTAACACTAAAGGGTCTTGGGGGAAAAATATCGAATTATTGAATCATGTTATTATATTACATATTCACACAAAAGCAATATGAGCGCGATACATATAAGCATGATGAATGCAGGGCCGTCTTAACACGTGGAGGGCCCAGGGATCGAATATTTTTGGGACCTTTTTTACACTACTAAATTTTCGAATTTTTGAAATAAGAAAAATATGATAAATAATAAACACAAGCACACACACAAACTTTACCAATATAGGGCCCTGCATGAGTCAGGGTCCAGTTGGCCCACCAGTTCAGATTGCACTGAATGCATGACTACTATATAGAAAATATCAACGCATGTGTAGGGGAAACTGTCCAGTATATTCTCGAAAATAAGTTTCATTTTCTCCAAAATTTAATTATAAAACTAAATTGAATATTATTTTTCAAGTGACAACATACCCTTGGGTAGCTTGTAATAAAGCCGATCTGCCCTTTGTCCCTGTCAATTTTGCGAAGAAAAGTCCAGTTTCATTCAGACGTCTGTCTGAAGTTTCTTCACCATCGGATAATAAAACAGAAACTAAGTAATGATAGCCTGCATAAAAAGAAGATGAACAAATTAAATCTACACCTGGAAGCTTATTATGTGTTCGTGTGCAATTTTGTTAGATACGTTAAAATTAGAAACAAAATATACATATCTTATATTTTACGGAGTTGGATTGTAACTTAAACTAATATGAAAACAGGAAATATTGAAATCTGTTTGATAAAACTGCTTTTATGTGACCAACAGTCATTCGGCATTGTTCGGCATTTCGGTTTTACTTTCGCGTTTCCAGAATTTTCTTCGGATTCTTTGAATCGGGATCGTGGAGAGCGTGAATCCTACAACAGCTGTTTTCGAAATACCAACTACGATATTTATTGTCATGATTTAAAATCTAAAGTAAGCACATTGAGTGTAAACGTAACATCACTTCCTAGCTTCAGCGATGCCTGGAAAGGCTATATTAATCCAATCACATTAATATCCCCGCCCCTTTTCCATTTTTCAGGTAGTTCACATTTCCGGACTATTTTATTCCGATTGGAAGCGTTGCCGTCGATAGCTAATATTAACATAAAATGGCAGCACTTTGTGTTCAACAGGAGTTTGCTCCAGTCGTTTCTTAACGAAGGACAGTAGCGTCTGTTTGAAACGAGTCGAAACACTCGACCGAACATCAAAATCTACGGTCAGTAACGTTGCTACCAATATTTAATATTGACATTTTTTTACGACAAAATTTGTTTGCAGGTTTGCTGTCCGAGATTGAATGGGATATCATTGATAAAGAACCACTAGCTTTAACATGAATTTCAAATCACTATACGACCAGACTAACTGGGAATTAAATCAAGCTCAGAAAGCTCGACAGTCCTGGATGAAACCCTTGTATTTAATCCCCAATATTATTTCTTAAATCTGTCATCTGTATCTTTGTAAACGTAATTAGTTGTATAATTATTAGTTAAGTGATACCAAAGTATAGCGAAAAAATTGTATCGAACCTAATAAAATGTAAAGTAATCGAGTGGTCAATAAAGTGTAGAGTGAACTTAATCAAATGTTGGGTGAATTTAATCAAATGTAGAGTGACCTTTATCAAATGTACAGTATATACGTGTTCAACTGTGAAGAACTTTATACTGAGGAAAGAAAGCAACAGTTCAGAAACTTCTCTAACATTGGGGAAGACCCATATTTCAATATTATGGACGCGAAGAAGTATCCCCTCCCAGTCTGTCCGGTTGAGGTAGGGAGTGCATTATCTATGAAACTGAATGTAAGAAATTAATATTTCAGATAGTAAAATAAGTAAAAATAATGTTTTACATTTCAATATTGCATGTAAGAATTTGTAAACCAGAAAATGTCAAAGACACTTAAACTTACGGCAGAAGGGTTCGTGGCGTCCAGTTTCAAGAAACATAGAGACTGGATCACGACTTGCATATCTACTCCATTCATCGGCTTTGAAACCCATAGGCGCACATTTTTCCATATCAGATCCACATCCTACCCTACAGCGGCCACTAGAAAAATTGCTGTATGAATCACAAGCAAAACCATAGTAGGGACAGTCCATATTCACGGATTCTAAGAAGAGTTCAGGAGCTGTGGTACTTTCACAATTTCTTTGTATAGCCAAATCTGTGGGAGATACTTCTTTTTTTTAAAAAATAGCAACAACTAATATTTACAAAAAATTTACAAATGAAACAGCCTCGCGTTTTGTGTAACATTTATCTCGGCATATAATCATAAAAGAAAAAAGAGTAACTTTAAATAGATTAACATAAAAACGTTACAAGATAATAAAACATGAAGTATACAGAAATGGCTTTTATAAATGGCACAAAATATGTAATGAAATAACACCTTCTATAATTGAGCTAAAATGTTATAAAACTTTATAAAAATTATAACTAAATTTGTAAATTTAATTTTGATATTCCGGTATCGGAGTTTACAAAAGTGTAAGGTAAACATTGCGTTATTTCTTCTTAATACTAATGAAAAATGAGATAAGTAGCTTAAAATCAAATTTGATCATGAAACCAGGCGTGTGATGAATAGATTCGTTTACATTTTTTAATGGAGTCGAATTATTTCTATAAAACTTAACATAATCCTCGAAAATTTATTAGTCTTTGAATTTTTGAAACCTTGAATAAGATCAAAAGCGACAGTTTGATAAATGGATCTTAATGCAAATTGATACATTTAAGGAAAATGGTAATCTAATCGTTATATGTAGAAAAACAATGTTGCACAATTATTTCATAGAAGCGACAACAGGTATAATTCTAAGTTTATAAATAGTAAATGATTTAAGAAATTTTCATCACACTTCTAGGGAAGTACGGGCTTTTTTGGTCAAGAACTATAAGTATTTTCCCCTCGGCCGCCCAGTAGTAAACGCATGCCTGAATATCATAAATAAAAACAAGGAAAATGCATATTTCGTTTAAGAAAAGGTTGACTGATTGAAATTAAACGAAAATTAATGATTTATATCTGTACGAAGAAATTATTAATTTCAATAACCTTAAGAGAATGAGAATAATAATCTTTCTAAATCATATCCAGTTCAATCTGCATAGCTACTTCTCTGGCTATTTAGTGTAAGAGTTGTTTTAGAGGAGGGGGGATATTACATACCTCCATACTTTTCCCATGGTAAACAACCCGCTCGTCTCCACCCTGGTGTTGGATAAAAGTCTACATGTCCAGTGGGCTGGTGCATAGTCGGAACTGAAAATGCGTAAACATGCGATAATTATGAAAGGGATTAAAAATAGGAAATATTGAAATGTTTAATCTCTAGAAATATTTAAATCGATATACGTATTTACAAACAATAAAAGCATTGCAAAAGTTGGCTCCATAAATACCAGAACATCATTATAATCTAGCATATGACTTAAATATAGCATTTTTAAGACTGGAAATATATTGTATATATATATATGCACATTACCAGCGGCGGATCCATCAGTATGTATAACATCTACAAATGTTGCGTCAGTAGGATCTAACCGAACCTTTTGATCAGTATTTTCAAAATATGGGGCTGCTGGATCCAGGCCTAGAAAAGATTTAATTTTCCTAAAATTTGGCAATCGAACATGTTTTTTTTAACTATAAGTCTCTCGTTGTCAGATGAGGAGAGATAAACGCTTATCATTATACAACATATTTTATATCATTAATGAAAAATCGCCAAAGCTTATATTTTATAAATATAATAAAAACACATACTAAACTCTCATACAAATATATTTAAAATATGCAAAGGAATATGGCATTATTATATATGTATAAGCAGTTCTTATATATTTTAATTAGCCTACTTTAGATTTTAGCAAAACGTACATTCAATTAAAATTTATTTGGATTAATAAAACCACAAATTGGTATTAAATTTGCCGATCATTTTTCGCGTAAGTGTAGTTGTGCGTAATGGATTTTAGTATAATAATTTTTAATGCTTTTGTATAATTTGTACATAACATTATAATGAAAATAGGCCGGAAATAAAATATTTTAATCATACGTTTCACCCTACTTATTTACACCCATTAAGTACAACTAAATGAAGTCAGAATGTTTTTTTCAAACATATCAGAAAAATATAAAACGGTGTATTTTGGAATAATGAAGAAAAGATTGACCAATTCTCTAAACCTATGATGGCCAGTTGTTGTGTACGTACGGGCCAATATATGATTTGTGTATTGATATCGCGGGCCGCATACTGTATCCTGTTTTGACAGTATTTAAGGATATTTCTTAGAATTATAAATGCCGGTTATTTCAGAAGAGTTGCTACAGTTACTTCAAATTGTCTTTGTAAATCATTTTCCAGATATAACAAGAAGGAAACCAAATGCAAAAATGCACAAAAAATTCAAAGTACTATTTTAATATAGTTTCTATTAAACTATTAATGATATTAAAATTTAGTTCAAGTTAACGCAGACAACATGGGTACTCATGGGAAGCAAAATGTTAACAAAAGTAAATTTTTACTGATGTTGATATTTCTAAAAAATTCTGGATGTGGTCATCAGTTATCATTATTATATCGTTCATTTGTGTGCAGATGGTATTTAAAGAAGTATATACAAAACAAAAATCAATTTGAAAAAAAAAATCGAAACAATCCAAAAAGTTTTGGCTCCTCAATAAAAACTAAAAAAGAACACCAAATTTAATGTTATAAAAGAAAAATATTATGTACCCTATTTGAATTTAGTACATATTATATTCACACACACACACACATATCCTATCTGGATTAAGAATGTTATGATGCATCCCTTATTAAATTAATTTAGTGCTTCTCTCTCTCTCTCTAGAAAGAGAGAGTGTGTGGTATGTCTTCTTGTCCTGTGATGTGAGAGATCTATTATAAAAAATTTATTATCTAAGCTGTTACACGAATGTCGCAGAAACTTTAATATATTATGCCTATATTGCTGTATGCTCCAACACTTGATAAGAAATGCATTGCACTTTGCTTCTGTCCCTTTTCTTCGTTACCTGATAAAGATATCATAAGGTCACGAAGGGCCTCAGGCCTAATGGGGGCCCTTACATTTCCTGAAGTATTTAATGGTGTTTGACGTTTCCAGCGTTCCTTTTAAAGCATGAGAGGTTATTTTTAAGAGAACCTTTCATCAATAAATCTTTTTTATCAAGCTCTTCCTTCCGTGTCGCAAGGTATTATTATCCGGGTTGTAGTAACACGACGAAAGTTCATGATTTTTTTTTTCTTTCTTTTTGAGTAGAATTGCATTTTTGGACGTAAGTGTATCTGAAATCATTTGAGATTCTGGTTAGAACGCCTACAATTTATGCTTTGAAGCAGACAGATAATGTGAAAGAATATTCCATTGTCTTTCACCGTCACTTATTATCAATATACAGACTAAACAGTAGATACTGTAAAGAATACTAAAAATGATTTTAAAACAAATCAAGTATTATTTTATATAACTAAGGACTTATAAGTATTTTGCGGTTTGATCTCAACGCTTTCAATGCTTGCAATTTTAGCAACTGTATTCCATCCTTTGGTCAGTGCTTTTTAAAAAAACTCACAGTTGAATTTTGAGAGAAATTTTTCAATTGATACAGCTAACAAAAGACTATTTGAATGATTTATTAATTAAGCGATATATATTTATATATTTAAATATCTTATTGTAAAAAAAGATTCTCTACTGTATGAATGGTGTATTAATTAATTAATGCAAATGTTATGCTCCCTTAGAGTAATTCTTAAAAGATATTTCATTTTCCTTTCTGTGCTCAAATCTATAGTGATGTTAGTATTTGTGCCATCTTTGCAGGTGGGCCAACTGGGTCCCGACCCAAACAGATGACTCAAATTTTCAAAGTTTGTTTATTATATTAGTATACTATAGTATATTTTTCTGATTATAAAAATTCGGAAATCCAAAATTTGGTGCAAACAGGGCCCTCAAATGACTTAAGATGGCAGCGGTTAGTATAAACCTAAAACTTTGTCAACTTCTTTTAAGTTTACTAAGAAATAAATTGTATTCAAACCTTGATTTTGTCCATTTAAAATTTTTAGGTCCTACACTGAAAAACTTACAGAAAACTTATTTCCAGCAAACTCACAACTGTGAGAAACTAACCTGTTATCCTACCAAGACGTGATATCCTTTCGCCAACGTAACCTGCCGCATGAGCTCCTAAATCCAGACCAATGATATGAATATTTGAGGCTGATACTTTATATCGACGCTGGAAGGTAAAGAAAGCTTGAATCACATGAAAAAATTATACATTAGTTTATTTCAGTGTATACATTTAGATATATTTGGTTTCCTTATAGTAAGAGAAGATGGAATTGAATATTTTGTTAAATAAAAGCAAAAACATGTTTCGACTTTTAAATAGTAAATTATTTTTTCTGAGTTCAAAATGAAGAGGTTTAATCTTTCTGGATTTCCTTTTGTATGTCTGTAGGTGATGAATATCGTAATTAAGTGAATCATGGGTGCCCATATGGGGGGCAGGGGGCTCGAGTCCCCCCTTAGCCGTTCAAAAATTTGATTTGCCCTAACCTGCTATGCATTTACTTTCAAAAGTTTTATAGTCACATTTTAAAATAAGGTACTTTTTAGCTCATTACTAATTGTCAAGCAATATCAATTATTTTTGTAGTATTTTGGTATATTGTACATTCACTAAAATTCTCGACAGCTTTCAGACGGAGGAAAGGTAATATTTTTTCTCAGCACCCCCTAGAAATACTCGTTGATTTTTCTCAGCTCCTCCTAGAAGCGCTCGTATAGGCGCCCATAACGTGAACGTATCTTACATGTAATTCAAAAAAGTACCCCAATCGTTCAATGATCATGCATAACGCCTTCGAGCCTGCTGTGTTTGAATTTAACTCCAAAGTAAGCTTGGTTGGATGTAATTGTATCGTGGGGTGATGTCAGTCGTCTACCATAATGCCCCAACGCCGAGCGACTAAAAATATCTGCCTTTATCTGGTGGTCTAAAGTGTCAGCCACCGAAATAATTGCATAACCCAAAACGGCGAACGTGAGAAAAAATATATATAATTCAATGCCACCAATATGTTAAATGGAACAACGCAATATAAACAAGTAGTTTAAATTTAATAATATTCGAATATTTATAAGTTTAATATATATATATATATGTGTGTGTGTGTGTGTGTGTGTGTGTGTGGCCTGCAAAAGGGTTGCTGGTATCTAACTGGAAGGAGACCCACACGCTGAACGTATGTGACGATGTGTGGAACCGGCCGGGCCAGTAACCTAGTGTCCTACCCCGCCTTCAAGTGGTGCAGGCTGAGCTTTCTATTTATGTGGCAAATTAATATTTGCTGCACGGATAGAAAGGCGGAAGGGGAGGGCTAATTCACCAACCCGTCTAGCCAGCGTGGTGAAATGATGGCTAATTCCTCCAATATGCTAATACACCAAAAACCATGGCCCCTAGTCTCCAGGTGCTGGAGTGCTCCTGATCAAGGCAGCGGTCAGTGTGGCATGAAAGCAGGGGGTGCTAAGAATCACTGGAATGGCCCAGGCTGCCGTTTGTTATTGACCTTGGCAACGTATAATGGACGATCCCTTGCTTCTGAAGCAAAACTTCAAGAATTGGAAGAAGAACTTGACAAGATCAAATGGGACATTGTAGGACTCAGTGAAGTTAGAAGAAAAGGTGAAGAGTTGGTGGAACTTAAAAGTGGACATTTGTTTTATTATAGAGGAACGGAAACTGGAAGAACAAGTGGTGTTGGCTTCTTAATCAACAAAAGAATTAAAGACTGTCTTCTGGAAGTTGAAAGTACATCAGATCGAGCAGCGAGGCTTGTTGTTCAACTAACCCAGCGATACCAACTTCAAATAGTACAGGTATATGCACCAACATCAAGCCATACCGACGAAGAGGTTGAAGAATTTTATGAAGAAATTGAAGGATTGCACCAAAGGGAAACAACATATCAAAAGCTTATCATGGGGGATTTCCAATGCAAAGAATTGGACAACTAGGAGCAAGGAGAGACATGGGTTGGTAAATATGGATATGGGGAAAGGAATGAACGTGGCGATCAACTCATCGAATTTGCAGAAGCTGAAAACCTTAGCATCATGAATTCATTTTTTAAGAAGAAACCGCAAAGAAAATGGACATGGAAACACCCAAATGGGGGAACTAGTGAAATTGACTATATCCTGGCAAACAAGAAATCAATTATTGAAGATTGCAGTGTACTGAACAGATTTAATACTGGAAGTGATCATCGAATGGTGAGATGTAAAGTGCACTTAAATACTAAATTAGAACGACAGAAGCTCATTAGGAAACAAGTAAGTAAGAGGGTGGATCTAATGAAACTGAAAGTAAATACCGAGGCATTCAAGTTGGAATTAAAAAATCGCTTTTCTGCACTGGAAGGACTTATTGATGAAAGTGATATCTCAGAAGCAAATGAAAACATTGTTAAGACAATAGTTGAAACTGCTGGGGAAATTGGTGGTGTAACCTGTAAAAAGCACAATAGCAAATTATCTGAGAAGACGAAACAGCTCATGAAAAGGCGAAGAGATATGAAGGTGGACAATCGAAATACCAGTTCCAGGATTGAGTACATAGAACTTTGTAAAACTCTGCGCAAAAGCATGAAAGAAGACATAAGAAAATTCAACTGTGAGCTAGTAAAGGAAGCCATTGAAAATAACAAGAGCCTTAGGGTTGTTAAAGGAAGTTTATCTGTTGGGAAGAAACACATCATTGCATTAAAAGGAGAGGATGGCACCGTAACAAGAAATAGGGAAGAAATACTTAGAAGAGTTGAAGAATTCTACAAAAATCTATACGAAAGTAACAGTGAATTAAACGAAGACATTGAAATAGTCGAAGGAATAGCTCCTAAAATCTTAAAAGAAGAAGTTT
>QLNU02015360.1:157247386-157277486 GCA_006491805.2 Dysdera silvatica | reverse complement strand
ATTAAACGAAGACATTGAAATAGTCGAAGGAACAGCTCCTAAAATCTTAAAAGAAGAAGTAGCATTTGCAATAAAAAGTATGAAGAAAGGAAGATCCCCTGGCGATGATGGCATTACATTAGATATCTTAAAAGAAGCTGGAGAACATGTAGAAGACATACTTGCAAAATTCTTTACCAAATGCCTCAACAGTGGTAACATACCAAACCAATGGGATTCTGCAACAGTAATTCTTTTGCATAAAAAAGGTGATAAAGAGGATTTAAAAAATTACCGACCAATTAGCTTGTTACCTGCTATTTATAAAATCTTCACAAAAGTGCTAACACATCGCCTGCAGAAAAAATTAGATGCAGCTCAACCAAGAGAACAAGCTGGATTTCGAAGTGGATTCAGTACAGTGGACCATATTCAAGTATTAAGAGAATTAATTGAAAGAACACATGAATATGAACTTCCATTGTGTGTGGCATTTATTGACTATGAGAAGGCCTTTGACTCTATTAAAACATCAGCAGTCATCAACTCTTTAAGATCAGCAGACATCGAGGATGTGTACATTGACATGGTGAAATGTGTGTATAAAAATGCAAGTGCAAAATTTCGGTTAATGCAAGTTAAAATTTCGGAGAGGTGCATGCTTGGAATAACTAGGAGAGATCGAAAAAGAAACACTTGGGTGAGAGAGCAAACTAGAGTAGAGGACATCATTGTTAAAGTAAAAGGACTGAAATGGCGATGGGCTGGGCATATTGCAAGAAGAACTGATCAACGATGGACAACAGAAATTCTGAACTGGATTCCAAGAGACCACCGAAGACCTAGAAAACGTCCTCAAACTAGATGGGTGGATGAAATAAGAAAAGAGGTTGGGGTGACGTGGAAACGAATGGCCCAGGATAGACTTGTGTGGAAAGCATTTGGAGAGACCTTCATCCAGCAGTGGATAGATAATGGTTGAATATGATGATGATGATATATATATATATGTTAGGTTTATGCTTAAATGTATTAGCTATAATTACGTATTTCGTGTACTAGTTAATTAGGCAAGTGTATCACTCCATTTATAGAAGAAAGTTACAAGTCACAAATTAATACTTTTCAAAACAGCAGTTTAAAGATTATAGTTATTTTCAAATCGACGTAATTATTAGTTAGTTCAGTAAGGATATTATATTTTACTGCAATAACTAATAGTTACGTTCATTTGAAAATAACTATAATCTCTAAACCGCTATTCGGAAAAGTATTCATTTTCGAGTTGCTACCTTTTATTATAAATGGAGCTTATCCAGTAAAGGATTTAGGGACTTGCCGCTTCTAGAATCAGGTTGTATAGCCGGTCTCTTCTTCCCTTACGAAGAGTGGAATACTTTTGAATCAAAATTCACATGCCTACGGTATCCTTAACTTTCTATATATGAAGGTAATTTTTCACATGCTTTTTCAAACTAATAGTTTAACAAATATTTTTACATAATAATTAATGACATATAATAACTAACAATTAATTTTTGTGTTTTCATCTGTCTCCAACAACAGGTGCTGCTCCTAGGTATATACCTTGTGTACCTACTTAGAAATTCGATACAGAGTATAGCTCAGGAATTTCTCTTCACTTGTTATCTTTTTTATTAAGGAAGTTTGAAATGCACTAGAAACAGTATTTTGTCTATCTATATTCGAATTAGCCGTTCATATTTCATTTATATTGTCAACTTACTTGTATATAATCAATAAAATCTGATACCACCAGTCCCAAAACTCTAGTGTTAGCCACGGCTTGAGGATATGTTTGGGATGCTCCTTGGCGCCAATCAACAGAAATGACGTTATATTCATCGTAGGTCAATAATTCCCGAATAAGGTCCTAAAACACCAATGTAATTTAATTAACTTTAAGACAAGGTAAAAGCTGTAAATAATAATTTGCCAAAAAGACAAATATGAAATAAATAAATAAACAAATAAACAAATAAATATATGTATGTGTAGGTTTGAAAACAATTAAAAAATATTTTACAATATGTACTCAGAACAAATTATACAATAGTAATAACATTGTTTTTGAATAGTTTTATCATTAATGATACCTATATCACACCAACGTAATAAATTTGTAGTACCAGGTATTTAAATCCCATACCAATACCATTAACCACTGCCCAATATGTACCCATTTTAAATGATGCAAATGGAGTTGTTATAAAACACAGCATTTTTAACATTCCATTTAATATATAAATGAAGAATCAATAAATTTAGACAGATCATAGTTGGTCTGAATAAGAAAGAAGAATTGGATCTGCAATGTGTAGACATTGATTGGTGTTATGAGCCAATAATCATGGGTTAAACAATGTTTTAAAGATCCGACATTCCCCATTCAATGCAGACATTATACAGGAAAACCTGTTCGTTTATAACCATCCATGTGGCAGAGATTTAAACAAATTTTTTGTTTGAAAGAGACAAAAAAAAATAAAAATGGATGGTTATAAACAAACAGGTCTTCCTGTATAATATCTGTATTGAATGGGAATGTTGGATCCTTAAAATATTTTTAAACCCATGATTATTGGCTCATAACGCCAATCAATGTACATCGCAGGTCCAATTCTTCTAATTCAGACCAGCTATGATCTGCCTAAATTTATTGATTCTTCATTTATATATATATATATATATTTCATTCGGGCGAGTTGAATCTCAAGAAAGTTTAATTAATATTAAATGTCTTGAAAATTATATTTTTCAAATAACACACATAAAGTAATTGCACATGTAGATGCATTTCAGACTGTTGTATCATAATTTACTAGAATTTTACTTCCTGAACAAACGTTACATTTTATTTACCAAAAGAGCCATTCCTATGTTTTGTATTATTGTAATCTATGGAAAAAAAGCTGTTGATATAGTAGTAAACAACTTTGCATTATGATAGGCCCTAAGAGAAGGCCAAGCGAACATTTTGTTTCTTTCTTCACCATTCCCGCCCTAAGTTTTAGATATCACACATATACAGTTACATATTAAAGTATGTCCACTCTCCTTTATAAACAATAGAACAACTATTTTTGCCTCGTACTTGGAATACATTTTAACGATGTTCATATCCATTGATATAACATTTAAATGAAAAAAAAAAGCTGCAGACTCTTACCCTACCGTGCTAATTAATACATATGTATGTAACATTGCTTACTTTTCTGATAATTTTAACTATTATTAACTATTAATTTTAAGGATGTTTATTTTCGAATTTGGCAGCAAGTAATTTCAATTCGAATCTTTATCAAGGTGTTTTCCTCCTTTGTCAAACAAAGCTTAAGGATAAGAAAACCACGCCTACTAGAAAACAAATAATTGCAATAGAGTGTCATGCGATGATATTTATATAATGAACGATTTGTTGTAGAAGGTTTTATTTTATTAAAAGAAATTCTCTCTAGACAAAGAGCAATTCTAAGGTCAGTGTTCACGCTTGAGTGCCATTGACGGTTACACAGGAAGAGAAACCGACAAGGAACTTCACGAGATTTCTTTTTAAATACGGTAACGAATATAACACTTGTAGTCGCTATGCTGTATTGCTTCTATTAATAAATTTGACAAGACATGCTTTTGAATCGACTGAAACTCCCAATAAGCATTTGTCACAAAATGCATCATTTTCATGATCACTTAAGCCAACTTCATGAAAAGAATGTCAAATTCATGATCACTTAAGCCAACTATTCTCAAACCGTAGTACACGTATGCCCAGAACAACGCGCATGATATAAATATTCGCGATTTGTTTTTATTTCTTTGTTATTCTAGTTTATCAATTGAAAAATTATCTGTAAGGCTGAAGTAAAAAGTTACGGAGAAATGGTAACTCCCTGTCTTACGCCTTTACCAATTTTGATATTTATGGTATCTTTCTTTATGTAACCGAAATTTTACGCTTGCATTTTTATACACTCATTTAAACATGTCAGTGTCCACATCATCAATATTTGTTGATTTCAAGGAGTCGATGACGTCTCATGTTTGACCCTTAATACCCGTATATGGTACACTGTACAAAATCCATTTCGAAATCCAACCCTTGGTCGAGCTATATTTAATTTTTTCTGCATGCTATGTGTTAACACTTTTGTGAAGATTTTACAAATAGCAATTAACAAAATAAATTGTCAGTAATTATATATATACACACATACAGAAAAAGAGAGAATAAATTCTATACATCATTTGTCTTTTAAGACCATTTTAATTATTGAATGATGGAGCAAATGTATGATGAAACAAAAGTGAGCGTAAGAAATGAAACATTTGGTAAATTAAACAATAATATAAATCAACGTTTATTGGCGTAGTGATACCAGCGTCGATGTTATGGCGTGATTAGATGGTGACACGTTCGAAAGAAATTTCACCATCTAATCACGCCATACCATCGGCGTTGGTATCACTACGCCAATAAACGTTGATTTATATTGTTGTTTAATTTAATCTGCGTAGTGTTCGATTTATTTAAATAAATTCGGTAAATATTCAAAATATCCCATATCCAATATTGTGCAATATAATTTTTGTGGTGAAAAATGGACGTGAAACGAATTTTAAATGCAAAACTTAATGATATACTGAAAAAAGGAATTTGCAATATAGTACTCAAAAAATTAAAATATAAAATTCGTTGACTAAAACAAAAAACTGAATGAATAATTTTCAACTTTATAGTTGAAGGAAACGGCTCAATAAACTCAGTTTTAAGATATTTCTTAGTTAATATACTTTCTTTCATTCGGCGTCACTGCTGTTAATCTACATATCTCCTTTTCTATGTAATCACATGAAATAAAATATAAGCAACATGAATTGATAAAAAAGATTATTGATATTTCACGTTTCCTTCAGTTCAATTTTAACGTTACTAGTAATAATAATCAACTTGTTTATCCTATTAACTATCGATATTTAATACATATTTCGTTTAGAAGATTCTGTATTCTTTTCGCTTAAATTTTTTAACTATTTATTAAACGGTAAAAGAACCATTGAAAATGATTCTAATATAACATAAAATAATACAGTAGGAAAATTGTTTTAAGTTATGAAATTATTCAAAATGAATCAGCTGAAACGGGACTGGCTAATTAAGGTGACTTCCGAACTGCAATACTGCATATGAAGGACGAAATTCACTAAAATTTGAACCTAAAGTAATGAGCTAAGAAATCATGTTTTCTAGCTGTTTGTTGAAGGATAAAGTTCATAATGAAAACGTTAACATGTAAATGGTTATTAGTTTTATTATTATGCCCCTAATAGTATCTTCTGAGCTAACAAAAGTTCAAAAATTTTATGTTAAACTATAAGTAGAAATTGAGATTCATATAAGGAAATCAACAACGAAACTTCATCATTGGAAAACTTAGGAAGGTCTTCCCTTTCACAGAATTATTTTTCCTATCTTCCAATCATTTATCACAACCTATGTCAATAAATTAAATACCGTGAAATCTGACTATAACGATTCTCTTAACATCGGAAAAATATCCTTTAAGACAATTTGTCGTTATAGACGAAGTGGAATCAAGTTTACTTAATAATGGAAGTTGTTAAATTTGGGTGCAACATTATTTTTAATAATTCCACGTTAAACAAATTATTAAATAATGTTACAAATGAAGATTGTAAATGACTAACAGGAAATTAAAAGTCGTATTTGTTAAAGTAAAAGCAGTTATTGCTTCAGTTTAAAGACAAAAAGAATGAAGAATTTTCGAAAGTTATTTCAAGAGAAGGATTTTTTTTTCCCAAACTAGTAAAATTATTTTCTCCCTATTCTAGAACCATCTGTATTTGTGTATGCAATAATCTTCAGCCTTAATGAATTTTCAAGTCTTTATTGCTTTGAGAAATTTTGGGCACAGCATATTACCAAAGATTGTAAAGCGCAAAATTTTCGTTATACAGAGGTTTACTTAGAACATTATCGTTATACAGAGGTTCACTTAGAACATTATCGTTATACAGAGGTTCACTTAGAACGTTATCGTTATACAGAGGTTCACTCAAAATGTTATCGTTATGGAAAAGTTCAGTAAATATTAGTACTATAGGAAATCTTCCGGGACCAAGTAAATATCATTATATACTGGTCTATAATTATATACTGTATAACTCTGTGAACTGTGTATAATTTTTCATTTTATTAATCTCTCTGTATAATGATATTGCATTTGTTTAGAACTTTTATAACGTGCCTTTCTTCCCGCACCGATCAACTTTTCTACCCCTCTGAATCAGAATTCATAAAAACATGTTTCAATCCCAACAATCGTATAAAATAATTCAAAAGAAATAGTAAACTCGACAGGTACATTAACAAGGTTAGAATCACTGACTCACAACAGTGTCTATCAATAATATGATTAGAATTCACTGTGTCAGGAAATGACAGCTCGGAACTATATACAATATGTCCCACGATAGACCTTGAGAATAGAGTTTGCTGTGCTTCCGTTGTTTTGATACGAGTGTATTTCATAATGGCTATTTTGAAACGGTCAATTAGTTTTGGACCTTGCAAATAACCCCGATCAAAATCACGAACCTTCAAAATATGCCACAATAAAACCAAAAAATAATATTTGAATTGTAATGGCACACTATAATTATATGCAAATAATATTGTATCATTACGCCATCAATGCATCATTCTTGTATGCAACTTCTATATATGCTCACTGTATGTACCTCAGGTTAAATAAAATTCTTCTTCTTCTTCTTCTTATTATTATTATTATTATTAAAAATTGAGTTGAGAGGATTGGACTATTTGACTGTCACTACGAATACGTGTTTTTCCCCATAACATGACAGATATTAATACTTCTTTATTTTTAACTGTATTGAATAACTTTTGTGGAGTTCATCATAGTAACGTTGTTTTTTGCAAAGGCTTCACTATTTCTGTGGTTTCGACTACCGGGGTTACTTTCCCGAGAAGAAAAATCAGGTCAAGGTTTAGAGGTCACAAAAAGCCGCCTCTCACGTTCACAATGAACTGCCCTGCAGCACTAAAACACAAGACTTACCAAAAACTTCTTGAATATCAGTTTAAGTAATCAGTTTTTCCATATTATGGAAATCGTTGATATGCGACTAGAATTACAAAGCAAAATTTATAGGGGGAAGCTGGTTCAAAACAAAGATAATATATAACACGTGGAAATACAGTTTTAAGGATTTTCCCTCGTTTCGTTTCAGCTGTTGTCATAAACTTTTCTTTACAGAGACGAGAAAATAAAAGCTTATTGCCCTTTTTTAATATTTGCATTTCCGTTAGAAATTACATATTATTATGAGAGACGAAAGAAAAATTATTACTATTTCAATGTGAAAATATTCCAGAGCAAATCTAGTGCTTTCGAATTTATACGCGGTGATCTGCATCAGTGGCATAGCAATTCAAAACTTATGGAGGGGGCGCAAGTAGCTTTAAAAAAGATAATATGATACGGCAATTGAAAAAATAATGGGTTTTGATATCCAATAGGGGGTTGAGCTCACCACCCCTTTTCTGCGCTACTGGTCTGCATGCGGTTGCATTCTGCTTATTCTTTGATTTTATCAGACCAAGTTAAATAGAATTTTTATAAACACTTCATCGATACATTTCGATAAATTAAAATTTTTTACAAGTATATTCATGCCTTCCTTTATTTGTATTTTTAAAATTTATATTTGCTATTTTTTATAAATTTAAAGAAAATGCCAAACTTTGATTTAGTTATGTCAAAAATATATTCCGTATTTTATAGAATTCCTCCGCGTTAAAAGAATATATATATATATACAGTTAAAAATATGAATGTAAGTTGTATGTAGGAAAGAATCGCTCCGTTAAAAATCTCTTCAAAAGCACGGCCCAATGAACTTCAGATAAATGTTAACGAGAAGTTAAAGGCTTTATTCCCCCCCCCCCTTATGCATATGTAAATCAATACAGAAACTCAATGTATAAATAAACTTTTCACTGTGCAAAGTTTATTTTAAAGTGAAACCGTTAGTTACCCTTGCGTTTTTCATCTCTATAGATTACGTTCACGCCATGCTCTTTTAGGTCAGAGACATCTGTTTTAGCACAATTCATTACATATTTTAGCAAATTTTGAATTGTTTTTCTCTTTTCAATAACATATGAAATTATTTTCAAATCATCTAGATTAACAGTAGACACCTTCTTACATACTTTGCCGTACTAGCATTATGCAATATACTTCATGAAATATAAAGGCCTTAAAAATCCGCGACATTTCGCCATTTATGTGCACGTGACAATTTTTTTCGATAGAGCAAGATTAAGATTGCGAAAAGGAATGATGCACTTGCTGAGTTCTTATCGGTCATCGAAGTCTGACCTGAAAACGACCCTCAACTTTTCCCTTGTTTAAGACCCAACAACCCTAAAGCTATTCCTGGTTTATATAAGGACACTGAACTTGTACACTTTATGATATCTTTGATACACATATTTCATTCCTTAAAGTGTCCTTTTAGTTTGACACTTTGTCCACGCATTCTTTTGACGGAGGCCCTCAAATTTCTGTGGAAGCTAACGCTAGGAGAACAGTGAACGTTAAAAAAATAGTTTTCATAATATTATGGTTTAATATTAATCAACATCTTCAGGCAAAATTTCTTGCGGTTGTTGGGGTCATTTACAAAACTAAAATCATGGACATATAAGACAAAGATTAGTTGACAAGTGATTATTTACAATTGGGATAAATTTCAAATCAGCATTTGATGCATAAAAAATACGGTATCCCAAAACTTTTCATAACTGCCCTTCATACTTGGTTTCAAAGGACAACAATGTTATATTTGTGCTAAATTAATAATAGTTAAATTTGACAGTAATCAGTGCAAATGCTACAAATTAGGAAAAACTTACATATCGTCCCCTGAAAGCTTTTCGTAACGTACAAAAATTGTTTAAACTAAGCTATTTAATTATAAAATTTTCTCTGTAAATGTTGGGTGAACTTCAAAATAAAACATGTGCCTAGTAAGCAAAAAATATCGTTAGGGTGTATGTACATCTGCCAAATTAAATTTTTAAAGTGAATTATTTTCTAAAGATACAGTATATACCATGAAATTACATGCTTTCCATATAATTTTATGGTATTAATACAGGTATTAAGCAATTCAGCACTTATTACATAATTTAATGTTCACTTTATCTATATATTAAAGCAACGCTTTAAAGTTAATGTATCAGGTTTTAAATTAAAACACTAAACCTATTTGATATATTGGGTGTGTCTCGTATTCCTAATAAAATTTATGCATATGTGTCATTTTCAGCTTTCAATATGCAGTATCCATTGAGCCCATGTGTGTTATTGTATAGCTGCGTTTTTATGTTAACTTTTCATGTGAAGTATGAAATACGGTAGAATATGCATTGTTACTTTTCTATAACACGCTTCTTTATTACAGTAATTGACTAATTGTGATTTTTGTAGAGAATTTTATAGAATTTAAAATTTGATTTTTATAGAAGAACTCTGCTTACTTTATTGTAATCCATTAAAAATTTTCAACAATATCTTCTCCATAACGAACCGAGAAGGTTTCATGGGAAGAAAATGCTCCCATTCACCCTTCATTTTCGCTTTAAATGGTAGGAGGGACATACAATACAGGATTTAGCTCATTTGTGTAATTCCTTGACTTTTGTACGGCACCTATCTTATTATTACCTTTGCTCAGTCTCCAGTGCCGTATTTCCCAATAGGCTATAGACTAGGGCGGCAAAATTTTGTGTATTGAGTCTGATATAACAAAATCAATACCATATGATATAATCAGATGTTTTACCGAGAAGAAAGCTAGACATTATACTATGGGCTTAAATTGGGCGGGAGCCCACCAGATCCCCGCTCCTGTACATTTTCATTTTTGACGATTATTTAAATATTAGCCGGAACCCCTAAATAGACACTTTCATGAAAAAAGAATAAATTTGAGATTAAGGTCAAGCATTTTGTTGTCCAGAAAAATGAACATAAACAATTAATATGATTTATCGATTCTTTTGCAGCCATTTGATTTTTTAATCGATTTATCATAATATTAGGGCTCCTGCACATTTTTTGGTAGAAATTATTAATCCATGGTTATGCTTTCCATTTAAATACCAGTGTTCTATAGGCTTTTATTTTTTGCTAAAATTAAAATTTATTTCAATAAAATTGAATTTGATTTATTATATACAAAGAAGAGATAATACTTCAATATAAGTTAATATTGTTTAATGTTTCAATTTATGAGTTTGTTTTTCAACATATTTGTTGTCAATACAAAAGTTTTTGGCGTATATTGAATGTAACAATTTTTATGTTCTTACCACTGATTGAGGTGGTTGGGTAGGAAGGGGTGGCAGAAAGTAGCCTTGGGGTGGCAAAATGGTAAATCCGCCCATGTCAGTCTCATGGAAAAGCATCAGAACGTCTTTGCACCTTTTGTGTATAATTATACTAATTTTTCTAATGCATTGCACATAAATTAGCAGTTTACAGTTTCTTATATATCTGTATTCTCGCCCCCCCCCCGATCAAGACAAGGTGAAATGACTTCTCGGAAGATAACAGAAAAAGAATACAAACCTATTTCTGAAACTGATCTGCATCAATCGTGTCATAATACGCCAAATTTCACTACTATTCTTCGAACTTTAGTCAATGAACATTCAACAACACCCCAAAAAACGATACTAACATACGGTAGCATCTTCAGTAAATATGGCTGTCTGAGTTTTTTTTCCCACTCAGCTCAAAATTTCGCTAGAGACATAACTATATCGAATCACCCAAATATTTAAACCAGTTGTCAATGTGTTTTTTCCCCAGACAAAATTGCGATATAGGCTCGATGGATAACGCTGTTCCACCTTCGCGATGTTGCCCCTTTTTTATACTAATGTTAGCTGACGTCTTGGTCCTGATTCTGTAAAGTCCTAACGTAAAATAATGTACATGAAAATTATTTCATTAAACAATTTAAATTTTTTTTCCAGCACTCAAACTCTATCGGACCTATGTATCAAAATTAGACGCTTGTGTCAACTCAACGCTTCATCCTGCTCTATATCGCAGTTTCTCAAATGAGGCTACATAAAATAAAGCTTTGTTTTATAATGAATTCAGATAAATGTACACACTAAAAATTATTGTACTACACATTGATCCTACATAAGTAATGCCCATGAAGCAACCCCAAACTGGTAAAATTACGATTTTTGAAATACATTATCTAATTTGTGGAGAGCCTTGCAATAAGTTTTTGCTTTCTGCTCTCCTCCATTTCTAACCTATTATTGTTTAGTATTTTTCGAATTTAACCAAATGTCAAATGTATCGTCAAATTGATATCGTAACAGATGTATCAACAACCATTGTATATCAGTTGAATAAAATTATTTCTATTATTTTCTATTTTGTATACCTGTCTGCCATCAATGCCTGCCATACAAGAAAATGTGTCAACGTTTGAACACAGTTTCATTCATGTAGTCTGTGTTGCTAACAAGCTTGCTGCTTGCTTTTGATGACTCTTAGTTCACGATGTTGTATTGCTTGTCCTTCTTAGCTCCAAACCTGCTTCCTGTAGAATATTAATACAAGGAAGAAATTCAAAACCACAACCTGGCAAATACGCTTTGAAACTAGACAACAGCGCGTAGGCGTCGTCGGGAACCGATTATCTGTTGCAAAGCAGGATTTTCTCAACTGCGGAAGTTTTGCATTTAGAAAAACTTCGATGAAGATGATAGCGGTAATCGAAATTATTACACCAGTGTAAGAACTGCCGTATATTTTATAGCAATGGAAGAGTGGATATTTAATTTTTGATGTCAAAATCCCAAAAAAGTTACTGGAATGATTTTTAATATAAATGAAAGGTGATCTCGATTAAGATATCACAGAAAAAGAACAATTTCGCTACGTGTGCTAAAAGTTTACCCAAGGCTATACAATTAAAATTATAGAAGCACCATTCGTATATAAATTACATATCGTTATATTATATTTTTTGCAATTATAAAGCTATGATTATCTTCATAAAATTTTCTCATACAATTCTGTTTCGATTCTATGTTATTCAAACAAAGGAAAATTTTCATTTTTCCTCATTTAAAACTTTACGGTAAACTTTCATGAAGCACGTGATCTTATATAATTGAAAAAAGGAGAAAAGTGTATATAACTGGTAATTGTAATTTTCAAATAATATTTTTGAAGTCTAGTGATATATATATAATATATAAACTAGTAAGTACATTTCGAAGGGCTAAATTCATGGGAAGTAAACATTTTGCATGAATAAAAACTATACCATATTATAAAAATAATCGTTAGGACCAAAAATGAAAGCCAACTCACCTTCACCCAGTCTTCATAACCATTTCCTTTAAATCCATGAATAATAATTTTGACCTGGTGTTTGGAGTCAAAGTCAGATTGCGCAAATGTGGCATTTTTTCCTGGGCGGACTTTTTGGAAATCATCAGGGGACGATCGGGTAGCCAATAGGAACTCAGCATCCAGGGCATCTGGGTGAACAGGAAAAAGGCTTACAGGTCTCAGGGACGAAAAAAATGGCTCCCCAATAGAGAAACAACCCCATTGATCAAAACACCTGGTCAAAAGGCTATTTTTTCCTAAATATAAAATAAAATCCATTCGTTATATCAAACGTAGATATTTTAATTCAATGAATATTATTTTTGCTAATTATTTTCAAATTATATTTATTTGCTAATTATATTCAAATTATATTTATTTGCTAATTATATTCTAATTATATTTATTTGCTATTATATAATGCTATATTCGAATTATCTAATTATGCTATATTCGAATTATCTTTAAATTATGCTATATTCGAATTATCTTTATTTGCTAATTATGCTATATTCGAATTATCTTTATTTGCTAATTATATATCGGAATTATCTTTATTTAATTATGCTATATTCAAAACTATATTTGCTAATTATATTAATTTTAATAATAAATACTTCAAGAGAACTAATATATTTATCGCTTTAAGGGTATTACGCACGGTTACATGACAGGTTTCTTTGCTTTGAAGATAAGAAAAAATTGACAATGGATATTGGCAAGGTAAAGTGAATTGTATTGATATGTACATTTGACTAAATTTAACAATCCACTCACTTGGGACTAAGGTTCAAATTTCATTTACTGATTTAATTAAACATTCATGTTCATGAGAATTTTTATAAATAGCTTTTGGCAAAACAAAATATCACAAAATCGGAAATTTTGATTGATGAATTTTTTTGATTCAACGGGTGCGCTTAACGACATTTTTAACATTTTTGATATAAAATGATTTTTTTTTTTTAATTTTGGGTTTCTTAAATCTTTGTATGTATTTTATTTGATATTTTGCATAAGTTATCATTATGTTAGAGAGAAAGAGTAATATCCCCACCCCGATCGTCTCATTTATTTTTTCCATTATTGTTCTGCATTCTATTTTCTCCGTTTACTTTGCGTGGTTTTCCGTTTCATCTCTCTCTCTCTCTCTCTCTCTTTAATTCAAGATGTTTCTTCCTTTGTTTTCTTTATTAATTACGCCTTTGCATGCGCATTTTCAACATTACTGATTTATTGTTTACGCACGTTTTAATTAGCTGCTGCTATAATCGAACCACAAAATTAAGCAAATACATGAATTTGGTAAAGTCCAAAGCTATACAAGAATCAAACAAATTTATGACCAATGCTAATAAAGATAAAGAAATGAAACACGAGAAACAATGCAGTTGGCCCCACTTAATCGGGTTGCGGATTATCGAATGCCCCGCTTATAAGAATAAAATCTGCTAGAATCAAACTCTTTCTCAAAATTACCAATGTTCAATTTCTTCGCTTTAGCGAATATTCTTTACTGGCTATCCTCGAATACACGAATGAAGATGACAATCTTAGAATTAAAATCAGTGCTCAAACAAGGGGAAAAAAAAATATGTAGTAAGAGAAGTTTGTATTTACAAACGTCTTCCACACCCACCTTCTAGTTGTGTGAAGAATTTCAAGATTTCCCTATTGTGACGTAAGACGTATACTAAATTGTAAGTGCACCTTTGTAGTCCCTTTTTTTTCTTAGAATTTGTGGATGGGGGTCTTTTCACTTCTGACCAATTAGTCTAACCCCAATTGTTGGTTGCCAGTCATCCCATTGTAGATTGTGGAAGACCTTCTTGTAGCATTGTGGAAGACTTTCTTGTCGCATTGCGGAAGACTTTCATTTTGGATGAACCTTGAGTATATGCTACAGGTTAAAAGTTTTAGAGGCAATAAAAAATAAAGTAATCGCAAGTTGAGAAGGAGTTTCCAACACCAACGTAAGTAAAATCACAAATGCATGTTAGTAAACTTAAACTGTTTTAATCTTGAATCGTTATCTACACATTTGTCGCAATTTTCTCGAAGATGCCCAAAACTAAAACTGCTGAACCACCAAAATATATAACGAATCTTAAACTCTATCATTAATTGTACTTCTGAAGAAATACGACGAGGATTAACGATAAAATATATTTTTCTTTGACTGTAATGCAGTCTCATTTTAATTTATCATTTAAATTATGTATGTTTGATAGCTTGGAGGAGAATTTCGTAACAAGGCACAGCTTTCTATTCTTTTCATTTCTAATCTAATTATTGTAGAGTAAATCATCCTCGTATATAACTCATATGGTATATTCTCACTGTATGCACCATTCACTATGTACTTAAGGTTAAATATAATCATTATTCTTGATTATTATCAGTATACAAGCTTTCATCAAAAAACATATAGGTACGTATAATTTGTTTTGGTATATAGTATTATTCTTTCAGTGCTATTTTATGTTTATTACGTGTTTACTAGTGTACTAAGACATGCAAGTACATATGCAGCTGTTTGTCTCCCCTGGACAATCGAATAATATTTACTGGCAACCGTCAATATTCGTTTAAGTAGGACCGACTGTAGCAACTACTATATGCCAAAAATCAGAAACAAGCGTATAAATCAAAGCTTAACTCGTGATCTTATTACGTAGGATTGAAGGTTATCAGAAAATCAAACGAGCAGGTTTTGTACTTTTCTTTCGTTTTTTCCACATAAATTGCAAATTTGAAATTCAAATAACACGTCGATGCGCATTAGCCAATTTTAACATCCGTGTTGAAATAGATACTTACATTTTTCTTGCTTTTGAAAATTATCCTTTTCCTTTTATGAAGTAAATAAAAAAAAGAAAAAAGGCAAGCTTAAATTTATGTATCTTCCATACAAGGGGGTAGATATATTTATACACCTTAAATATTTGCTTATTATAATTCCGTTCTTTATATGTTTCAATATAGCATTGAAGAAGAAAATTTCTAAATAATTTGTAATTATTTTCAACCTTTGAGGATAACAATTCGGTTCTTAACATTTTTCAGTTAAGACAAATGTATTAAAGTCGGGAAATTTTTCTCATTATAGTCGGCGATGTGGCAATATTAGATGATAAATTGCTCACGAAGAAAAGAATGATTTCCCAGTGCCTGGTGGTAACTGAACGCACGACCTCTTGGTATCCTGCCAAGGAACTGCTGCATTTCAAACTTCGTCTGTAGTGAAGTTTTATATGATCTTGCAGAGAGAGCAGGATAATCGGTCGTCTGTAGCTCTATTAGAAAAGCCCTTGGCCTTACAACAAGGGGTCGTGGGTTCGATTTCCACCAGGCACCGTGAAGTCATTCTGTTTTTGCGAACAATTTATTATTTAAGACAAATGTAATTACAGTAAACTCTCGATTTTGCGGATTCGTACGGACTCTAAAAAGTTAGCAAACTTGAATGTTCATAAGTGAAAATTAACATTAGTTCTGTGGGGTAATTTTTGGTAAAAATTAATAAAAAAATATAATAATAAAATTAATAAACTGAAGATTCGTAAAAGCGTAAGTCAACTGTATATTGGTATTTACAAGTTAAAATTATGAAGTTTTAAAATATTTGATTTATAAAAAATCAATAAATTTAAAATAAATTAGAAATATCAGATCAACTCAAATTTAAATGCATAGAAAGATTGCAATTTTCATGCTAAAAGTCGATATTAAATTGAATTAATAAAAGAAACTAACTAACATGTTCCCAATAATTCTACAATATTAATTTTGGAATATCCTGAATTCTTTTAATTAAATTAATCTCAGCAAATATTTCGAAACGTTTTCGGTCTATGGATTTTTATATTATTATCAAATCTCTTTATAAAAGCAAAGAGGTAATCATTTTCAGAAACTATACTCAGGAGCACGTAGTTAAATACATATGACTCCCTAATACAATGCAATACAAACTTTATTCAAGCAGATGCAATTTGTAGTTACATTTGTAGTTAATGTTACATAATTAGCATTTACATTGATCGGCCTAGGCAACAATGAGTAAAGTCCGCGAAGCCTAATAGAGCCGGTTCAGAAGAACCATGTTGTAGGTTCGTACAGGAAAATGTTGTAAAATACGTGATCTGTTTAAATGGATATGTGGGTATATGAAAGATGACACAATGAACAATTTATATACCTAATTAAGAATTTTCTACAATTCTAAATTACTTCTAGAAGGAATTTTCTAAAAATTCTATTGGAAACAAATTAGTTTGCAAATACAGCAGCGGAAGAATTTGGAACTAATCTTTTTCTAAGTGATAGGAGACCTTCAATATCAAAGGTAGCAAGCAATGTATTTATTCTTAGTAATACTTTAATTACACAACAATGAAACAAGGGAATGAGAAAAGTAAGAAAGTATAATTTCGTAGTAATCCACATGGTCAAACTAGCATAGAGTGCTGATTATCAGGGACATATTAATTACCTCGAAGGATGTTGATGCCAGGTAGGGTGGAGTCACAAGTGTTGACATAATAAATAAAGTGAGAAACATTAATCGGATATGAGATAAATTATGGGACAAGAGACTCTGCCCCTAGAGTCCGTTAGATAAGATACAAATGAATTTCTGTCATGAGACTCTTCATAGACTATTCATAAGCTTTCACTTAACGTCTTAGAGTTTGTAAATTATTGATAAAATCTCCTTATTGAGTAAGCTCTTTGTTATCATGACAAGATCTTCTGCTTATAATCGTAAGGTTGCTTCATGGAGATTTTTTAGTTTATTAGAAATGAAAAGAATCAATGAGAATTTACATTTTTAATTCCCATCTATACCTGAGTACAATCTAATCGAGTAATGGTATCTTATTTTTTATCTATTCATCTCTGGAAAAAATATAAAGGATTCGTGTAAACCTTCCTAACAAATGAACAACATAAATATGTGCCAAAGTTGATAGATTATAAAATTTTCAAAGAAAGGGAAATATGTATATACATTTTTCCCAAATTTATAAATCACTTTTCCCTTTCTTTAACTTGGAAATTTTAAAATCAGTTAACTTTGATATGTATTTAAACAATCGGTTTATTTATACATATTTCTAAAGTGTATTTTTCCAAAGAAAGCAAATTGAATATTTTCAATCGATTGAAAGAAAATAAAAATTACACTATGACCAAAAGTTCGAACAAAGTTGTTTAATTATCCATAAAAGAATCATTAGCAAGTGAATGCACTCTTGTGAAATCAAATTCATTGATGGAATCAACTCCAAAGCATAAATTATAACAATTAGTTTTATGTAGAAAAGGGTTGTCCAACATAGGGCCTGAAGGCTACAATCCGATCCGCCAACAATTAATCCGACCCGCCGAGAATTGTTTGGAATAAAAAAAATTCCAAAACAAAAATTTTAGATTTCTTTCAGAAATAAGGAAAAACCTCGGGGACAGTACGGGTGATTCTTTTCTATATTCCAAGTGGATAAGCAAATAATCGAAAGAAACTCTGAAGGTTTTTTTGTTATTGTTTTGCTTTTGCTTACGAAATCGCTGGCCCAAGAGATTTTTGAAATATTTTTAAGTGGCCCGCTGCCCAAAAAGTATGGACAACCTTAATGTAAAACATCTGCAAATATCTGTTTCTATCGAAAAAAAATTCTTTAAGAATATTTGTTCGATTTACCCACTATTTTAATTTCGTGCAATTGCGTTCTGTTGTTAAATATTAGTAACAACGTTGCAGAACGTAGTTCTTTATGTTGAGTAGAGTTTTTCGACGCATCTCAAACAAACAGTGATGCGTAGTTGGAACGAACTCCATGTTAACAGAAAGTGCTGCCACTTCATGCTATTTTTGGTTATTATTATTATTAGTTATTAAGCAATTTCATTCAGAATTTTATACGTAATGCTACGTTGATTTACAGTTAATTTTATTCGGCTTTAGAATTAACTAAAACTGACCAATTTGTGATATTGGCATTAAGTACAAACACGTTTCTGAATGGAAACCGTAAACAACTTTTTTGGAAATTTTTTTTCCAGAAATTGCTTACAAATTGTGAATATGAAATGATATGGGAGGAAAATTGAGCTGAGCTCTCTGGCACACTTTCATGGGATAATTTTGTTATAAATTTAACTTTTACCATTCCGTGACAGAATAAATTCGGAAATATGGATATATACAACAAGAAAACTAACAAGAAAAATAATTTTAAAAACCACACACTAATTTCTCACCAATGAGTTTGAAATTTTTAAATCCTGTTAGTAAGAAAATAATACAATAATAATAATAATAATAATAATAATAATAAGCGCAGTGAAACGCGGAAACGCCATGACTGACAGCCGTAAATGACACGAAACGGAGATGGAGCTTTTATTTTGAATGACTTCACGCACTGGATAGGGATGGAAGCTTCTACCCATGCCGATGCTCACAACCACCCAGGAACTGCGAGTCTCTTGTAAGATTCTCGTCAACAGCCCAGCGTACTCAGCGATAATCAAAGACGCAAAAAAATTTTCTTCCTCCAATTTACACTCTCGGGAACTGTAGAACCCCCACTAAAAACCGAGTATGAAACCCGACAGGATACGTATGATGATGATAATATAATAAAGAAAAATGGAGACTGGACTTGTAACCCGCTATAACCATATAGAGTACAGCTTAAGGCCCACAACATCAGGACACTTCGAATAGAGGTTACCTCCATGGAAGGATGAACCCCAAACATATTGATGTAAACGCTGCACCGGTCCCGCAGAACAATCAGAACCGCGCTCCGACTTTAAGTAGAAGAGTCTGTCCGATAAACACCAGAAACTCTCCCATTGTAAATACTGGAGGAAATAGCAGTACCCAATGCAGTATGGCAACTATAACACAGGCTGCTGACAGTGCTTTGCACCCCAGTCAAGGTGCAACCACCAAAGCAGGGAAACCACGCCAGCACATTTCTTAGTCAACAGAAATGAACACGCACATAATGCGCACATACTATGAAGTCTCCCAACTTGAAACAAATTTAACAACATATAAGCAAGTACTACACACAAAACTTATTCAACAATACCCTCATATTAATGTCAACGAACAGAGAGTTGCAGATCAACGTCGGACAATAGTACTAAGAAATTTCATTCCCCAAACCACACTACAAACGCTGTAGGAAGAAGTAGCAAAAAGTTTGGGCAGAGGGTCAACTTAAAAGGACTACCAAAATGGGACAAGGGAAACAACACTTGCGATAAATAATGTAGTAGTAAATGCACAAGATATGACAAGGGAAACAGGGACTGCATAACACAGTTAGCTGAACACGACATTGAATTGAAAAAAGTAGCTGAGGAATTCTATAGAGCCATTGTAGAATTTGCAGGTATGGACCCAACTGCAAGACCTGCTATACCAAAGCAGCAACCAACACAAAAACTTTAGAAAGCGTTGGTAAATTTAAATACGCATGTCCTACCAGAATACTTGAAAGAACATAACACATTTTTAGACATTCACACAGCTATTTACTGTGCAGCTGCAGTAGAAACAAGAACCAATGGACTAGAAATTAGAGCCCCCATCTCAAACTTTGCGGCAAGCAAAGCCCCACCATGGGAAAGCAGATTAGAGAATAAAATAAGTGAATTACAAGGACATATCAGAAGATATAACACAATATATACAGGGAAATCGTAAAAAGAAGTTAGTTAACAGAGTAAAACGTATTTAGGAAGGCTAAAATACACACGAAAGACAAAGAGCATAACAAGCATGCAAACGAATACCTTGACACCCTAAAGCAGAAAATAAGTGCCTACAGCAAAAGGCTACGGCGATACAAAGAAAGCGCTGTTAGAAAGGCACAGAACAAATTGTTCACAACAAATCAGAAAGCCTTCTTTAGAACCCTTACAAGCCCCCAAATGAAGCAACAAAATAAAATCCCACCCACAACAGAAATTGAGGAGTTTTGGAAATCACTTTGGTCAAACGAAGTGAAACATAATAAAGCTGCATGGATAGAAGAAGGAAAAACAGCAGAAAACTACATAACAGGAATGGAATATGAAGGAATCACCACCGAAGAACTTCAAAAAGTTATCAGAAAAACACACAACTGGAAAGCAGCAGGTATTGACAAAATCCAAAACTATTGGTATAAGAAGTTTACAAGTACCCATTGAAAGCTGGCAACAGAATTGACATCAATAATGGAAGACCCTAGCAAGATGCCGGATTTTCTACCTAAAGGCATTACCCACTTACTACCGAAAGACCGAGACACGAAGAACCCAGCAAAATACAGGCCAATAACATGCCTTAACACCCTTTACAAAATCCTTACTGAATGCATCTCCGAAAAAATAGGACAGCACTGCCACCTAAATAACATATTGACTGACGAAAAACGGGGATGCCAGAGAAATACACTGGGATGCAAGGAACAACTAATAATTGACTCTGTGATCCTAGAACAAGACAAGAAACAAAAGTGAAACCTTAATACTGCCTACACTGACTACAAGAAAGCCTTCGACTCGGTGCCCTACTCATGGTTAATCGAGATCCTGAAAATATATAAAATACACTTCACCATAGTAAGATTTCTGGAGCATAGCATTAAGAGATGGAGAACTACAATACATCTCAGAGAGCAAAACAAAGTACTATTAATCAACGAAATACCTATTAGAAGAGGCATATTCCAAGGGGATACCCTTAGCCCCCAATTGTTCTGCCTATCACTAAACCCTCTATCAAGAATGCTAAGTAAGAGCAACTATGGCCACATGATCAAAAAAGCCAAGAAAAACCTCCAGAAGGTATCACACCTCATGTACACGGACGATATAAAGTTATATGCACCGTCTATCCCTCAACTCTGCCACTTGACCCAAATTACAGAGGCATTTTCAAACAACATAAAGATGGAGTTTGGTCTGGATAAATGTAAAATACCTGGAGGCGCCAAACAAATGAAACTAGATGAGATTGTACTGGATAACAGAGGAATAATGGAAACCATGCAAGAACATGAAACATATAAATATCTAGGAATAATGCAGGCCCAAAGACAAGAACATAAACTAGTCAGGACAAAGCTCACACAAATGTACAAGGACAGGCTAAAAACAATATTGAAGATCAAGCTGAATAGCAAGAACATCACACAAGCAATTAACTTCTTTGCATTCCCAGTACTAACATACTCCTTTTGGAATCATCAAATGGTCAAACATAGAACTAGAGGATCTACAACGGGTAATGAGAACCATACAAACAAAATACAGACAACTACATCCGTCAACAACCCAAAGAAAAACTATTCCCTCTAGAGGATGATGGACGAGGACAAATCGACCTGAAAGATCTCCATGAGAAGCAAATCCATAACGTGGGGCAGTACTTTTTTGAAAAGAGCAGGCAGTCTCCTCTCATCCAAGCAGTTGTAGACGCAGATGTCTCCCACACACCACTAAGTCTCAGTACCGACAAAGAGATACCACCCGTACACATTGAAAAGAAACTGAAGGAACAGGCAGGCAAAGCACTTCATGGCAGACACTATAATGATCTTCAACAGCACCACATCTACAAAAAAATCTCGAACACATGGCTAACCCAAGGAACCTTATAACAGGAAACGGAAGGATTCATGATGGCAATCCAGGACCAGGTCATAAAAACAAGAAACTACCAGCGATACATCCTGAAGAAGAATATAGAAAATGAACAATGTAGACAATGTGACTTAACATCTGAAACAATATAACATGTAACATCAGGTTGTAAGATAATTGCCCAAATAGACTACAAATACCGTCACGATTATTTAATCTGAAATCCGAAAATATTAAATGGCAAATTCTAAAAATAAATTATTCATGAGTTTCAAATTGAGCGCAATTTTAATTAACATAGCAAAACCTTCCCGCACCGTCGCATTCAATACCTGTCTTATATTTTGTTGCCCTTTGTACCCACTCTGACCTTCTTTACTCACATCCAGTTAGCTTTTATTGTTCTCTTTGTTTACATTCTTGGCCACGTTATCGCAGAATTATTGTAAAATAACCCTTAACTGGGCTTAATAATGGCGCTAAAGTAGTGAGACTAAGATATTTTTTAAAGAAATAAATGTAAAATTCAATGTTAAAATACATTTAATCTGTGCGTGTAAGATGCTTTCCAATGCTCCTTTGTCTCTTAGGGGTTAAGCCAAAACGCCGGAATAGTTTTATTTAACAGAAAGCACAATATTTACATACAAAAGGTTAAACACTGGTAAAATAGCAAACGAAAAAGATCACCCAAATTTTCAGATGCGTTAACAGCAATTCTGCATCAAGAGTGCAATATTGTATAATATATTTTATTATTATTTTACTTTGGTAATGTCCTATTGTGCCTAATTTTTCAATTAAACTTTATCATAGGCATGTACACGAACAAAAAACGACCAAGGTACAGAGTTCGCTGTTACCCGCGGTTTATGAATTATTGCTATGGTTGGTCTTAGAATGTAGCCCTTGTGGATGCGGAAGGACTACTGTATATATGCAGTTAAACCTTTCATGAAGAATCGTCTGTAACTCTATGATTTATCTTAAAGAAATGAATAGTTTCCCATCCCCAAATTCATTAATTAAACTGTCTGATTTGGGAATAACGTTACAACATTTGGTAAAAAAAAAAGAAAAAAGTTTTTGTTTTTGTTTTTTTTAGTTAAACTCGTATTTACATGAAAGGAGAAGACCCAAACCTAACTTTTTTAACAATTTGCTCAAATTCAATTTATGTACAATGAAAACTATTCAGTTTCCATTTTTCCTTCTACATTAAAAAAAAAGAAATTTATCGCTTTAATGTGATTGCATTTACATTTCTACATAAATGAACAAAATAACTATATAAGCTTTATCTCAAACCTTAATAGATTTTTATACAGGGACCGGCTTTATGTGATGTTCTATGAAACTTAGATCCTTACTGCAGTATTCCCCATACGCGATGCGCATTATAAATATATTAAAATAATTAATTATATAATCTATAATACTTCCGTATGATGTAAATAAATAATCACGCAAATACCTTGTTCTCCACTCTGCTGGTTGGAACTCTCTTGTTCTCTGTCGATGGCACATACGGTCAGCAGGTTAAAGATAAAAAAAAATGCGCCACAGTAAGTAAGACACTTGGAAGCCATTTTCTGTAAAGGTGTGTTGAGTTGGATTGTCGTCAACCTTATTTCAAGAAGGCACCTCCTGACATTTCTCTTTAGAGGCTTAGAATACCAAGGCCAAGGGTTAGAGGAAAGGCGTAACGGACCTAGAGAAAATCCACGTGACAACCGCAACAATCGCCGGCAATTCTTTGTTCCGGGTAGCCTCTCCACCTTGAAGGACGAATGGTGAAAATTATCTTTTAGGCTCTTTCACAGTAACTTTTGGACACTGACGCAGCCATGCGTGAAATAAGTGAACGTTTCACAAATATTGTCTTTCTAGGTATGCAATTCTGAATTTTTTCCTTTGATTCTAGGAACATTGCATACCACTAAACGTAAGGCGCTTTGATTATGGAGAATCAATGTCGCTGTTTCAAGCACCAGATGTCCTTTCAAAGAATTACTTCTTTTGTGCAGTAACTATTTTTAAACAATGTTGTACAAATAATGCACATACATACACTTAGATATGCATTACAGCGCATAATATACTTTATGAATTATAGCATTCTTTATATGTGTGTACTATTTATTAAGCATAAAATATGTCAAATAAATAAATTGAAAGAAAAATGCTATAGAAGAAGGAAAAAAGTAGTTACAGTAAAATGTCAAACTAAATTCCGTCAGTATTAGGGACTTTATCAAGAGCTGTCTTCTTCTCTATGTGATTAGTATCCTTTCCAGAGGGTCAATTTTTTGTGAGAGGGTGTAAACAGGGAGAGAGAGAGAGAGAGAGAGAGAAAGAGAAGCTTTGAAAGACATTAATTGAGACAAGGTTTATAACACCAAGCTGGCAGGCATTAGCCTAGCATTATTGAGGTAAAATTATTAAGGAGTTATTGAGAAGGTAATAGCTAAAAGCAATGGTTTTCAATCAATTTTTATCGCGAGCCAGAAGATGTAAAAACGAAATTATCTTACACGCTATATAGATATTGGTGTAATTAGAGGGGGGGGGGGCTTTTGCCCCTGAGAAATTTTCTGATTCAATCAAATATCATTGAGGTAAGAGTTTTAGCCCCATATAGAAAAAAATTAACCCCTCTAAAATTTTTTTTTTTTTCAATTTTATCTTTTTGTAGCCGGGCCAGTTTTTACAGTTCGCAGGCCGGATCTGGCCCACAGGCCACCTATTGCGAATTACTGGCTTAAAGGAGACCCCACAAATTTAATAAACTTGGCTGAAGTACATTTGGAAGAAGTACTTCTATGCCGAAAGGGAATTGACATTGTGCTTGAAATTATTTTAATCAGCATATGTTACTAGTTTTCTCTTATTAATCGAAGAAATGAGAGCAGACAAAAAAATAAATGCAAAAATTGAATATAACTCCAATGTGGATTAAAACACATATATCTGGATAAGCAGTATAGAGATATGAAATTACAAACATTCATGGAAATTTTAACAGAAAACAGATACATTTTTAAAGAAGCTTATAAACTTTTTTGCTTAATAGTGACTATTCCGTCCACTAGTGTTTCTGTAGAACGGAGGGGTTTTGTTTTTTTTGTTTTTTTTTTTAAACAGAATCAAAACCAGTCTGCGTAATGATGCAATGTTAGAAGACAGACTTAGAAACTTGTCAAAAATTGCAATTGAAAAGGAACTATTAAAAGAGTTAATAGAAACTCAACCATTTTTTCACATCATCGACAAGTTTGCAAGTCTAAAAGAATCGAACTTATATTCAAAAAATAAAGACTGGGTAAGCATATATGGCATATTTGTTTTTGCTTGTTGTCTCTACCTATTCTCTCTGTCTGTACAACATGTATTACCATATCACAGGTCCTATATATATATATATATATATATATATATATTGTGAATATTGGAATATTATGCATGACAGATTATTGAAATTTTTGAATTGAAACGTTTATATTGTTGACATATTTTAACGATTTTACATATATAATGAATAACTTTATATGTTTGGTAATATTTAATTTCATGCAATTACTGGCGCATGCGCAGTTTTTGTATCGAAAGGTCTATTATGTGTAAACCATTGATTATTTAAATACATCATATTTTTAAATTATATATATATATATATATATATATATATATATATATATATATATATATATATATATATATAATACATACAATTATTTTGCTAGAAAACGGAAATTTATTGGCCACTTTTCCTGTTTCTTTGTGGAGTGGAGGAGGGGCTCGCCATGCCCGTTCTTGAAGTCACAAGCCGCCACTGCAGGAGAGTGGTCTGAACCATGCTTACGCAAAACACAGAAAATAATAAAACTAGCACATACCCAGGAAGTGATAACCTCCCTGACAGAAATGCAATACTTGGACATACGATACGCTACGAGTAGAAGATATAAAATACACGTAGTCCCAATTAAATGTTTAATTATTTAAACAAGAGGCTGAGTGTTCACCTTTTATCGTACTGGGGGCCACTTTTTAGACTCCCCGTGGCCCCTCTAATATTTTTAAATTAAAACGAACGTATTATTTTTAATAAATGCATATTATTAAATCATATTATTTATCCACTATTTGCTTACACCATGCGAAATATTAATACATATTATAAAAATGGTTTATACTACAAAATAGTTTATAATAAAATATATTATTTCCTTGTAATTTAATAATATACATAATATATACATACTTTATTAATACATGTATAAAATATATCTATAGTTTAATAATATATATGATATATATATGGATTTGATAAGAGGCTATATGTATAATATATATAGTTTTGTAATAATAGTAACCAAAAATTTAGAGAACCAAAATCTTACGTAATTATAAGGAAGGGTAAGATATTTGCTTATTTGTTTTTACAAGGGGGAGGGGATATAAAATGGCCAGAAATGTGCTTACCTAATACTTGAACAGCCCACATCGTGATAAATCAGAGTGTCTCCCACTTCCATATCATTCTTATTATAAAAACAGCTTTTCTTTTCCATTATTTAATTTTTAAATGACCCAGTATGGCGTACATGTCCTTGTGCCATAAAAATTAAATCAACCAACCAATCAATTTCGAAATTTTATAGCTGCTAGTGTGAAAACCGCAAAAAACTGAAATACCAAAATAATAAAGCGTAGCTCATTATTCCTAACGAAAATACTTTAATTCTCTTCAAAATATCAAATTTTCTCATTTAAACATGAGTGATTATTAAAAAATGGTTATAGACATTTATGTGAGCAAATTTATTATTCTAAACCCGTTTTCTATGAATTTTTGTTTTCAACCTTCAATTTTTAGAAAATGTATGGTTTTGAATTCTTCCTTTCAGTGGTGTAGTTCTAAAAAAAGTGGCCTAGCGCTTTTCCAAATCAACGACAGGGGCGGATTTAGGGGTCGGGGGATCGCTCCCCTTGAATGAAAATTTAACATTGAAAAGATACAAGGTAAAGGTCCAATGAGGTATCATTTTCAAAAATCAAGTCATTAATCGCCCCCCCCCTTGAATGACCTCTAAATCCGCCCCTGATCAGGGAATCCCTCAACCAGTCAATAGCCCATTAATCTGATAGGGACAGAAATTATCATCATGTATGGGTTGTTGAGCTGGAATTGCAAGACCCCTCCCCTCAAATGCCCCTCTGGATCCGACACTGCCTACAGTATATAGCTTCGGGGTATATAAGCATAAAATAATACTGTTATACAAGCACAAATGCCCAAGCCGAATTAAACCTGAGATGCACTTCTGAAGTGAACTAATAAAATGAAAAAAATATTAAAAAAGATTAAAAAAAAAACAGTGGATATTGTACTGAACTAGAAATTTGTCAAAGCCGAAGTATGGCTATTCTGCTCGCGGACGTAATTTCTAGACCGCTAATTCAATTTATTTATAGGCACTATAACAGTGATTTCATTCCCGTATCCAGAGGGGCGGCCTTAGGGATCGCCCCCCCTCCCCCCTCCCAAACTAAATTTGTGATAAGCCTTCAAATATACTTAAATGTACTTACTTGCCAAACTTGTAAAGAGGGGAGAGAAAAAAAATGACTCAAACCTTGCATAATTATGAAAATTATGACCTCAAGATGTCGTTTTGCAGACCACTAATTTGAAAATCTTTTAAGGAAAAAAAACCATGGAACCATTTTCTATAAAAGGGAGGACATTACAAAAAATTAAATTTTGATGGTAAAATTACAAGATGATGCCTGAAGGCAAAATGGATATTTTCTCATTTATTTCTTGTATTATGTATTTATATTTCGTAGTTCCAATAAAGGCGATACATCTTTATTCATCGTTATTTTTGTATTTTAATTTTATTTTATAATTTATTGCAATTTATAGAGCTATTGCAAAAACATAAAAACCTGTTAGTGAATATAAAACGTGTTTTTTCTAATTAATAACTGCCAAATATAAATTTAAAATAAATATCAATGCTGAAGAAAAACAAGAATTACACATTTTCCATGCTTAGTGCCCGTATTCGATGAAAATTCTATGTTAATAACAGGGTGTCTACCCAAATTCTATTTCAAACTTCCCTGACTTTTCCAGGTTTCCAGACCAAATGTTAATCGATTACCAGTTACTAATTACAGTAAACAACACACAATGCACTAAAATTTGCCCAATCAAAGCAAGTTTCAAGGCCATGAAATCGATTAACGCAAACCCCAAAGCCATTTATAACTCAATTATAGTGAATTTACAAATTCAAAAGCTGTATTAAAAAGTGTATTTCTTTACACTAAAAACTTGCACTAATTAAATATTTACAGCAACATTTCCATTTGGCCCTTCTTGAGTTCATTATAAAAGAGTTTAACTATATAATCGCAAAGCTGATGCTTCATCTTCTATTCCATTTAAAAGGTGTATGACTATATATAACAAAAAGGAGATTGGTATGATCAAAATCCCTTACAGATTGGATAATTTAGCTAAAAACACTTTTTGTTTTTCAAGTTTTAGTTACATATTTGGCAAACATTTTCTCCTGAGAAATATATAGGCTTAATAATTTTATATAAATTATATTAGTTTTGGTGCAAAATGGTAACTTTTGGAAGAAGTTTAGTCAAAAGTACAAGTTTTTCAAATTTTTCAGTAGGTAATGTGGTATGAAAAGCACAGTTCAGGAAAATTATTTTAATAAGTTATTTATTATAACAATGAATTTCAAATTTCCCTGACTTTTCCAGGTTTTCCAGATGAGTAGACACCTTGTAATAAACGATACAGCTGATCATGGAGCTATTTTTCGAGAACTTTGATTTACTTTCATAACAGCTGAATATTCCGTTTGGAGAGTAAGCATATGCAGAAAGTTCGTAAGGGAAGGGGTTATATGCTCAATAGGAGGATTATAGAGCTACAACTCACATATTCCTATGTTAAATATACAAAATTTCATTCCAATGGGTGTTACAACCCCCATCAACACCCCCTGCGTACGCCAATGGTTTGGAGGAAAAATTGGATCAAAACAGATGTTACTTCCAGACCTGCTAACGCAATGGAAGCACTTATAAATACAATGTGACTAATCTTTTTCCAAAAGCATACATGTTATTAAAGGTTATTGCCACAATTCCGATTTCTACTGCAACGGTAGAAACAACATTTTCATCATTTAAAAGATCGAAAACATATTTAAGAAACTTAGTAGGAGAAAATAAGCTAAATGGATTTGCACTTTTAGCTAGCTACTCATCCCAATATTGATGTGTAACTGGAAAATTAAATCAGTTTATTAAACTTCAAGGCGGTCTAATTTTCGATAAGGTGCGTGTAAATCTGAATTGCACTTTTTCTGTATAAGAGGGGAGAGATTTTGTTCTACGCTTTTTTTTTTCTTTTCAGTTTGAGCTTCCACTGCTTTACAAATGCCATGTCATCTACTGAAGAATTTCTTGGATTTGCTTATTTTTATAAATATGTCTAATGTTTGCGTTGAAATCAAAAAAATTATACCGATATACGTTGCAATTATACTGATACATGTTATATCGATATATTCTTTAACTCTAGGTACATGCTATGTTTGCATCGATGCATAGCGTAAAAATTTTATTCTCCTCCCCACTCAGGACTATAGTACTCATTTAAAACTATTCATTAATTAAAGTACTGCACGCAACTGCAAAGGAAAAAAAAAAAGCAAGCAAGCAGAAACTGCAACTGTTACTTTTGCAATATTCGAATAACGAAACCTTCGGAAAACAGAAACCTCCGAATAACGGCTGTACACTGTAAGTTCTAAATAATTCATCGCTTATTTTTTATTTGGACTTCCCCGCATTGTGGGGTTTTGTGGACCATCGATCCGGCCCTGAATGTATAATACAAATAAATGTTCTTGAAAACCTTTAAATCTATA
>QLNU02015360.1:157223922-157247286 GCA_006491805.2 Dysdera silvatica | reverse complement strand
CTAGAAAAAGGATGGAGGCTCCAGGAACCCTCGAAACATTCCTGACATGCGACATTTTAAGTGTCTTCGCGTACACTCTCTGAATATCGAATATCGTAGTCGTAGCTCAAATAGCAGCCTAGAAAAATGATGGGGGCTCCGGACCCCTTTTCCGATACATCCTTGACATCGAGCTAAGACCACGATCTATGAACGATGATCGCGAATTACGAACGAAGACCCGTGACCGCAAACTGTGAACGAAAACCACGACCTAGATCTAGGGGTGTTTATAAATCTAAACCAGATTCCCTGAACATACCAGAAAATTCCCTGAAAAGTTACGTAATATTTTTAGTGGAGACACTGATTTCCAAATGAATATAAGAAATTATAGGAAACAAAAAGAAATTTCTGTAATTAAAAAAAAATAATCCCATTAAAAGCAAGTTGAAATTTCCGGAAAATAATCACCCCTGTAGATAGCGAACTGCCAACGATGATCACGAACGAACTATGACGAAGAACGATAGTTCACAAAAACAAACAAACACAGATTTGTACGAACGGGTCATTTTTGTGAATAGTTCAAAAAGACCCGTTCGGTCACGAACGATCCATCTCTATCCTAGAAGATGCGCCTGTGTAGATCGGAAAGGGCTCTTGGGGGAAATCGTCTTGAGAAGGAAAGGGCAAAATGAGTATTTTTCTTCGGAGATCGTCGTAAATATAAACATTTTTTAAGGACCTTAGAAACCAAAATAAAAAATCAGCACATTCTAAGGTTTTTAAGCACCGTACGAACCCTGATCTAAATTTGAGGTCTTGTCTGTACAAAACACTGAAAGCTAAGAAGCTTAGCAAGGATCAATGGTTGAAAATTCAATTTTTATATGAGCAAGGCAATAGCTAGTGTGAAATTGCCAGAAAAGTGAAATGTTCGAGATGCGCAGTGCCAAATACTATCAAACGTCTTAAGAATACAGGTAGTCATTTAAATTGTCAAGGAAGTTGGAGAAAAAAGATCACTACACACAGGGATGACTGATTTTTGAAGCGAATGTCACTGAAAAATCGTAGAAAATTTTCATTTCAATTAGCTGCTGAATTGTCAGAGGCAACAAGAAAAAACTTCCACTATCCACACACACACATACATACAGACACAAAAAACCAGCACCCACGGTTTGAACGGGCTCTTAAACAGTTATTTTCCTGAAGAAGACTGGGCGAACGTTCTGTGGTCTGATGAATCAAACATTCAGGTATGTTTCACTTCACCTGCTTTTATTCAAAATGAGCGTGAAATTGTCAATATGTAGCAACTTTTTTTTAAAGCTCTTTAGGATGTTAGTAAAATAATTTCAATACTATAGGTATTTGGAATACCTGGTGTGTCTTATGTGACGTCTTAGGAGATGTTTGGGTGAGAAATGTAAGGAAGAGAGTGCGTAGTGCCCACTGTGAAACATGGTGGTGGTGACACAGTAATGATTTGGAGATGCATGGCAGCTGACGGTGTGGGCGAAATGTACATCTGTGAGGGATGAATGAACTCTTTGAAATACATAAGTGTACTAGAAACAACACTGCAAGAACCTTTTTCACGAATTTTCGGCGATACAAACGTGGATCGGGTCAGACTCCAAAAAGGCAATGCAATTTGTCACACATCTGCTGTAGCTATGAAGTGGCTCAGTGAAAATGGTGTGCATCTTTTGCATTCTCCTTTACAGTCAAGACTTGAACGCAATTGAACACTTGTGGGCTTTTCTCAAATGCAAGATCAGGAAGCTATTCCATTACTTCAGAAACAACCATAAAATTCATATTGCAAGAGGAATGGAAGAGGATACCAAGAGAGGAACACAGCAAGTTAGGGCGCTTTATGCCTAAAAGAATGAATGACGTTATAAAGGCGAAAGGAGGTCCAACCAAATATTGATAAGTTTCAACAAAAATGATTAATTTGATTCTTTGCATTTTTATTTTACCTCAACATACTAGTAGTTTAAAATAAATGGATTTCAGTAGGGTGTCTAATACTTTTGATCAAGGCTGTACATTTCTAAGAGTAATTTAAACTTTATAGAGAACTATGAAAAACACGTAGAAGTAAATTTGACTTTTTTCCTGAAAATGCTGAAATTTCCTGTGAAAAAATACTTATTTTTTAAAAACATAAATATATTTAATATTTAGTTTTACACAGATTTTTGACACTGCTCAATTTTCAACAGTGGGTATAAATATTATTTTATACATTTTATTTTTGTAAAAACTGCTCTACAGTTAAGTTCCTTTATTTTCAAACTAAAGATGATTCTGCAAATTCCTTCCTTCTGTAAAAAAACAGCGATGAATAAACAAAAGTAATTTTGAAAATTTTAAAACAGGACAAAGTTCTATAAACGTATTTTAAGAGACTTCTTGAAATAAGTTAAAAACTAGAACAATATCAGCAGTAAATATTTTCTATTACTTAGTCTCTTCAAGTTTTATCCATAAACCTATCAGCAAACGTACTTTTCTTAGCTCTTGTGTGCAAAATTTAAATTTAAGTTAATCAAATTTATTTTGTATTAACTAGAGATGCACAAATGTATTATATGTTTAATATATCATATACTTTGGTTTTTAAAGATGTTACTAATGGATGTTATTAATACCAAAGGTGTGCAAAATATTACAATGACCGAATCAGTCCTGCTTATCTATTATACACAAGTAGAATCGAATGTGATATCTTGCACACACACACACATTTCTCATATAAACAAAATCCACTAATAGCATCATTATTGAAAAAAAGTATGATACATTAAGTACTAAATATTTTTTAGTATAAAGTGATCATGTATGTTACATAATGATTATTTACTGCATTATAATACATTTATAAACCTGTACCACCATTTATTAATTATAATTTATACTATCATATATATATATATTTGATTTTGCCTATATAAAAATGCAAATACACAACTACTGCATGTAAATACACAACTATAACCAGTATAGATGTCAATATTTGGATTAGTCTTGTTACACTGAGTTTCAAAGACAGTAAAACTTTCGCTTTATTAAAAAATTGTGACATGCCAAACTTGACTAAATATGAATTTATTATGTGCCATATTTGACTAGACGTTAAATCCAAGGTTAAAACATTATATGCATTAAACTAGATTAGATCTAATATTTAAAATATTTAATACATGACATCGAACCTGTCATCACAAGTGTATTTGCAATAGAAACTAATAGATTTAATAAGAACTTAAAACATATGCTGAAAGTGGAAGCTTTGAATTGAATGTACTATATTCATTTAAGCATCAGAATCAAATTCCAGATGAAAGCATTAGATTGGAATGTTTATGATTATATTACTTCATTATCAAACCTGAATAATAAAATACAAAATACCATAATACAATTTATTCTGTTCACTACTCTAAAACGAATACATACATATCATATTCAAATAACAAAAAACGCTTTCACAGATTGAAAATAAATATGGACCATAAATATATTCAAACTAAAAAATTCTCATATCATATTCGTTGCCTGCCTTATACTTTAACATAAAATCATCCACAAATTTTTTAAATGATGGTTTTGAAATTCAAAAGGCATTTCTAAGAACAATTTTATTTTTAATGAAACAATGTGCAAAATGGACAAATAACCTTCCATTAGCTAAAATATTGAAACATGTACCGATGAAAATTCAAAGTACCCTTCTACTTCATTAAATTCTGCTAGTGGGCAAAATATAATGCATGCTGCTACAACTCCGATTGTGCAGCAACTATGTGGATAGTTATAGTTTTTACATAAATAGTGAGTAATTTTATATAAGGAGGAATCGTTCACAAAGTATGGCAACTACACTTTATATCATAAATACATTTCAAGAATAGTATGTACTTGATATTTTCCACAATTTAATTGGCTTTAATGCAATATCATACCTTTGAAATGACCTTTACAAGAATAAGAAACATTTAAAATATGTACATCTAAGTTTCAACATTACTCCATATTTAAAAGCCGGAAACATGAAACAAAAAAGCATGAAATATTTACATAATATCTCTAACTTGTTAACCGTTTTAAATACTATTTAAAAAAATATATATATATATTTTTTTTTTGTTTTATGGTGCAAACAGCAAAGGTCATGCTATGCTGGATCTGCAGTTTACCAAAGAATCCGAACCAAACCTGGACTTAAAAAAATATGTTGCATAAAAAATGTGAAATCAATCCAACAAGAGTATAAATTTAATGATTTTTATAAAACTTTTGAATCTCCTTTTGTGTGTTATGTTGAAAACACTTTCATTCATGAAAAGATATATTTTATTTAAAAAGTTTGGTATTTTTAAAATATTAGAAAACTTAAAATTGCACATTTGTTACCGAGGAGCAGTAAGGAATGAAATATAACAAGTGTTCTGTATCGATTATAAAGCTTAAGTAACAAAATACATTAAAGTCAGTATAGAGGCTTTCATATTATGAAACTTGTGGTTTAACGTTAAACGGTTATAAAAGTATACACAATGTCATAATAATGACAATGTGCATGCACTTTTGTAATCGTTGCATAATGCTTTCATTTATTTATTAATAAATTTAAGAAATGCTCAAAAAAGGTTTACTTCAGCATATTTAGTAAAACTATTAAAATATTAATTTTAACGTTTTCTTATATATAATCATTTATCCAGGGTTCCCACTCACCACGAAGAAAAAAAATTCTCTGACCTTTCCAACGAAATTTTCTGGTTAATTACAAATAAAACTTTGAATTGAACTTCAGTTTCAGGGAAAATAACTTCATGTTCACAAGAAATTTAGTTGTTCAAAACAAAGGTTAGGAAGGTTTTCCCCCCAACTTTTCCAAGTTTGTCCAAAAAACTTGTTTTTTCCCTGACTTGTAGAAATGCTTTCAAATTCCCTGAAAACTCTAAGTGTATGAGAATCTTGTTATCATACCAGTTTTTTATACTTTAATTTGATTGGATAAATGGTGTTCCAGCAGAAGAGAAAACACTGTCAATTAAGATTTATCCTTCCTCTTCAAATACTTCATGTTTTGTAAAGATGGTTGTATTTTAATAGTGCAAGGGCAACGAGGATCATACTGCACCAAACTTGTAAAGGAAAGTTTTTTACTAAGTCACATAGCAAGAAAAAGTAAAGCGAATCTCAAAAATATTTGAAACACATTAAATCTTAAAACATTAAACCACTTAAATATTTTTACGGTCATACAGTTTTTAAAAAGATATATTTTGTTTTCCTGTGAAACTGTTTTTAACACTTTACACAATAAAACAAGATATATAACAAGTAAAATAAAATAACTTGGATGTGGAGTCGAAAAATATTTTAAGTAGTTGAACCAAGTAACTTAATGTTTGAACCCTTAATATATAAACCCTTTAAATATAAAATGATGTGTGTTCCTGGTTAATTTCATAATTACTAGCATGCCTTTGCATTTTTACCTAAACCAATTTTGAAGAACAATTATAGCTGCAGGCTCACACAGAAATTAACTGACAATTTTAATAGGTTGATTATCCACATTCATAATGCTCTGGTGCACAAATCCCTGGTTACAATACATTTACAATATCAAATGTGCCAAAACAATGCTTGAAGCACAAAATTTAGCACATTTCTTTATACAGATATTTCAGTCAAAATTATTTTAACACTTACACCATATTTTTAAACTCATATTGAAAAATTCTATGCTACAAATATTCCAGCATATGCAAATATATGGAAATGCGTGCAACATTAAAAAATGCATAATATATAAATTCAGACACACATTTTTTGTTTCAAATACAAAAGTAGTTCACAGCAATACTGGAAATCACTGGTTTTTTTTCATGCACATGTATTATTTAATAAAAAAATGTGTTATGTACATGTTTAATATTTTTATAAAATATCACAACATATCACAAGCCAAATAACAATATTCGACAAACTGTAAATCTTCAAATCAGATTGAATTTTGCATATACACACTTTATGCTTTTAACAATTTGAATATACCATATGCACTAGAACTTCTAACAATTTCAGTGCATGCTAAGACTCAAGTTTGTAACAAGTTGAAATGACAACAAAATTAGACTTTGTGAACGATTCCTACTATGTATTTTATATTTTTGGTTTCAATTTAATTATTTTTATTGCACGCTTAGCAAAATAGTACTTTCAGATTTTGCTTCCATGAAGCTACGCTTGCAGAAAATGTGTAGCACCATACCAAAAATAAATTTATATCTATAATAAACATGTATCGCTAACGTTGGGATATTACGAGACACTATAACAACCACCAAGTAATACAACAACCAGAAAAATACACAAAATGTGAAACATTATAAATCTTGAGAAAATGTAACATTACATATAAAGGGTTCATAAAAAGATATATTTTTCTGATATCATTCTTTCCTATCCTATGCTAATAAAAAAGTTTTAAAAAGCTTGCATATCTTGCTTCTCCAGGCTGTTAATCACTTTCTCAATATTAAAAAAATATAATTATAAAACACTTTAGCAGACATTCTCTGTTTTGTTATTTTGTCTAAAAACAATAAGCGTTCAAAATGTTTTCCATGCTACACTCACTGATAATCCATTAAAAAAGTATATAATTTTGACTTTCAAACTTTTGACTTTAAAAATAATTCAATAAAAAACAAAAGCAGGTAACAACATACAAATACCAAAGAATGAAACAAAACATTTGGCACCAATTCATATTATAACATGCAAAAATTAAACAGAAATGTGCAAAGCTCAAAAAATGCCTGAATCATTAGTGTAAGTATGAAAAAGCTTAAATAATATATATCCTTAATAATTCTACAACCTGAAAAAAATGAAAAGATAGCAAAAGAAATCTTTCCAACAATGACAAGATTTATATATGGATGCAAATGCATAATAATGTATCACACATAATTACAGTAAATACTAGTTTAATGAAATACATTTCTATCAACTTTATCCTTTTAATCATTCAATGCTTTTAATTAGAATGGGTTGCATTAATAACATTAATATGATGTCATCATTTTAAATAACAGTTCAATATACAGGCTCAATATTACAGATAACATAAATTAGTCACTGTTTGTTTTGACTTCGGTGAAAATGATCTTAAATTATGCAATTTCAAAAGAATATAAATTGCCATTTGAAATAAACATACGACTGCATGTAGAAAAAGTAGATAATTTATGTTTATAAAAAGCTCATTCACCCATTCAAGTAATCCATTTCAGAATAGAATGACTATCTGGCAAAGCAATAAAAGGATAATCTTTTACATTTAAAATTAATCAGAAGATTTTGGTTACCTACATAAAATATTATAATTAATTATTACAAAATATTTTATGTATTATATTATAATTAATTATTACAAAATATTTTATGTATTTTCTGCTACAATATGAACACAAATCATGACTAGCAATTGCCTTAAATGACTGGTTACTTCCTTAGCAAAGGAAAAAAATCGCTTCAGTTTCAAAATATTTAGAAAATAAGTGAGCGTGCAGATATACTTTCTAAAAATACTTTAGACATATGGAATTAACAAAATGGAATAATTATATATGTGAATATATGTAAGTGGAAGCTTTTTTAAAAAATCTGTGTTGCTTTTTAAAAAATTGTGTTTATGGTGCAAAGATGGAAAAAAGTGAGTATATTCCTAACATGTATTCTACACGAATTATTCATTTTTCATCCAAACGTTAAATGGTTTCACATTTTTCAATTAACATACGAGAGAAAAAAAAGTATAGCTGCAATTTTATATTGAAAGATATTTTACTGTAAAGTATAATAAGAAATTTAAATACCTTTTAGTTTTAAAATTTTCTTCTATCCCCATTAGTTAAAGATTATTGATAATAATAGTAAACAATACTTCTATCTTTACATAAAGCATGACAGCCATTAGTTTAATTCTATTAAATGTAATTAAACGACCATTAGTTTACACAGAACATGATAATTCAAACAAGGAAGTTCTTCATTCAAAGTTCAAATAAAAATTCATGACGCCAAAAAGAACTAATAAATTACCTCTCAAGTTTGTGTTCCGAGGAATTCAGAGATTCTACGATAATCCTCTAAAGCTACCACAAACAATTTGAAAAACATTGATAAGAATTTAAAGAAAATCTGTAAATTAAATAATTTTCTCCATAACAATCCCTTAGAGTGAACTAACCATAAGTAATAATCCACAACGATGGAAATACCATCTACATTTTCAGACTGATTACTTATTTTTATGTTTGTGTCCAAGCAATGATAAGTAATAAGCTTTTAGATTTTCATTACGTAATATGTATAGAGTGGTTCCATGGCTTGGCATGTGGTAAGAAAAGGATTCTATAGTATAAAAAGTTCGAAAACCACAGTCTTAAATGTAAAGAAAACAATTCCTGCTTATCAAATATTGGATATTTTAACTTTAATAGGGTGATTGTATAGGGAAAATTGGTAAGAATAAATATGAAAGAAAAAATAGAATTATATTTTTTTTATATCATTTCAGTTTAGTATATAAGAATTTTTTAGAATTGATCTTAATAGTATGGTATATGATATGATATAAATGCATAAAAGGGCCATCATCTAAAATGATAGCCTGAGAGTTTAACTTGACCTCCAAACTACAACACACATGCATGAAAGCATACTAAAACTTGAATCCAATCCACAGTTGTAACTACTAGGATACGGGATAGAAAATAATCTTCTCATCATGTATATTCTTAAAAGTTGAAATGATTTTCAAGTATATTAAAATATTGGGACCTAAGTAGCTTCATGAACTGCAAAGCATAACCTGTACAAAATTATATTGTCTTATTATTAAAGTTCCTTCCATAAAATATATATGGTAAATTTTTTTTACCTGTGTTTAAAAATCATAACTTTCAGAAAATTCATAGAAATATACACTAAAGTAACTTAAAATTCATTTAAATATATCACTTAACTATGGAAGCTTTTCTCTTGTGCAATTTATGCAATATCTTTCAGAATTTGCATAAATCAGTAAGCTACACATTGCATACTGTGCATTCACACTCAGTTGGCGTGTGATATCGTTAGCAGACGGGTTAGTCCATTGCAGTTTAGGGAAGGCCGTCTTGGAGGAAGTGGTTTTTCCCTCGCGGAAAACCAGTTTCGGCAAGACGCCCTTCCCTAAACTGCAATGGACTAACCCTTCTGCTAACGGTATCAGGCGTCAGGTCTGCGCGAACGCACAATACGCACACATGTATGTTTATTACAACTTTTTTTAAAGGCATTTGTATTGAATTTTGTAATTTCTCTTTAAATATGCGACAACGTTAATATAAAGTTATATGAATACCAATTTTTAAATTTTAGCATTTCAGGTTGGAAATGAAAATATTGTATAATAGCTTATTTTGAAACATCCACGAAATACACCTTTGCTTTTACTGTACAACCATTATAAATACTTTATTTGGTAATTGTAGAAGCAAAACCGCAACAGAGAAGTCAAAATGACTTTAAATACAAATGTATTCCATATTTATAAAAGCAAATTTAATAATTTCTTTATTTTAAACACATATAAGAATATTTTTCTGTAATTTCTTTCAGAGATTTAAGACCTATTGGATTGTGCTTTGCCAACAACTATATCAAAAATTTTTAACGATAAAATATACTATGATACAGCTTTATTTTATTAAAACTGTCCGATATGGGAAAGTGAGAACATGCTATACAAATATATACACAAAATAGCTGAATTTGATATTCATTAAACAAGAACTTACATATAAATGCCATCTCTTAAAAAATACATATCACTTTTTCATAAGTTCAGGAATGTAAAAACATAACAAAATGATAAAAGTAAAATAAAGCATGTAAGTAAAAGAAAATGACTAGGAAAAAAAATCTTATTAAAATCGATAAAATTTTTCACTAGGAATAAATAGACAAAGGAAAATTCCCTGGACTTTCTACAGGCTGTTTAACAATCATACCACATCGTCATCTATATAACTACAGATGAAATTTTGGAAAAATATATATTAGAATATTTAATTGTCAGTATTTAAAAACTGTTGCTATGTTTAATAAATTGGAAATTGTATTTGTTTTGCAGGAAATTGTCAATTGCACCAAAGTTCACAGCAAATCAGAGCTAGTGATATTATAATTAGGTAACACTAATATTGTATTAACCATTAATAATATCAAAATGAATGTTAAGCTTACATCATTTTCAAAATAAAATAATATTTCTTATTAACATAATTTATGAATTTCAATACTTTTAAAGTTTGTGTTTTTATGGCACAAGGAAAGCAAAGTTTATGCAGTGCCAGGATTTTAGATTTCTCCAAGGATCCTAAACATCTTAAGGCCAAGAGAACCAACCCCCAGGACTAAAGTATGCAGTCAGTCGGTAAGATTGCCTTTTTTTTTTCTTTTTTTTTGGCACCACTGGGAGTTGAACACAAGTTAACTGCATGCTAGGTGAATGCATTAACACTGCACCATTGCTGAGCCTTTAAGTCAAGTCTTAAAAATTCCATGTCAATTACTCAATTCTACCATGTTACATACATTTTTGTAGACAAGATAAAGGAAGATGATTATAAATTGGATCTGTGTAAATACAACTTTATCTTCAAATCTTCTACATACCTAGTTTACTAAGCAGAAATATACTGTCATTTACACCAGTGTGTCTGTTTGCTTTCACAAATACCAGATATAAATTTTTCAATTTTTTGTCTGCTTATTTTCATTACTTCCTTAAAATCAGGTAGATTGATAGTCCTATACATTTTGATGTTGTGATAGAGTATCAGCTGGTAGTATGAGAAAAAGCACAATTCTAGCTTTAACACAAAATCTTCACATTCCAAGTGCATAATGCACCAACCATTGATCTTCTTAAAAATTTAGAAGATTATCTGATTTTAAGCTGTGCACTAATCGAGAAAAGTGAGGTTTCTCTTGTTCTCAAGTTACATGTCTTGGGCTGTGGGTAACACCTCATGAACTAGAGGTGGACTCAGAGAGAATATCCATTTTCGACAGTCCACTTCCTAAAAATGTTAAACAACTCCATTCTTTTCTACAAATATATTTGTGGTATTAGAATTCCATATCAAACTTTCCAGAAATCTCAAAGCCTTCAAGGAATTTAACTAGAGCAAACTGTTTGGAACTGGTCTTAAAGTAAACACTAACCTTTAATTAACTTAAACAACATTTAATAACTCCAACTATTTTAAAACAAGCTGATTTTTCTAAACCCTTTATAGAACAGATGCTAATAACTATGCCCTTAGATCTATTCAACAAGATGATGAGCATCCGATTGAGTATGCAAGTAGACCACTTAGTGCTACTAAACAGAATTATTCTACTATATAATGTGAAGCCCTTATTACAATTTGGAACTTAAAATTCATAGCTATATAGATGGTTCTAGTGTTATTATAACATCTGACCATCAACCCCTTAACCTCCCGATGCCCAAGAGAAATTAAACTTTTGTTTACACCTTTAGACGTAATGGGGATGCTAAAAAAATGTTTTTATGTTATTATTGTATTTTTTGTTATTATTTAATCCATAATTCCATATAAAATGTTCTCTACATTGGCCAATGACTTTTCCTTTTAGTAGCAGCTGAACGAATATAGAGCCCTCTCTATGCGGGGCATCAAGAGGTTATGGGGCTTATGAAACTTAAATCACTATCAGGCCACTTATACTGTAATCACAACATAATATTGTAATTACTGCTCTGCAACTACAATCCTTTAACTTAAATATGGAATATACTCTAAGCAAAAGTAATGTTGTAGCTGATATGTTACCTATACCAACATGTCAATGGAATTCCTGCATACAATTTCTATTGATGTTCATTCTAGATCATTCAATAATATACAGAATGAGCATTTAAAAGATGAATTAGCAAAAAACCATTTATTGCTTGGAAAGTAATAATAGAGACAATTTTGTTAACTGAACTGACCTTTAGTACTTTATCGGTATGTCACAAATTCAGATAGTGAAGATGCACAACTGATTGTTCCTATACAAGAAAGGGCGAATATATTAAAAGAGCACCATAATGATTCCATGACCGGACATTATAGAATTGAGGGAACTTTCAATGGAACACCAAAATGCTATTATTGGTTGAGAAAATATTTTTTTTGAGAAAATACATCACAATATGTGAAAAATCTCTCTACTGGCTTTAATGGATATAAGGCTTCTTTAACCAAAATATCAGATTATTACAGACCCCAGGTCCCTTACAGTAATTTGAAATTTTATCAATGGATTCTTTTGGAACTACTGACTGAAAATAAAAGGAAAAACTGATTTTAATAATCTAAGGTGTTGCTACTTAAACGGGTAGAATTGTTTGCAGTACCTACTACAGATAAAGAATTTACGTTATTACTTTATTAGAAGATATTCTGTTAAAATATGGGCCACCTCAAATGATCAGTGATAATGGTACACACTTTATCTTGGTAGTAAAAGGTAATAACTTTGCTTTATGTTAAAAATCAAGCACTAAATCCTGCTTATCACCCACAAACTAATCCTATTAAATTTTAAATATTTTTATAATGTAAACAATTATTACTAAAATTGTAGTATGTTTAAAACAAATTAATTTAAAAAAGTTTAGTAGTAAGAAGAAAATAATTATAGAAATTTTTGTTTCACAGAAAGCAGATATGATAAATTGTAGAGTGAAAATATTACAAAACAAACTATAATAATATTCCCTTAATCTTTTATCATTCATTCTACTTTCAAATTGTGCATGTTGTGAGATGTTTTACATTTAACTTGCACTTTTACAAATATGTTAAATACTAAAAAAATTACATAGCTAAGCATTCAATGTGAAAACTACCATTTTCAAATAACAATAAATGCATAGAATTTTGGTGCAAGACCATATCACTGCTGAAGTTCATACCATAATTTGTATACCATCAAATTGAGACATTTTAATGAAACTAGAATCTATGTTATTCAAGAATTATAATTGAGCTATTTAGTAAATATGTAGATGACACACCATATTCAGCGAAATGTAGTTTTTATCACTGTGCAAAATGGAAAAAAAAAATAAGACATAAAACATGATTTAGAAGTATTTTTATATATAAGAAATAAAGTTTGAAACAAACATTTTGTCACAGTACAAAAAAGAAAACTTATATTTTCGTATGTTTAGATGGAATTTCCCCTAATAAACAAACATGTAAAATCATTGTGTGACATAGGTATATAGAAATGCTATCACAGTAGATAAATTCGTAAGTTTTGATAAAAAAATACTTATTAAAAGGATGAGACCAGCAGTAAATTAACCACCAACATATAAAATAAACATTATACTCTAAGTAATCTATCCACTCTTTATTTTACATTCAGCCTGAGAAATCCTATTTGCCTAAAATTCGACGAATAAATTCATCAATATGTTTGCAAAATATGAATGACCAAGTGATAGAAACCAAGGGATATGTTTGTATGTAAAATAAAATGCATGAAAGTTGAAACCTTCAACTTCCAATTACATTTTTAGGAAATACAAAATATCAGTGCAAATTTGTAGTGAATGAGTGCATAATAAAAGTAAATAACTTGATGAAAACAAACGAAAGTAAATAATTTAATGAAAACAAATGAAAGTAAATAATTTAATGAAAACAAATAAAATTAAATATCTTAATGTCGCAAAATAAATTAATAAACAAATTTGCAAAAGGAAGTTTATACAAAGCAAATTGGAACATTTATGAATGTGTGAAATACAAATCATGTTGAGTATTTTGCTGACACATAACATTTAAATTTAATAAATCAATGAATCACTTATGACGTAATAACATAAAACATAGATAAAACAAAACATTTACATTCTAAGTACTATATGAGTCTTTAGAACAAAAGTAGATTGTGCATGACTGGTGATAGCTCACTGGAAACCAAAGGAAAAATTATCATAACAATTAAGTTAAAATGAAAATATTTCGAAAATACCTGTCACATATTTATGGAACTTTCCTATTTATGATGAAAAATTCTTTGAGCAGTTGTATTACAAAAAATACAAAAACTTTCGCAATTTTGGAAGGGCAGGAGCTGGATGGTAAAAACATATGATACTATATTTTCATTATAGCTACACCACCTTCCGTTTCAGAATTTTAGTGTTCCAACACACTAATACACAGAACCAGAAATGTTCAGCAGAAAAAGGGAAGAACAATGGGTATTAAAACAGGGCTAAGATATAATTGCCCAGGTTGGTTAAAGGCAAATGTTAGTGTGAAGAAGATGAGCAGAGAAGTATTTTGATTTCATTTAAAGAATTTCAGTCAAAGTTCCCCACAGAAAGACAAAGTTGTTATAAAATGGAGTCCTAGCAAAAAATGTATTGCACTTTTATAAAAAAAAGCTTTTTACATAAAAATACCATGACAATTATCAGATTTTTCATTTTCTTCAAGTATAGTTAGAGCATAATAACAAATGGAACTTACATAGTAACCATTAAGTATAAGACGAGAATAACACTGCACAATAAAGTATTTTCACAACTGATTGTCTCTAACCTACGAGCAAAGGATGTGCTAAGCATTAGTTTATGAATTTGGTAACAAATGGGCCATGAAGTTGACTACAGTCAACTAATACAAACAGGAAATTGAAACACATTTTACCAGCACATTTGGAACATTTTAAATTTGCAAGTAGAGAAATTGTAGTCTAAAATATGCCAAGATGGCTTCAAAACGCTAAAACTTAAATATATATATATAGTACACTGACCTGTCAACATAACATTTTATTTAAGTACAACTATCCTATCTAGTCTGTAGATAGAAATATTTAAGATGAGCATGCGATCTTAGCATTTTCAAAAAAGTGACGATCAGAGTAATAAGAAAAACCAATATGCTGAAACAGCATATTAAAATGTCAAGCTCATGCATACAAAAATTTTATGAGCATAAAAGTTAAGTAAAACCAATTTTTTCATTATCTAATTTAAAGCTTTCTACATTTGGGCCCTTTATTGGCAGGATGGCCACGCCTACATTAAAAGTTAATGCTAAATCAGCAGTTTTCAACCTTTTTCTTTTGTATACCACATAATCACTATGAGATCAGGCCAAACATGACTTTTTAAAAGGTAAATTTACTTACATGTTTCACATTTGTTACATTTATATATATATATGAACAACGTGTTAAAGTAAAAAAAAAAGTTCCACTTTATAAATGTTAACAGTTAATTACCTATTTGCAGTGAGACTGATCACTATTTGACAAAGTAATGTGATTATTTTTTAATTTAAAAACTCTGGTCTCTGTACTACGTATCACCTAAGCTTACTCTGAGCATCACCAGTGATCTGTGCTCCATCGGTTGAGAACTGCTGTGCTAAAGGATGAGTAAAACTATGCATAATCTCTGACTTTATTTATGTTATATCTATAGTTACTGCTTAAGATAATTTGCTCATTTACTGAGTAAATTTAAACATTAGCCAATGGTAAGTGAAGCAAAGTATTTTTTATGATGCATGCAGTAAAGATTATATTTAAGTATTCATGCAACTAGTTATACTATAAGTAAAATTAGAATAAGACTATGGCAATGGAAGGAATACTGTTTATTGCCAGATATATAGCTAATCATGGAAATTGTACTGAATATCGACAATTTGAAAAAGTCATAAGGTTAAGTGTATATCCTAATTTATAATTTTAATTGATATCCTTGATTAGCATATAAATATTTAACAAATGTGAGTTTGATCGATTTATATTTTCAATCTTCAACTAGTCATTCGTGCAGTAATAATAAAACTTACATACTACAGTTTAAGAAGATTAAAGACACTTTTACCACTTTAGCTTAAACAGCAGCAGTTTAAGATGAAACTCTTATATATCCATAGGATGCCATATAATTTGCCATTTAGGGCCTCTAATTAGAAAGCCTTATTCTACACAAGTTATCTGATAATGACCATAGATAAAAAACATTTAAGAATTAGTCTACATTAAAAAATAGCAATATGGCAAAGTTTAATTCGATGCATTTGTTGAAACTGTAGCTGACCTTTAATTTTTTTTAAAGGTTGATGTATTTGGCTGCAGTTACAAATCACTGAATATTAATTCTTATCTTTGTATTAATTTATCACGAATTTAAGTGAAAAGCTTGTAATGAATACTTTGAATATAAAGATAACTAGGTATTTTAGTTACATATAGAACAGCCAACCATATTATATAGCTAAGCATAACATTCTATTCTATGTAAAAGTTGCTTATACCATTACAATGAGTGTTGTTTGTATTCTTCAGTCATATTAATGAACAACATGTTCAGTCGAGGTTAAGATTATAAAAGTAGCCTAAGGAAAATTGATATATGCATTGAGATGTGTCATGTTGAAGTAACTGACGTATGTATATGTGATGCTAAGCTACCTAAGCCTTTCAGCTTGAGATCCACAAAATATGAAAACAAATCTCAAAAAAATTGGATTTAAATATTCTTCACATTTGACATGTAGCTAAACTACAAAAATGTATTGAGTAGCTGCTGAGGTTTAAATATAAAATTATGCAAACAGACTCATAGTTCAGGAATAAGAAGACCTAACAAACAGCTTCTTATTTCAATATTGCATAAAATATTAGTATTTTATAGTGGTGTCAAGTTATTCGCTTTTTGTTGGATAAAATCCTTAACATGATAGTACAAAACAAGTAATAATATATGTTAATTTCATAAATTTTATGCAAACATATGACAAACTTAATAGTTGCTTATAATTATGAAAATTACTTTTTGTCATCATTAAAAAAGTTATGTAAATTATGTCATTTTACTTCAAAGCATCACATATAAAAATATATGTTTCATGAAACGTAAAAAAATCAAGCCACTGGGAAAAACACATTCAAACAATATAAATTATATCACAACTAGGCACAGTTCATGTTGTGATACATACTAAATTAATATATATATATATTACACATTGAGAAATATTTGAATGGGAACTTGTAAAAGAAAGTCACAGAATATCCATTATCAAGACTTTGCATGTGATTCTTTTTGGCAAATTTGAAACTTTCAAGGATGAGAATGAAAAAATTAAAACATTGTTGCCTTTTATTTACACTTGATGTATCAGTAGAAACTGTTTTCCTTAAATAAAAGTAGCAATTCTTTAGAAAATTCTCTAAAACAATGTTATATTAACCTATAGTAGCATATTAAACAGTTTTATTTGTTTGAGCTTTATGGTACAAGGATAGCAAAAGTCACGTTGAGCTAGGACTTACAGCTTTCTGAGGAATCTGAACATTTTAAGCCCTAGGAAACCAACCCTTGGACTACAGTGAGCAGTTAATCGGTAAGCTTTTTTTTTTTGGCACAGTTGGGAGTCGAACCCGGGATAACCACATTCTGGGCAAACGCATTATCACTCCACGACAACAGGGTGACTAAATAATTTAATTATGCATAATTGATATTTATTTTCAATGTTGATCATGGACATGTGTTTAGTAGAGCATAGGATATAACATATTAAGCTTGAATATGAATTGAAGTCTAATATATGTATAACTTTGATAAGTTTATAATTATCAATTATATTTTTGTATGTATACTTAAAATTAAGGACCAAATCATCATTAAAGCATATTAGTGCCACAGACTGGCACACAATATTTTCATTCTTATTTTTTTTTTTTTACATCTTAACATCCTAACATTACATGAAAGGGCACATTAAATGGATCTAACAACTTAATGGATCCAAACTATAATGTGTTTAAACATTAAACACAAATGTGTTGGGAATAGAACAAAAACACAGTAAGTTTGAAAGTCACCAGAAGAACTTTGCTATTTTCTGCTTATGGACTCCATTAGTTCGAAGCACATTTACTGGCTTTTGGGCATTTTATTAATATTCCCCCCTTCATTTCTGGCTTCTATATATATTATGTTTTATAATGTTATGATCCAAAAATAAATCTACAGGCAACTTATTATAATATTCAAAATATAATGTTTTGTTTTAACACAAAAGACATAAAAAAAAAGCATAAAGAATGAAAAAAAAAATGTAAAAAATGCAAGGTATCAGTTTTCAGTTTCAAAATTAAACAATCATACGTTTATATAAGAAGAAACAATTTTAAAAAAGTTAGCTTAAGTAATAGATATGTGTGCGTGAAACCCATATGTATCGTGATTAATGTTATTTATTACTTTTTAACCAAATTTTTAAAGATATATTGTTTTATTAAAAGTTTAAAGATTAATTTCTCTAAATTATTGTACATTTCACTTAAACATAATTGAAATTTATTTTAAAGTCTTGTATATGAAATTTATTCTGTAGCTTTCTGTTACATCTTCAAAGAAATTGTTAAATAATAAATGTACCTTTTAAATTTATGTGTTTAATTAATAATAATCATTGACTATGCAGAATAAAGTCATAAATTTTTGTTAATCTGAAATAGAGTACATTTAGTTTCCAATATTCTTAAAATTTAGTATTTTTAAGGAGCAAATGACAATATTAAATACTTATAGAATAATTTTCTGTAAAGTAACTACTTTTATATATATCTATATATATACCATATACAAGAGAAATTAGTCATTTTTCTCAAAATAGTTATTACTGTCAAAAGTGGTCCAAAAAGTGTGAAGATGACAAATTTTTTAATGTTAATGCTAATTTTGTTATTATAGACACTTTTTTAAATATCTGCATAAACATTAACGTGTGTCATCATCGTGTAATGATACTCTTTTAACACCAACGAAATGGAACTGCTCGTGGCCGATCAGCACCTTCTTTCACTAGAGGCTTATGGAACTCACGCCCAGGCCTAGTATGAATTGTAGCCCAGCAGTGCTCACAGTAATACTGCAAACATGTGACATTTGCACAAAAAAATGGAGCAAATTTTCCACCACAACGAGAACCTTGACATTCATCACACATTTGGTCATCCAGTACATATGGCTTTACTTCCACCTAAATAATGTAAAGGTAAAATACTTCAATGAGTATACATACATACATGTAGTCAAACTTCTTTATAAAACATTGCTTTTTTATAAAAATAACATTTTCTCCCTGGCCCAATATGCAAGAAAAAAATTTTGTAATTTTTGAGAACTATTCACTTTTTATCAAGCAAAGTTTGCTTGATAAAGAAAATAGTCTTTGAAACATTGCGGCGTCTTTTCTTATACGTTGGACTAATGACAAAATTTTACTAGTTATGGTAAGCTCTGGTCAGTTATTGTATTCTTTTTATAAATAATGAGCAATATAAAATCTAAAATTAGTTGCCCCACTTTATTTTATTACCTTTAAAAAAAAACTGTTCAGAATGAATTGACTCTAGATTTTCTTTATTTATTTATTTTTTTGGGGAACCACACACTTTTCTATTATAATTAATAATAAAAATTTTTACTGTAAATTTCATGCAAGGAGTTTTTAGTAAAGAAGGCTGATCTCAAAAATTTTGTGAATTATCTTGCCTTTACTAATTCAGATGCCCTTGGCATCTGAATTAGTAAAGGCGAATTTTTTTTTTTACCAGTAAATTTAACAACGCCAGTATGCAGATCTTTGATAGCTATGAATTTCCAAGAATCAATAACAATGATGATGTTCAGAGTTAAAATCTTTTTCAAAGTTAAAAGAAAACATAAAAAAACACAATATGAAGTTCATATATATTAATTTTTATTATTTCAATCAGTCCCTTTAAAACTTCAATACCATCTACTTTACTGAATAAGCCAAAATTTTCTTAGTTTAGTTTGAATCACATTTAGTTTATTTATTGATAAATATCTTTATTGGTTTAAGATCTTAGAACTATTAAGGAATTTGGAAAAAAAAACATAAAAAGGGAAGATTTAATTTCCCTTAATTCACAACATGCCATTCTGATCAAAAATCCTTTATTACATTATAGTTAAATTGCATGAATATAGCCAACAATAAGGATTTTTGTGAGCTTTGCTGATTATGCAATTTGTTTTTCCTATGTAAGTTTTGAGTTTTACAAGACAAAGACAGCAAAGTTTATGCAGCACTGGGACAGTTTTCCAAGAATTACAAACTTCTTAGGGCATAGGGAACCAACCAACTTTGTTTTTGGCAGAGTTGGGAGTTAAACCCGAAATAAATGCATGCTAGGTGAAAGTATTACCACTGCACCATGATAGGGTCTTATGTAAATCTTCTATGCAATTCTAATATGTATAGCATTAAAATAAATTTCAGTTTAAAACTATGTAAATGGTTTTTTGGACCATATGGACGTCATTTCATTTTTTTACTCTCAGGTAGGAACTCCCAACCTTTTCAATGCTCCACACTCCTAGAAAATGTCTTACTGGTATTTGCAACACATACAAAAGCAACATCACATATAAAGATGCAGAATAATTTCCAATTTTTGAACAACATACAATACTGATGGTGAACAAATTGAACTAAAAAAACAAGCTTTCAACTCAGTGCATAAAAAGTGAATATAAATTGAACAGTTGGATTTAATTTACTTTATTATGGCTTCTCAAGGCATACTGGTAGCTGAGTAATAACTTGTGACTTGTAGCAGCCTTTTTAATGTTGGCAATACAAATTCAAAATAGAAATTACACCATGCAAAAAAGGAGATTAGCAGAGTACAATGACACATCAAGTAACAATGTACAGCCAATCAGAGGTGTCCACTTCAACGTCACAAGTGCAATATACAATCTACTGCAGCATACTTTCTACTCTTCAGCTACACATCAGATATTCGTTATCTAAACTGCATCAGTACGCAGTTAACTGCATTAGTTACGTTCATCACGAGTAAACATTTAATGATTTAATAAATAATTTCATTGGATAATTTTTTTTTTTAGTTACTACATTTAATTTAGTGATTACTATAGCCATACCAGAAACTGGTAACAACTACTATCATTGCTAAATATTGGTGACCAGGAAAAGCTCACAAAAAACTTCTACATCAGCGCTAACAACAATTCAATGCATATGCTCAACAACTTCCTGCCCCAGTGAATGAATGCCATTTCAATATCTAGATATCACAAAACCATCCAGCAGGTATCCACTTAAACCTTTTACATTTGTGCTGTTTAAATAGGACCTTGAAAAGTATTTAATTAAAAAATTAATATTCTGGAGTCTTGTGACTACACTTTTTTCCAACTTTATTTGGAAGGAGAAATAGAAATTGTCAATTTCTGTAAGTCATTAACAAGCATGTAATAATAAAAATGGTGGACAAAGCAAACAAAACTGTTCACTCTGCAGAAATTGCAAAAGTTTCTTTCAAACCTCTTACTTTTTGGGAACTGATTCCGAATTCTGGATCGGCCAAATTGAATTGCAATTTGTTATTTTTAGATTAATATGTGAAATAACGCAGTTTCATTCTATCATAACAGCACTAGATGCTAAAATACTTTCTTGTGCTGTTGATCTAGTATGTTCACTTCCGGCATAAACACCATACATGATATTAAAAAAAATGTATTATAGAACATTATTTATAATCTCAATCCTTGCATTTATGCCTTTTATTACAAGACTTAACTCTTGACAGTACAACATCCATCATATTTATTACTAGAAATGTGCAATCTATCTGCAGGGAAATTTTCTGACGGAGTTTTGAAATCCCATTGGATACAGAGACTGCCTGTGCATATACAACAAATATTGTCTGTGTGTACTGAACAATAAGATAGCTTAGTAACCATTGTTGACAAAATTAATGAAATTTCACACTGTTTTACCATCTCTAGTATCCTATCTGATGAACCTACTGATCTTAAAGAATTGGTTGGTTGTATTTTTATGGTGCAAAGACAACAATGGTCATTCTGCACCAGACAAGGTGGAATCAGAATATGAGCAGCAAAGGTAAGTCTAATTCAATTACACACTGTACATATATGGACCCCCTGTACTTTTGAAAGCACAGCACTTATCACCTGAAAATTACAGGTTGTAAAAAAAGAATTTGACCTCCTTTTAGAACAAAGTGTAATTCGTGTTTTGAAAAGTCCCCATGCCAGCCCCATACATTTGATTAAAAAAAAAAGGACGGTACATATCGAATTTGTGAAGACTTTAGTCACCTTAATGCTCAAACTCTCTATTCATATTAGATACCTACTACCTAACATACAGGACATTGCATTTGGTATGCCTGGCAAAACTGTATTTTCAAAAATTGATTTATAAAAAGCATACCACCAAATACCAGATGAACCTGCCAACATTCTGAAAAAAGCAATTATCACACTAATTACTTTATTTGAATACCAATAAATGTGTTATGGTTAATGTAACTCTACTGCAACATTCTAGTATTATTGTATCAAGTTATACATGGATTAGATTGCTGTTAGGCCTACATAGACAATCTACTAATAGCATCAGTCGGTGAAAAATCACATAGCATTGACCTTGAAAAAGTATACAAACGATTGTCTAAACACAAAATTAATGCAATAAACATGAAAAAGTATTTTCAGTCAGTCAGAATTGGAATTTTTAGGATTTCATATATCAGCTAAAGGAATTGCACCCTTAAAAGAAAAAGTTTGCTTTGTAACAGAATATCCACTACCCAATACAGTTGATGAACTTGCCGATTTTTAGGCATTTTAAACTATTACCATGGGTTTCTTAAAAATATTGCGGAAATACAGACTTGCCTTTACAATCTAATGGAAGATAAACCTAAAGAAATAAATTCCAAATTCAATACTGATGAAACAAAAATGCTTTTAATAAATGCAAAGAAATGCTTGCCAATGTTACTTGCTTAGCATTCAGTTTCTAATGAACACTTATCACTGACTTGCGACACTTCAGATTTAGCCATTGGTTCAGTTCAACAGAAAGTTGGTTCAGATTCACAACCAAAAGGATTTTCCTTAAGAAAACTTATTCAGCCAGAATGCAAATATAGCACATTTGACAAAGAATTGCCCCCTATCTATTCTTCTATAAAATTTTTTTAAAAGTTGGTCAAAAAGTGTTAATTTCACTATTTAAACAGAACATAAACCTTTAATTTATGCATTTTCTCAAACAATGGAAGATCCAGGATGTCGTTAAAGGGGGGGGGGCAATTTCGAGGCATTCACAGGGAAAATTTTTA